>CADEHL010001205.1:485974-824448 GCA_902827135.1 Harpagifer antarcticus | reverse complement strand
CACACACTCCCACACACACTCAGACACCCCACACACACTCAGACACTCCCACACACACACACACTCCCACACACACTCAGACACTCTTTACGCTGCTATGGACAGTCTTGCACTAATGTACATTTCCCAAAGATATTGAAGTGACTTATGTTGTATATATTGATTGTTGTGCTTTATTTATGTCTTCATGTGTATAAATGTGTCTGTTGATTGTGAATATATAGGATATACTTGTATATACATATTTGTATTTTTGTATTCAGGATTGTGGGAAACGGTATTTTGCTCTCTGTCTCACACAAACTGAAAGATTGACAATAACAGACTATAACACTCCTTGTGTTAAATACCAACTATGTGCAATATGTATATATGCCGTAATAACTCTGCAATATACATATTATACATACATACATACATATACATATATCTGGCTGCTAATCCTCAGAACTGTTACAGGATGTGTTTTTTTGTAAATTGTGTAACTTTATGCATGCTTCTACGTAACATTAGCTCTCTGGCTCTTTTCTGCTGTAACAATGTACATGTCCCGCTCTGTGGGACTAATAAAGTTATTCTGATGAAGCTGACTTTGATGAACAGATTATTTGTAAAGTACAAAACAGTGACAATTCAGAGTTACTGATATATAAGCGTCTACCTCTTAGCGTTGGTCAGGCAGATGATGCGCCCCCTGTTGGCCACTCTCTCCGCGGGTCCATCATGTCGTGCGCCTCTCGTGCTGCAGCTCTGTGATCTTACACCGCGACTCCACCGCAGCCACCAAGCGTGGAGGATGCTGCAACACTCGGGGTCCTCGCGGGGGTTAGGTGGCCCGACGGCGGCCAGAGCGGACATGAGCTGCCAGAGGAGAGAAACCGCATGGTCACATGCCAGACTTCTGCAAACACGTGGTCACTGATGATCTTTAGAAATGTGGCACGTCTCAGAAATGTGGCAAATTGGAAACGCTGCAAAGCTAACAGGGATTATATGAATTATAATTGTTGCTGTGACTGAGTTCTTGTGGGCAGTGGATTACCTCATGAGTACTCTGGTCTTCCTGCCTCCATGTATTCAAGATGTGGAACTCTGAATCACTTACAACGTAATTAATCTGTCAAACAAAGAGATGGCAGACATGTGAAGTCATTAGTGCTTGGTTACTACATTTATTAAATTGTTTTTGATATCTCATATAGTTCTCCTCATATCTAATAGACTGTCGGTTTTGTATACATTTCAATATTCACACACTTTTAAGAGGAGAAAATAGATGTCACAATTAAAATTCCCCAGTTGGTAACTAAAAGTAAGACAATTATTTTTGTATAAGATAAGAAGTACTTTATTGATCCCAATTAAAGACATGGTATTGTACAATAAAAATTAAAAGACTAGAAGACAGACAGACAGATAGATAGATCTAGACAGATAGATAGATAGACAGATAGATAGATAGATAGACAGATAGATCTAGACAGATAGATAGATAGATAGACAGATAGATCTAGACAGATAGATCTAGACAGATAGATAGATAGACAGATAGATAGATCTAGACAGATAGATAGATAGATAGATAGATAGATAGATAGATAGATAGATAGACAGACAGACAGACAGACAGACAGATAGATAGATAGATAGATAGATAGATAGATAGATAGACAGATAGATAGATAGATCAAGACAGATAGATCTAGACAGATAGATAGATCTAGACAGATAGATCTAGACAGATAGATATATAGATAGATAGATAGATAGATAGATAGACAGATAGATAGATAGATCTAGACAGATAGATAGATAGATAGATAGATAGATAGACAGACAGACAGACAGACAGACAGATAGATAGATAGATAGATAGATAGATAGACAGATAGATAGATAGATAGATAGATAGATAGAAAGATAGACAGATAGATAGATAGATAGATAGACAGATGATGATAGAATAGATCTAGACAGATAGATAGATAGATCTAGACCGATTAATAGATAGATAGCTAGATAGATAGGATAGATAGACAGACAGACAAGACAGATAGATAGATAGATAGATAGACAGACAGATAGATAGATAGATAGATAGATAGATAGATAGATAGATAGATAGATAGATATAGATAGATAGATCTAGACAGATAGATAGATCTAGACAGATAGATAGATAGATAGACAGACAGATAGATAGATAGACAGATAGATAGATAGACAGATAGATAGATAGATATACAAAATGCAAATTAAGTAACGTTTTAATGTCCCTGCTGTGGGACAAATAGAGCAATTCTGATTGCAGAAACAGTAAAAGATATTTCAGCCTTGGATAAAAAAACGAAATAAGGAGCTAACCAGTTTGTGCAGGGGGGTAAACGTCGTAGAGGATCCGGCAGTACTCCATGCTGCACTCCACAAGCGCAGGTCCACAGGATTTGGACACCGGGGCCAGAGGAATAACCCCCTGCCCTCGGCTCTTCGTCAGCACGTCGCACTCCACCTGCTGACGGCTGGACTCCGCCATGTATGGACAGTGATCCACCACGAACACCGTCTTGTGAGCCACGGAGAAGATCTTCATTTTGCAAATCTAACGCGTGGACTGATCTGAAAAGGGATAACAGAAGGACACACCGCTGGATTTAAATGCAGAATTATTCAAATAACAAGCCAAGAGCAGAGCAACTAAAAACATGCCTGTATTGTAAAGTATTCTGTAAGTCTGAATGACAGGGATCACATTTAAGTTAGATTACTGCATTACAAATGGAAAACATCTCATGTATACATGTACTACTTCTGATCCTGCATATGTGTAAATGCATATATTAGTTTCATTATGATTTCCTGTCCATTTGAAGCACTTACTATCACAAATGTATAACTTAAACATTGTATGACTCAGATTTTGCTTTCGGGGGTATGGTGGTGCAACAACACAAGGACATATATTGTAAGAGAAGGTCAAAAATATAACAATTATGAAATGAAAATATTTAAAAAAACGATTTAACCTTTAAAAAAAATAAAGACAACTATTTTTCTATTATATAATTATTATTTTAAGTGGCAGGTTGTTTAGGGAAATTCAAAACGACGAATTTTTTTTAACGTTTCTTGGTATTCTCTGGTGATTAGGTTATACGTATAAATATGGCAAACTCACCTGGAGAAAATCTTCCCGGTTAAGAAATAATCTGATCCAAATAGAGACCGTGACTTCTCTCTTTAGGTCAAAGTATGACCATTAAAATGAGATATTATTCATCAATAGCTTCAAGCTAACACGACTAGTGCTAAAGTAGCATGTCGTCCTTTAGCTAAAACTAGTCGCAATCTTTTATTTACTGATTCGCGTTTATCCCCAGCGACACAAACACTCACCCATCATGGTGAAATACTCAAATGAATGTGTTATATTAAGTCTATGATGACCTAACTGTTCAGAATGACACAGCAGAGACAATGCATTTTAAGCCGCTTCAAGCTAGCAGGTTTGTTATTGGCGGAAACCATGGCGGCATAAAGGGTCCGTCATTCTTTTCCTTCCCCCTCCTGCTAAGCCGCATTCAAGGTTCCTTTAAAAAAAAAAAAGGTTTCTTCAGCACTTTGAAATGTTGGGAATTATGAGCATTATCTGAATCAACGAAGAAATCACCGACGATTTTATTTTGAATCCTGAGAGAAATCTATTCACTGTGGCTTGTACAAAGTTGCCTTTACTGCTTGTGTGTGATAATGTCTTGTGTGTTGTAGATAAATGAAGTTGTAGGCCTATAGGTAAAAAAGAGAACGGTAAATTCCCACGTTGGTGTTACCTGAACACCGCAAACAAAATAAGAATGGCTTATCTTAAAAATATGTTTAAAATATGTATTTTGACCTGAGATTAAAGTCAGAATTCTGAGATTTTCAGAACAAATATATCATCTTTTTATTTTTTTTTAAATATAATAGTATTATATAGAAAATTAACATGTTTTTTTTCTCAGAATTCTTTCTGACTTAAATCTCAAAACAAAAATCTGGTCAGAAAAATAATCACACAAGACCCTAATCCCCTTCCGTAGAAGAAATATGTAAATAACAACAATGTAAAGTAACGTTGGCCTACAGGGACATTTTGTGTTCACAATGTGAACACAACTTATTTAGCTTAGCATGCCAATTAACACATGTGGAAGTGTATGTGAACTTCATACACTTGGAAGTATGTGAAGTTAACATGTGTTAATTGGCATGCTAAGCTAAAAGGAATGAAGTGGGCGGAACTGAACTGTCAAAAGTGCTTCAGTCTTGAACAAAACACCTCCTCCTTCTTCTTCTCCTCCTCCTTCGACCCCACCCGTTACATTTCTGTTCTCTCAAGTCTGAACTTGAGAAAAAATTGATGTGGCGGAGATATTCGGAAATAAAGCAAGACTGTGCGGATGAAGGGGCTGCGCAGTGAAGAAGCCATTGTGAAAACACACCACAGACTGAGGGGTGAAGTAAAGTTGTTCTGCTCTCGGTGACATGACTGGAGAACCAGAACTAGAACTATGAGCAATACCGACATCTTCGAGATGGATTCTTTGTGTGACACAGAGGAGATGGAGGGTGATATGGAGCTGGGCATGATAGACGAGGACATGGGTAAGAAATCAGCGATGTTTGATTTTTACAAAGTGTTGTTTTGGTGTGCATGTGGTGTAAAGTGCATTTACTCTATTACTGTACTTTAGTGCAATTTTGAGGTTCTTGTACTTCTATATTTTTGCTACTTTGTTCTTCTACTCCACAATTCAGAGGTTAATATTGTACTTTTACTCCACTACATTTATTTAATACCTTTAGTTACTTTACAGATGTGGATTAATGTGAAATATAATCAAGTGTTAAATCAGACTTTAGTTCCACCTGGAGTAAATCCACCAGCTACCCTGCAGTCTACAAAGTCATTCAAACTAGCTGCACCTTCACCAGCTTTGAGAACACTTTCATGATCAATCATTATAAACATATCATATTTATATTATTCTGAAACGGACCAATCTGCACAACGACTACTTTCACTTTTGGTACTTTAAGTACATTTTGATGGTAATACTTTTGTATTTTTACTTGAGTTCATTATTGTTTACCCATGTCTACCATCATGAAATCAAACCTGTTGTGTTGTTATCTTTAAAGGATACGAGGTAATACAGAAGTATGATCAACATTCAGATCATTCATGCGCAGCAGAACAACCGTGGGGGTGTGGTTAACACATTTTTAGGAAGGCAGACACCCACACACCACAATCGCAAATTTAGACAACAGATGTTGGGCAATCGTCAGTTAAAAAGCAACTCTCAAAACCAGCTAGAGACGTGGCTCTTTGAAAGGCTAAATAACTCAACCCATTCACACTCTTTTGTTTCTTACATTGTTCACATTCCTGATGCTCAAAACTGTAACAGCAAATTAACTTTGGAGTACCGTAAATATAGAGTTGGAAAGATACAGCTGTCAGCTCCCACTCTTCACTCGATCTGTGAGCTACACTGAGTCTGGCCTTGTCAATACTTATATATTGTTTGGTATAATGGCATTCACTATGAGAGACAAATGATCCTTTGGGTTAACTTGTCAGAAATATGTAGAAGACCCGGAACATTACACAACGTGCACTGGAAAGGGCCCTATTCTGCTTTTTGTGGTTTTCCATTTCCTGTAGTGGGTTATATCGGTGTTTGTGCATGTAAATGGAACGCCTCCATTGGACACCTTTGTTTACTTCCCTAATATAGTGACATCCCTATGTAACACTTGCACTTCTATTGGCTAGCGCTCCAACACATTGTACGTGATATGCTAAGGGGTGGGACATCTCTAAGTGGTTGACCAATCACAACAGAGCCGGCCAGCTAACCAATCAGAGCAGACTGGGCTCTGGTTTCAGACAGAGGGTGAAAAGAGGTGTTGCAGCACAGGCAGTATGAGAACAATAAAGAGCTTTTTGAACATTAAAGCATGGAGACAGTAGAGACACTACATACTGATATACACCTGAACATCAGCAGGAGAGGACTCTTTAAAGTAGAGACACTACATACTGATATACACCTGAACATCAGCAGGAGAGGACTCTTTAAAGTAGAGACACTATATACTGACATGAAGCTGAACATCAGCAGGAGAGGACTCTTTAAAGTAGAGACACTACATACTGATATGAAGCTGAACATCAGCAGGAGAGGACTCTTTAAAGTAGAGACACTACATACTGATATGAAGCTGAACATTAGCAGGAGAGGACTCTTTAAAGTAGAGACACTACATACTGATATGAAGCTGAACATCAGCAGGAGAGGACTCTTTAAAGTAGAGACACTACATACTGATATACACCTGAACATCAGCAGGAGAGGACTCTTTAAAGTAGAGACGCTACATACTGATATACATCTGAACATCAGCAGGAGAGGACTCTTTAAAGTAGAGACACTACATACTGATATACACCTGAACATCAGCAGAAGAGGACTCTTTAAAGTAGAGACACTACATACTGATATACACCTGAACATCAGCAGGAGAGGACTCTTTAAAGTAGAGACGCTACATACTGATATACACCTGAACATCAGCAGGAGAGGACTCTTTAAAGTAGAGACACTACATACTGATATACACCTGAACATCAGCAGGAGAGGACTCTTTAAAGTAGAGACGCTACATACTGATATACACCTGAACATCAGCAGGAGAGGACTCTTTAAAGTAGAGACACTACATACTGATACACACCTGAAGAAGAGCAGAATATGTCATCTTGAATATAGCTTGTTCACTTGTGCTGTAATAACTGCAGTACAACCCGTTTAACTTGTACCCAACACATGGTGCATTTAACCCAGATCGCACCACAGTGTTTCTGTGGTTAGATGTATATGAGGAAGAGAGCTAGGTCTCAACTGATGGAGTCATGTTTCAATGAAAATGAATCGTAACATTTTCCATTAAAACACCCACTTAAAGGAACTATCTGCTATTACTTAAGTCTGATTTTAGAGCGGATTCCTTTCCTCAGTGAAGACATTGCACTCTGCTGATGTCATGTAATGCCCAAGTGTGTGTGATGAAGAAAGTATTTCCTGTCCGATGGTGAGAAGAAGCACACTAAGCTGGCTTATTTTAAAAACATAATCCTTTACGTTGCACACAATCAAAAACTGTGGCAGAGCTGTTTTGTGTTTAACAAAAACGTTTGTTTGTTTGTTCTGACTTTAATGTTTCGGGGGTTGTCAAGGAAGATGTTCTCCGGAGAGGAAGTGAGTGCTGGGTTGTGGCATGAAAGCAGATTTGTAATGCAGACAGCTTGTGGGCACTCAAACGAATCATACTGTCCGACTCACTTTAGGTTGCAGAGGCTTCCCATAACTATTTCTCGTGGGTTTTGTTACTCAATAGCTGCTGCACATTTTATTGATTTTAAAGTGACACCAGAAAACACTACAGTTTGACCTAAGAACACAGCCAGAGGGAGCTTTGTTTTATTACTGGGAGGATTGAGGCTTATAATACATCAGTTTAAAAAGGTAGAAATACAATAAACCAGCTCCTATTAGGGTTTTTCTTTTCTGTAAGAGGAGTCATATCAAAAAGTACTCCTGCAAGTTACTAATTGCTCTGTATCTAAACAGGAGTGGCCTGAGGCACAGTCATTAAGGATTCATAATTTGTTACTGGTTCGCCAGCGGCGTGTCTTATATCCAAACACTGACAGGAGCTTTCTTAGACTTCAGACTGCGAGGCTGGTAGTGAACAGCGTCAAAGGAAAGTCTTGTGATGAAAAGTAATTCCACAGTGAGGATTCCCAGTGTGTTACTATGGCCAGTGTTTGGAAAACAACATCTGTCTTCAGTTAGTGTTCTCACAGCGCTGCTCTTTATATGGGACGATTATAGGAGATTCCATGTTACATGTAATGTCATAGCAAAATAAGACAACTATTATATTTATGAGGGATATAATAATGTCGACAGAAGTTGATGATATTGTTTTTGTTTAGTTGTCATGTGGTTTGATTCCTGAGGGCAGACACTGAATGAAAATGGGAAAACCCTGCATTACATACTGAGTGTTGACCTCATTGAAGTCTTTTCTTTTTCCAGTGAGTGATATGACATTGTGGGTGTGTTGCTAGTTGTGTGCAAGCTTTAAGAATGCAGCAACAACAGCCTGAGGTTTGGCGAAATCGGCTCGTAACAGGAGGTTGTTGAAACTGTTTTAGAAACGAGTAACAGGCGTTGCTGCTTCAGTCTGAAGCAGAACCTGAATATATTATCATTGTGATTCCATGTGTGTTAATGTTTGAAAGAGCAAGGATTTGTAGACATTGTAATGTCAGTAGCTCCTTCACTAACAAAAAAGCTATACATAGGCTCCTATACAGTATACCAACCCAGTCTCATGGCATTTCATGTTCACCAACACGATTTTAATCTATTGATTCGTGTTCACCAACCACCCCTTTTTTTCGTGTTGCACAGCACGATTTTAAAAGCAATGTATTTCTACTGGTAATGTGTTTCGTGCCAGCACGTCTTTTTCTCCGGTCGGGTCGTGAAAGACCGGAAGCTGTGTGGTTCATAACAACAAGGGTTGCGTTCCGATAATCCAAAATTCAGCTCCTAAATTCTAACCCTATCTCCTGTTCCTTGACCTCTGTGTGAAACGTCACGGGGTTAAGGGATAGTGGATAGGATAATTCAAAAGGATTTAGGAGAAGAGACTGCGGTACTTTAGAGAATCCGACTGCACTTTCACTATCCGACGTGTTTATGATGCGCCAGCGAACGTCATTTTGTGCGTCTGCTGCTGTGGGGAAACTATGGAAACTACAGTTTTTTATAGCGGACTACAACATGGATGTTTAATAAGAACTACGGACTCATCTAGAGACTCTCCACCGTGCTCTGATGCTGTTGCTTTATGCTTTATGAACGTGGACAACAGAGAAACATATTCTTCATGACCAAAGTTGGAATTGAAATAAAAAAGGAAAGTGAAACTTCTGCTCGTCACCCTCTCCCTCCGGTCCACATTAATACAAATGATCCCAATACGTATGATTGTATGAAAAGATCTTAAAATCAATACAAATGTATTTATTATAAACGTTAGTCCTTAACATCTATCACTGTGTACATCACCATTCAAACATCTTTTAAAAGTTGAACAAACTCCACACAGCTCAGTGAAATGTTGTCTTTATTTGATCATTTCAGTAAAAACTAACGTTCATATTTCTCTTTTTGATTATAATACTGATGAACGTTCAGAACAAAGCACTTTGGCAATTTACCACGTACGATTTAAAATGCTTAAACACTGTAACGTTCATGATATCATTTCTCCGTCATAATCGGTTGTTTCCGTGAACGGCCGACTGTTGAGTGACGGCTGTCACTACCCGATCCGTCCCCCTGCCCGATCGAGAGGGGTCTGCCTGCAGACCTCCACTCTCAGGACAGTTCCGGTGCAGACCTCCACTCTCAGGACAGGAAGTGCACGCTAAGAATTCCAAAATAAAATCACCACTATCAGTACAGTGCCACTTTCCGAACAGGAAATGCACGCAAATACAAAATAAAATCGGATCTTGACACTTATTATCTATATAGATATATATTTATTTATATATATAAATACGACATCTTGTATTTTAGTTACACCCACTAGACAACAGTGGAAGGTTCGAGAAACAACCGTGTTTGCCGGGTGCACCGCGGCGGGGAGGTTCCAGCTGGGAACCTTCACCCCGCTGCGGGACCTGTGGGACCCCTTTACGGTGCGTCTTGGTCACGCTTCATATCGACCATGGTGTCATTTGAGCGAAAAACTTTTACAAGAACCAGGCTAGAGGGGTCAAAAGGGCTTGACCAAGGCCGACCCAAACTCCGTGATGAGTCTCCATTGTGATTTGAAAACTTCCATCAAACTGGTTTAGTTAAACCTTGGACCTGTTTGCTCCGTCCTAACAAGCCAAGTCTTACTGTATGATTATGTAAGTTTAGGTGAGGTATGAATTACTTAAATATCAATGTTTTATCAGTCTACACTTTAGGCAAGGCAAGGCAAGTTTATTTATATAGCACTTTTCAACACAAGGCAATTCAAAGTGCTTTACAAAAAATGAAAGACATTAAGAAAATGGCATTTAAAATCAGTCATTAAAAAGAAAAGCTAATAAAATAAACATTAAAAGAAGAAATACATAGATAAACATTAAAAGAAAAAATGCATGGATAAAAGTTACAGTGCAGTCTAAGATATGAATAGTTCAATTAAAAGCAGCGACAAAAAGAAAAGTCTTCAGCCTGGATTTAAAAGTAGTCAGAGTTGCAGCGGACCTGCAGATTTCTGGGAGTTTGTTCCAGATATTTGGAGCATAATAACTGAACGCTGCTTTACCATGTTTAGTTCTGACTCTGGGGACAGAAAGCTGACCAGTCCCTGAAGACCTGAGAGATCTGGATGGTTCATCATTTAGCAGGAGGTCAGAAATGTATTTTGGGCCTAAACCATTCAAAGCTTTATAAACCAGCAGCAGTATTTTGAAATCTATTCTTTGACACACAGGAAGCCAGTGTAAAGACTTCAGAACAGGAGTGATGTGATCCACTTTCTTAGTGTTAGTGAGGACTCGAGCAGCAGCGTTCTGAATCAGCTGCAGCTTCCTAATAGATTTTTTAGTGAGACCTGTGAAGACACCATTGCAGTAGTCCAGTCTACTGAAGATAAAAGCATGGACAAGTTTTTCCAAATCCTGCTGTGACATTAGTCTTTTAATCCTAGATATATTCTTTAGGTGATAGTAGGCTGATTTAGAAACTGTTTTAATGTGACTGTTGAAACTCAGGTCAGAGTCCATGACAACACCTATTAATACATAATAATACCATTTGTAGAAAATGTTCCCACCAAAATAACATTTTGCAATTTAGTTCAACTACTTAAATAGCCTCAGGCAAGTAAACAGTTCACAGGTGTCTCAACCGCCTACACTGTTGAGAAACAGCCCTGTTTGTTAGTTTGAACCTTGTGACAGAGCCTGTATGCAAGGTGAAAATGATACACTTTTAGAAATTAAAAAAGAAAGTAATCTGCAGCAAAATTAATGACAAAATAGCAGTCCTTATATTTGAGTACAATACAAGTTCAACAGTAAAAGTAATATAAGACAAGCCTTTGAACACAATTGTAATGATTGAATGGTTGTAAATGAAACCACAAAACAAACTACTCTAAATGTACACAGCAAAAATCACAGTGTACATTGTACTCTATAAGAGTACATTTAACACCAGTCTCGGGGTGTATATAGGTCCAAGAGTTTGGTGTTTCTGAACAGTCAAAAGTGTAAAATATAAACTCCAAATAAAGAGTTAGATTTGAACACTTTGGGAGTCAAAATATACTCTAACGTACAAGTAAGCATTTGCAATGGGTGCTACATTTTCTTTTTCCATACACACATGGAGATTATGAAATGTGATAACACCATGTCAATATCATCCTGCTAATGTACTTGTCAAGCAAATATTCACCTAGAGTTGGTTTTCTTTGTTTATTATAATGTCTGTAATCCCATGTTTGTGTTGTTTCTATTTTCACAGTTTACCCCGAGGAGTTTTTACCAACTTATCACAGTATTGAAGAAGGAGCAACAGTCAACAAAGCACGACTGGTGAGTCTACACATGTTGGCAGCTACAGTAGCAGCACATCAATCAAAAGCACTCTTAGAGGGTGTGGATTGACTCTTCTAAATACGCTGTCATACTGACCCGGATGCCTTGTACGGATCTGTATTCCTAAATCTGAATTAAATAGTTTTGTCTACTGTGTTTATGACTTAAGAGTAGGTGACAAGACGCTTTTGGTGAACGATTTTTTCCAAGAGGCTGAAGAGATCCATTATGTTTTAAATAGTACTAATTAGAATACATTACTATCCAAAACAAAGACATGATAGTAAGGTTTCTTAACGTACTTACACAGAATACATGTGCCTTGTGTTGGAAATAACTCACCTTGAAGCAAACATGACTACTTTTACGCAATTCAATTTCTCTATGGCCAAAATGATTATAACGTCAACAAACTCCTAAAAGAAAAATCACTTTCAAAAGCTTGTTATCACAGATGTAAAATAATACATTTGAACAATTATCCTAGTTTTTTTCCCATACCTGTTTCACATATGCAACAAGAAAGAAAACATAGGAAAATAAAGTTTTAATTTAAGGGAAAAAACAAGATTAAACTAAGACATTTTTATTTTCTCAATTGGCCACTCAGGGCTTCCGTAGAATAGCCTACTGTACATGCACGATATATATCTTAATCCTGTATTTTAAATCATTATTCTTAACACTGTTTTCTTAGGCTTTCTCAAGGCACACTGAGAAAACTGACATTAATTAAATGTTAGGTTTGATGAAAGCAATAATATTAAGTTGAATCTAATATGTTTTATTAATATTATTGCTTTCAACTAACCTAATACAGTTATGTGAAATCTGTGGACATAATACATTTAATTAAAGTCAACATTTCAGTTTTTTCAGTGCATAATTATTTAGACTACTGGACCACCCAATGCACCGTAACAACACAGTAAATTAATTCACACACACATCAAGTATGTAATCTCATATGCCGTGCATGAGCGTTATTAATACCTAGCGGTGTCACAAGTCAATGTGGAGAGGAAGGGCGGGTATCATTGTGTTTGTTGACACTCCCGCTTTTCCTGCAAGGCCCACATCACACGTTATAAAGTGAAGGTCAGTCAGACACTCACGACAACACAGACCTTCCTTATCTCTGTGCAACATGTACGGCACCATGGAGGAAGAGGTGTACGAGTTTCAGGACGTAGACTTACCTGACGAGCCTTGCTTATGTCCTCAGGCAGAGTTTAATGACAAACCCGACTCCTTGTTCTTCAACGACGGGGTGAGGAGGATCGACTACATCCTGGTCTACGAAGATGAGGATAAGCAGGACTTTGAGAAGAGGCACACATTCCAGCGGCGCAAGGTGAGCTTATGGTTTTTATTTGTTATTATTTTTAAACTGGGTGCTTCAGATTGGTATCTGGTGCTCACATAAAGCTTACAAAGTAATAAGTCAACTACAGGTATAAAGTAATCTACTCATGAGAAAAAATCATGTGTAAAATACGTTTTGTTTCATTTCATTTCCAAAGCTATTTTCTATGCATTATTTAGAAAGCGTACAAAGACAGGAAGAGTCTTTAATAACCGTATGCTTTTCATTGCTCCTCCTATAATGACAATAAATATAATTCTGATCCTTCGTCTAATGTCTAAGTTGGTGTTTTATGAGTAGACACACATTGAAACTAGTTGCTAAGTAGTCATACACACTTGGTAAAAGTCAAACAATATTTTTATATGGATACATACGCCTATTTGCAAAAGGAGTTTTAATTCGCAGCAGGATGCCGGTGTATGACAGTTTATTTAAGCACTTACTAAGTATTAACTGAAGGTGTATACTCAGCACAGGAACTTAAATAATGCTATGATTTTCCAGGAAACGGAGTAGATTAAATAGTTTTCAGAGAACCTTTCCTCTGTACTTCTCTTTTATTCAGCACAAAGAATTATTCATCGCGATGCTGGCTAGTTTACCATAGGGAAGTTATGGAAATGAAGAGTGCTACTCTGTCACTTACACAACCAAACCCTTCCATCTTCTTTTTCAAACCTGAACCTTGTTATCATCCTGGTCCAGACATCTTAAACCATCAGATTAACAGAGAGTATCATGTGTTCTGGGTTATGTGTGGCTTCAATTTTACACACTAGATTTCAGGGATCTGTGCAGGGATTGCACAAATTAAATACACAGAAACGTTATGACATACCCAGGTGTGTTGTTTGTGTCTGCCAGTGTCTTTCACAACGGCTTTGACAGTGAGGGATGGGTAATATAATGCCTATATCTGCAGACCACTGTTATCAGCACTGCTGCAACCGTGGTTTTGAAATGTTGACCAAAACGTGAGGCCTTTTTAATAGGTGAAAATACTGCATATGTATATATTAATATACACCATATTCTACCCTGCTGTTTATATATCCTATTTATTTTTTAATGCTAGCACCTTTATTCCGAGACGGGGCTTTTCTAATGTATGTCAGCTTATATTTTTACACTTTCTTTTGCTAGTTTTTGTCTTATATGTTTGTTAGCATGTATAGTTTCTATACGTAAGACTTTCCTTGTACAGTGCAGCTGCCTGTATACTGTACATATGACAAGAACATATCTCTATCTAGACTGATAGGAAATATACATGATGGAGAAGGGAGGTTTAGAAAGATGAGATGAGTTTTAACTAGTAGTGTCTTCACCACAGATCCACAGGGACTGAAGCTATTCCTCAATTATCCCAAAGCAAACTAAATCCAACAAGGGATGAAAATGGCCGCAGTCTACTGCCGGCACTCCCTTTCCTTTGTGTTTCCCAACGTGGGTCAAACAGAAGTTGCTAAATCTTAGTTTCCTGACTCTTCTTACTGCTAGGAGGGCGCGGCTCACTTCTGATAATGTAAAATACTTTGCTTAAAATATTGTGTTTACATTGCCATGCACTGGTATTTCCCGTGTAATGATAACAGGGTTGGCTGAACTAACAGTGAAGGTATTTTGTCAACAGTCTCTCAGAGGTTTTCCTTAGAATTGTATTTCCTCGGATGATGGACAACTTGTAACTGAGCTTTTCTATTAGCTTCCATCTATTTTATTTCTATATTTAACTCTAATTCAGTTTGTGTTTTTGCTTCTAGAAAAGCTGTGAAGCAGTATACAGGATGTGGTTCACTGTAGTATTTACTTACATGCTATGACTTGCCTTTCATGCTGTGTGCAGTGTACATATTTGCCTATGTCACGGAATTGGAACATGTCCAAATAAATAAGTCACACATTCTTCAGGTTTGTTTAAATAAATCTAATTTAATGACATCTTAAGACTTAAAATATTTAATGAATTTGTATATCAAGGTGATAATGTGGCAGCACATGCTTTACACGAAATACAACGATAGCTGTGTAGATACTAGTTTTATATTAGATTTCTTGTTTTATATTTTATGTCTGCAACATGACATCAAGTCAAATTCCTCGTAGGCTATGTGTGAACCTACCTGGCAATAAAGCTGTTTCTGATTCTGATAAATACCTATAGGCCTACATCCAAAACAGTATCTAATGTGTAGCCCGGGTGTAAATAGCATTGTTAGCTACGGACCCCCGGGTGTAAATAGTATTGTTAGCTACAGACACCCGGGTGTAAATAGCAATGTTAGCTATGGACACCGGGTGTAAATAGCATTGCTAGCTACAGACACCCGGGTGTAAATAGCATTGTTAGATACCAGACACCTGGGTCTAAATAGTATTGTTAGCTATAGACACCCGGGTGTACATAGCATTGTTAGCTACAGACACCCGGGTGCAAATAGCATTGTTAGCTACAGACACCCGGGTGCAAATAGCATTGTTAGCTACAGACACCCGGGTGCAAATAGCATTGTTAGCTAAGGACACCGGGTGTAAATATCATTGCTAGCTACAGACACCCGGGTGTAAATAGCATTGTTAGCTATAGACACCCGGGTGTAAATAGGATTGTTAGCTACAGACACCCGGGTGCAAATAGCATTGTTAGCTACAGACACCCGGGTGTAAATAGCATTGTTAGCTACGGACACCCGGGTGTAAATAGCATTGTTAGCATCAGACACCCGGGTGTAAATAGCATTGTTAGTTAGCATCAGACACCCGGGTGTAAAAAGCATTGTTAGCTACAGACACCCTGGTGCAAATAGCATTGTTAGCTATGGACACCCGGGTGTAAATAGCATTGTTAGCTACAGACACCCGGGTGCAAATAGCATTGTTAGCTACAGACACCCGGGTGCAAATAGCATTGTTAGCTACAGACACCCGGGTGCAAATAGCATTGTTAGCTACAGACACCCCGGTGTAAATAGCATTGTTAGCTACGGACACCCGGGTGTAAATAGCATTGTTAGCATCAGACACCCGGGTGTAAATAGCATTGTTAGTTAGCATCAGACACCCGGGTGTAAAAAGCGTTGTTAGCTACGGGCACCCGGGTGCAAATAGCATCTGCCTTATAATAATTATTATAATAATAATGGCTTTTAAAAATAAACAATTACACTTCTCTTGATTTAATTTATATTCAAAACACCTTTATTAATCTGACCAATTTAGAAATATGTTTTAAGATCACCTTTGATATATCTCCGTCTTTCAATCAGCTTTATTATACTCTAAATCTGTTGGTGTTTTTCTTTTAGTAATAGTAATTAATTTGAGTATTTATCACCCACTTAACATAATTATTATTTATACATTTATTTATTTTTATTTAATTTGAATTCAGTATATTAGTTCAATAATTATTGGGGCTGTTATACCCAAACTGCTTTTGGTTTAAGGCACAGGGTAAGTTATGTTTCTCTGTTTAGCTAATAATCAAATAGTCTGTGTTCTGTTGTGTTTTGAAAGTACATGTATGGACAGAATAAGTCAATAAACAAAAAATCCACAGAGAGGAGGAGAAGCATGAAATCTGAATTTTTTTTTTCTCTGCAGAGGCGGCGGGAGTACTTTGAGGCCAGCCTGATGAAGATGGGAATAGAGCTAGAGGCGACACAATCTGTGAGTAGATCACACTTTAAGATGGTTTCTCTTCCTGCATCTCATACTTATCCTGGTTGAGGATGGACCCAAATGCAGGACAGAGGTTTTGATCAACAAAAATATCTCTAATTCAAGGTAAACAGGCAAAGCAGGGCAAGTCAAAACAAAAGTAACAACACAGAAGACAGAAAATGTCCATTTATAACATACAAGGAATTGACAACAACTAACAACTTGATCTTGAATACAATCAATCCGGAGGGAAAACATAGAGACAGGAAGTAAAAGCAGACAAACACAGAATTACCTAAATAAAAGGAAACAGACAGATCGTGAGACTACTTTAAAGACTACTTCTTGGTGTCCTGCTACTATTGTAAAGACAATAAAGTTGAATCTAATCTAATTTAACACCCAAGATCTCTTAAATTTCCTTTGTTAACCTAATCCAGAATACTTGTTAGACCACCCTCTTTAAGAAGGTTTTGGCTTGTGTAACCATTAGCCAATCAACAACCAAGGTAACCCCCCCCCCACCACCTTAGCACCTGAAGATTCGATCTCTTTTTGTCCTGATCCATTTATATAAAAACCTGTCTGAAAATGAGCAGATCACATTTTGGCCACTTTATGATGTCATAATGGTTTTTGTCTTGTGTAACCATTAGCCAATCAGCAACCAAGTTAACCCCCCCCCACCTTATCACCTGCATCTCCTCCTAGAGCACCATTGAGTTCTTTCTAACCAAATGTCTCTCAGAGATAAAGTAACAGACAGAGAATCAGCACTTTTGAAACAGGGCTAAAACAGAGGGGATTATGGGTAATGCTGCAATGATCTGTTTGGTGTTTGGAGCCAAACACTTCAGAGACATGTTTTGCATATATCTGAGACCTATAATATATTGATGAAAAACAGTATAATAGGGGACCTTTACAGTGTGAGATACAGGAGGAGAAACATCGTTATGACATCATAAAGTGGCCAAAATCTGATCAGCTCATTTTCAGACGGGATTTTATAGAAATGGATCAGGACAAAAAGTGAGAGAATCTTTTTTCCTGAAACTTTCCAAATCTCTTTACACAGAAGGGACACATGGTGATATATAAAAGATATGAAAAGTGGATTTGCATAATAGGTGACCTTTAAAGACTCCTTCTTCCTCGTGTCCTGCAGGTAATAAATGACAAGCTGCTCTTTGTGAAAGTGCACATGCCGTGGGACGTGTTGTGCACCTACGCCGAAGTCCTGCACATCAAGCTGCCCATCCAGCCCAACGACCTGGCCTCCAGACCCTCGCCCTGGCGATACTTCTCCTGCATCACCAAACACTTCTACCCCGACGAGCAGCTGATCACGAAGGAGACGGAGTTCTTCACCGCGCCCTTTGAGAAGGACCGTCTGGAGTACTTCTACGTGAGGGACAAAGACCTTTTCTTCACCGCCGCCATGAGGAGCAGGATGGCAAGTGGTTTTTATTTCAGTTTCATTATACACACATATTCACATTTTAGTCAATGGTTTATCCCACTTTCATTTAGCTGCATCCAGAGAGCCAATATATACAAAGCAAACGTGAAAATAGTACAAAGAGAAATCAATATACCAAAAAGTCACCACCGTTTGATACACCTTGATCAGGAGGTTAAGGACCCTGGAGTGGTTCAGAAGATTTTGGAAAACCAGAACCTGGAAAAAAAACTGGATCAGCTGTTAAACTATTATTTTTATATATTTGGATTTGGATTTTTTAAGATCTTGTGTTGCCATCATCCTCGTTTTCTTATTGTTTTTTATAATCAATAATACGTGCCTACTTTTTTATATAATATGTAAGTATAATCCTTTTAATTAATGCGCACTATACTCTTACTGTTGTGATACCGTAAATGTCCTCGTTGCAGGGCTAATAAAGGAATTCTGATTCGGTACAGTATTAACACCTGAGCAGCATACAGATTCAAATCCTATTTTCTTCTTCCAGGCTTATTACATCCTGAGTCGAGCCCCCTATGAGATACGAGGCAATACCAAGAAGTTCGGCATCACCAAACTGCTGGACAGTGGAGTGTACAAAGCAGCCTATCCCCTCCATGATGTAAGTCACATGTTACTCTCATATTTACACACACACACACACACAATCGTTGCTGTGATGAGGTTGCCGACGCTACTTTGCAAAGTAAAGCGATATGGTTCTATGACTGTAAAACACTTTTATTTATACATTTTTTCCAGGAATGTTTAGATATTTTCTCGTCGATTTGTGACTGTAATCTTAAAAAAGACATAATCTTATATCTAACAATATTAAACAGGTTTTTCTTGGTGATTTTTTGGGTTCTCCTAAATGTACTGATGTAATCTCATCTCAGAACATGAAAATGTCGTTTTCTCATTGATGTACCATATTAATCTTTGAAAATATCCAATTCAATCTACATCTTTTGAATATGACCCCCTCCCCAGGCACAAACAACTTTTTCTTTGTACCTAAAATGGGCCTAATACGCCGTCATGTATGTGTCATTGTTTTATGCTTTTTTGCTGTAAAAATTATTGGTATTATTTCCCTGTTGTGTTTTTCAGTCCAGGTTCAATGTGAAGTCCGAAGAGGAGGGCAGCACCAGCGAGAGATATCTGCTCTATAGAGAATGGGCTCATCCCAAAAGCTTCTACAAGATGCAACCACTGAACCTCATCAGGTGAACCGTCATGTCACAGCAATGAACTTAAAGTCCTTTCATAATTCAATACACCAGACGTGTGGTTTATGTCTTTGTCCTTTTCCTGAGTGAGTAATAGAGCCACAGGAGATCAAACCATTGTTTGTTTTCACAGGAAGTATTACGGGGAGAAGATCGGCATTTACTTTGCCTGGTTGGGTTTCTACACAATAATGCTGGCTCTGGCTGCTGTTGTGGGTCTGGTATGTTTCATTTATGGATACAAGACTCAAGATACCAGCACCTGGAGGTACATTTCCTAGGAGATATTAAATTATGTGTGATATTTTGGAGATTTCCCTGTGTAATAATGTCTGTCCTGACTGCAGCAAAGAGGTGTGTGACCCTGCCATTGGAGGACAGATAGTGATGTGTCCACAGTGTGACAGAGAGTGCATATACTGGAGGTTAAACAGCACCTGTCAGGCTTCAAAAGTGAGTTTTATTTCATTTCAACACTAAAATAATCTGTTTTATTAACCCTTAAATGGTTTCTGTTTCGCCTGGGTATACAGTCATTAGACAGGCTGTATCAATATGTAGCATGGGTGTAATGTAACTGTGATAATGGTGCAATATTGGTTTTATATGCTTGTGTACTAATGGTGTTATATGCATGTGATTTGATTGTAATATGGATGCACTAACCGTGTTATATGTGTGTAATTTAGTTGTTGGTAAATTGGTGTAATAACAGCGTAATATGCGTGTAAAATAGATCTGATAATATGAGTTTAATAATCTATAAATGTATACCGGCGACTGTGACTGCGTATGTAAAGCGCTTTGAGTGTGATACAGGAGATACAGAGTGTATTCTTGAACATAAAAGTCATACTTTGAAGAAAGATCTTGACATTTCTAGGCCATTTTTAGCCTAAATACATTAGAAAATAGCCATTAAGGATGAAGGTTGTGTTAGAGGAAGTGTTTTCACAGTTGCAGACTTAGCATAAGTAATTGTTTGGGCTTTTATTACACCCAGGACAGTTGGCAGTTTTTGCATGTAAGCAGGATCGACACTTCTGATGCCCTGATGCCCTTATTTCTCTTTTTTCCCGTTGTCTTCTAGAAACTCTGCATATTTGATAACTTTGGGACCTTGGTGTTTGCAGTTTTCATGTCAATCTGGGGTAAGTTGTATACAATTTAAAAGTGCCCGCTTGTTTCCTATCAAGCTATTATCCCTTACTTAGAGAGAAGCTGTTTTCATGGCCATTCAAAAGGTTTATTTTGGGCGCAAAGCAGACACAGGAAGACACAGACAATGCTTTGTGGACGTAGTTATTTCCTTCTTTCCATTAATTTCCCTGTGTGTATTATTTCCTGTTCATTTCCTCTCTGCAGTAACGCTGTTCCTGGAGTTTTGGAAGCGCTACCAGGCGGAGCTGGAGTACATGTGGGACACGGTGGAGTTTCTGGAGCAGGAAGAGCCGCCTCGGCCAGAATATGAAGCCAAGTGTACTCATGAGAGGAAAAACCCCGTCACAGGGGTAAATCACACACTCAGTACTCTTTATTTTATTATTTGAAAGCAGCTAAGAAAAAAACCGAAGATAGGGATTTGAGTTTTAAGTCATTATGCATTATTTCACTGTGTGTGTGTGTGTGTGTGTGTGTGTGTGTGTGTGTGTGTGTGTGTGTGTGTGTGTGTGTGTGTGTGTGTGTGTGTGTGTGTGTGTTTTAGGTAAAAGAAAAAGTGCCCTATACAGCCTGTGGACGATGTCTTCGGGTGTCAGTAGGAATTGGGACAGTCTTCTTCTGGGTAATGTCCATTAAAGTCATTTGTATTTTAACTAAACATGAAATCATTGCTAAAACTGTCTGTAATCTCTACTTCACTTAGAATGATGCCAAATTCATAGTTCTTTCCACAGATCTACTTTGAAATAGGAATGACACAACTCAGAAATTACACACCAGCAATACAAAGCATTACCTATGTTTTTTCAATTTTAGATGTGAATATTCATGATTTTTTCTTGTATTTTGTCCTTTAGATTCTGTTGATCCTGGCGTCCATCGTGGCCATCATCGTGTACCGCCTGGCTGCTTTCTTCGCCTTCTCCGCCAAACTGCGAGCTCAGGACCTGAAGGAGCTGGAGCCCCTGAAGGAGTACGTGACGCCTCAGATGGCCACCGCCGTCACCGCCTCGCTCATCAGCTTCGTTGTAATCATGATCCTCAACATCCTGTATGAGCGTGTCGCCATCTGGATCACTGACTTTGGTGATTTATTTTATTGACATTTTATTTTTAATATTTATTTTTGATTTTATGTGGATTTTATTTTATTTATTTTATTATTTTATTTATTTATTTTATTTATTTTATTTATTTTATTTATTTTATTTATTTTATTATTTTATTTATTTTATTTATTTATTTTATTTTATTTATTTATTTATTTATTTATTTATTTATTTATTTATTTATTATTTTATTTATTTTATTTATTTTATTTATTTTATTTATTTTATTTATTTTATTATTTTATTTATTTTATTTATTTTATTTATTTTATATTTTAATATCATTTAATATTTTTTTGTATTTGTTATTTTATTTTTATTTATTTTTTCTCCACTTGCTTGAAACGCGTCTTTGAGCACCAGGAAAAGGGCTACATAAATACCATGTAATATTACTATTATAATAATAATCCTTTTTTTTCTACCCTACACAAAAACAGAGCTTCCTCGCACCAAAACGGACTACGAGAACAGTCTGACTCTGAAGATGTTCCTCTTCCAGTTCGTCAACTATTACTCGTCCTGCTTCTACATCGCCTTCGTCAAAGGGAAAGCGGTCGGCTTTCCTGGATATCCCGTTTATCTTTTGGGAAAATATCGAAACGAGGAGGTACAGTTTGTCCATCGAGCTATACCACGTCTTACTTACTCACTTGTTATTCCTGACTCCCGCTCTTCCTCCCGCAGTGTGATCCAGGCGGTTGTCTGATTGAATTGACGACTCAGCTCGCGATCATCATGGGTGGAAAAGCCATCTGGAACAACATCCAAGAGGTCTTGCTACCGTAAGAAGTCAGAATCTAACACCAATTTTAAAATCAAAAGAAAAACTATTTGTTTATGAAGGTTGTTCTGCATGTAAACGGTCTGCAGAGTCACAAACCCTCAAAGTACACCCTGTAGCGAGTAAAACTCTAACACAGAGAAGACCTGTCTGTGCTGCCCCAGAACGCCTCCTTGGACATTTCTCTTTTTCCATTTTTTTCTTCCTGGTCACTGTGACGTAACGACGACCCAAATGGACCAATCCGCGGAGCCGTTATTTTACGTCCGCGGATTGGTCCAAATGGACGAAGCGAGGCTGTGAGTCTGTGTCTGAGCACACACACAAACTCCCAGCCAGGCTGTGTGTGCTCGAGCTGGTTTCGGGCTGGGTTCCGCGGTGTCTCGCTGTCTCGCCGACCCCACGCAGCAACCAGGAAACCACACCAGTAAGCCAGCTCACACTGTCCGCTCCTCGTGGCATGGCACCCAGACCCCACGCAGCATTCTCATCTGTTTGTCATTACTGGTGTCATTTCCTGGTTGCTATCTAACGCCATTGTAAAACATAATCACTGATGTTCCGCTGTAACGGTGGTAGACTCATCAGAACAGAGGGGGCGAGCTGACCAATCAGAGCACAGTGGGCTCACAGGGAGGGGGGGGGAGCTCCAACATGCCGTTTAGGACACAGAGTGAATACACATGCTATACAGAGATGCTGTTTGAGAAACCAATGTGAGTTTGGAACATTGAACAATTTAAATCTATTCTAGTCGACCTCAACAATGGAATTAGGATCAGTGGAAATGGCCATGACATGGGACCTTTAAGATAGCATATTTAGACAGTATGAAGTTGACTTCTGATGGTGTTCTGGTTTTGTGTTTTAGCATTCAACTGTGACTGAAAGAATATTGCTTTTATTTGACTGGTTATTTCATTTTGTTATTGTTTTTTAAGAAGGGGCAGGTCAAATAAGATGTTCTTTTCCACCATGCACTATAAAACAACCAGTATAAGTGTACATGTTTTGATTTTAAATAACTGCCATGTGTGGAATAAACAAATAAATAAACAACGGTTGTGATAAAGCCATTGGGCTCAAATCTAATGAACACTACCTTTCCCTGTCTGAACCGAACCACTGTAAATACATCTGATCTCCTCCACCCCTCCACAGGTGGGTTAAAAACCTTATTTTCCGCTACTGCACTCGTGTCGACTCGGAGAAAGTGATTCCTTGCTGGGAGCAAGACTACCGGCTGCAGCCATTTTCAAAGCATGGACTTTTCTATGAATATCTGGAGATGGGTAAGTCTTACACATTTACAGCAGCAAACAAGGAAGTTCCAACATAGCCTCATTACAATGCAAGGGTTAAAGGTGGGGTAGGTAAGTCACTTCAGAAACACTTGTTATATTCCATGGAGTGCTCTTAACATCCCGATAGCAATGAATACATGAAGTGCTTTGACAATAAATACATACAAAAATGTCATCTGTGGAAGCCGTAGCACTTTAAAGAGCACGACCAATCATCTGAGCCGGCCCGGCTAAAGTAACTGGATGGCCTACCTGCCTGTCAGCCTTCCATCTGTGCACAAACTTACCTCGTGCCCTCATTGGTCATGGGCGTGTGTGTTGGAGGAGGGGCTCTGTGAGGAAGTCTTTCAAATTCTAGCGCACTCGAGCGGGTGTCTCCATTCTTACCTAGCCTACCTTTAACTACACGGAGACTTGTGTATCTCTAAATCACAAAACAGGTTGCACTACACAAACGAGTTCTCACATAACAGAGTGGTTATCTATTTATAAGTGTTGCGAGCTATACTACAAAAAACACGTTTGCTGAGTTCATATCTTTGATGAAAGATGGAAAAAATGTGTCGATTAGGGAACATTTATAACGACCAGGTGGTAAGTTCTAAATATGTATGTAATTAGGTTTGTATCTAGCTGGTACGTTTCTAAGACATTTTAGACATTTTAGATAGATAGATATTTTTTATAACTTTATTGATCCCAATTTGGGAAATGTTTGTTGCAGCAGCATAAAAAACAAGGCAATGTACGAAAGATAAGAGAAAATAGGGATTAGTAGTACAAACACTGGTGCATCTGAATCCTGGGTAATATCCATTCATACCTACCTGTCTCTTGTCCCTGTCAGTGATCCAGTTCGGCTTTGTGACTCTGTTTGTGGCCTCCTTCCCTCTGGCTCCCATCCTGGCTCTGGTCAACAACCTGTTTGAGATCCGGGTCGATGCCTGGAAGATCACCACTCAGTTTCGACGCATCGTTCCAGAAAAAGCTCAGGACATCGGCGCCTGGCAGCCCATTCTCCAGGGCGTCGCCATATTGGCTGTCGCAACAAATGTGAGAAACTGTTGAGTTATTGGTTCATCTGGTGCATTGCAAAAACACACATTCATAAACAAAACAAACCAGTAAAGGTACAAACGTTGGCCCAACTGTGTCTGCAGCCATTTTGTTCAAAACATTGTGTTCTTTGAATTTTGGCTATAGCGGTCTTTTCTACACAGAGCATTGATCTTTTGAGAGGACATTTCATTTCAAATGATAATACTCAAGGGATGAAATACTTCCTAGATAAACTGTACACATAATTAATTGGAAAAAACACATAGCCAATGATCCAGTTCCCACAATTTGTCTCCTAAATTGCACAATAATCTAGGAGAAGAAGAAAAAATACAGCAAGTTGAATAAATGACTCAGACTGAATACAGTCATGTTTGATTTTGAATCCAATGTTATTATACCGTAGACATCCTTAATGTTTCATTCTCACCTGGAAACATTTATAAGGTCTTTGGTGTTTTTCTATCCGAAAATAAAAAGAGTCTTGCTTTAAAAGAAACATTCAAACGACAGCCCATTCTGCAGGGCACAAATGTGAGGAACTGTTGAGTTATTGGTCAATCTGATGCAATTGATTGGGGTTACAGATGGGGTCTAAAACTAGCAAGCCACATGAATGTCTGGGAGGAAATTCATTTGATATGCTACACAAATATCCGTGGATCCGTGGGAGGCATGTGGCGCAGTGGGTAGAGCCTTGGTGTTGGGATCAGGGGTCACAGGTTCAAACCCCACTGCAGTCAGCATGTCGTTGTGTCCCTGAAGACACTTCACCCCAAATTGCTCCTGCGGGGATTGCCCACAGTATTGAGAATGTAAATCGCTTTGGATAAAAGCGTCTAACATGTAATAATGAAAAGTAATCCGTTGAATTTTCGGGATATTGGGTTGCAGATTAGAATTGTCCAAAGTTCGTTTAGCGTGAGACACTTGAATAACTAAAGGATAAGTTTAAAAAGAAAGTGAGTGTAAGGGAAACTTCTGTGTAGCAATGCAGTGGGAGTCACCGACTCAGGAAAGAGACACGGGAGGAGCAGGAGCTTCGATGTCAAACACTGATGATTTATTTGGAGTTACGGACGGAGAGATTCACATCAGTCACGGTGAGACTGCACGGGAGAGTTGCCACGTCAATTCTGAAGAACTGGACCTCAGACCCCTGTATTTAGCTGCATAACAAGATAGAACCATAACACCTCTATCAGCTGATCCAACAGGCAGGAACAGGGAGACAGAACACTGAGAGCACAGCAGCCAAGGTTACGAGGTGCGTGTGCTCAGTCAGGACAGTTTGAACTGATAAACTGGGTCAAAGTTATGGGCCTTGGAAAAGATTCCACAACAGTGAGGTCATAGAAAACTATTCCTGCTAAAAAGTGAGCGATGATTGAGTCAGAGCTAAACATTTCAGATGTGTGTATCTCACACTGCACTGTGACTTTAATTCATGTACCTTTGTTATTCATGTTTTATTATCATATGTTTCTTGATGCTCTTAATGTCCGATATTGTTGTAAAGCACTTTGAATTGCCTTGTGTGGAAAGGTGCTATATAAATACACTTGCCTTGCCTTGCCTTGATGCTCTCATGACATGTACTTTGTGTCCTGGTGTCTCTACAGGCCATGATCATTGCTTTTAGCTCGGACATGATTCCCCGGCTGGTCTACTACTGGTCCTTCTCTGTGTTTCCCTATGGAGATCACTCCAATCACACCATGCAGGGCTACATCGAAAGCTCGCTGTCTATATTCAACATCAGCGACTTCTCTAATAACAGCTTGCCCACGAGGACACCTTACAACATCACCACCTGCAGGTACACATGTTTGATCGTCTTTGTCTTAGAGCCATACTTTTGCTTTTACATTGTTTCCCTGTCGGTTCGTCTCTTGAAAAACACATTCATAAACAAACCAGTAAAGGTACAAATATTGGAACGTGTGTGTGTGTGTGTGTGTGTGTGTGTGTGTGTTTGGATTGTAAAGACAGGGTATACACACATTCTTGAAATTGAAAGCAAGATTTGAGCAGAGCCACAAAATGTCTCTTAAGTTAATTTATGTAAATAGCTAAATTGATTGCATGTAATGGTGTGATTAAAGCTTCTGGACTCTTGAAATAATGATGACAAGTTGAATACATGACTCAGGAATAGTTGTGTGTAAGTAATGTTTTAATTTGAACTTTTCTTTTTCAGATATCGAGATTTCCGGTACCCCCCCCGGGCATGCCAAGCAGTATGAGTACAATATCTACTACTGGCATGTGATCGCTGCCAAACTGGCTTTTATAATCGTCATGGAGGTGAGCACAACAGGAGATGTGTGTGTGTGTGTGTGTGTGTGTGTGTGTGTGTGTGTGTGTGTGTGTGTGTGTGTGTGTGTATGTGTGTGTGTGTGTGTGTGTGTGTGTTTAGCTTACATATGTATTCTGCATTTTGTAAGTAATTGCTGTTGTCTAATCTTCTTTGTCTTATGTAGTTCTAGTAATTGTATTTTTAAAAAAATGGTGTTTTCCCCCTCGCAGCACATTGTTTACCTCACGAAATTCGTCCTGTCCTACGTGATTCCCGACGTCACGTACAGGGTGAAAGAGCAGATCAGACGAGAGAAGTACCTGACCCAGGTCATCCTCCACGAGACCAACCTCAAGCTGGTGACCAGACGTTTGAAACCCGTGGACGACGGCACGGTCAAGTTTGCGAAGGTGAACGTGACGGGGAAGGAGATGGAGCTTGATTTCTCACAGTGAAGCGTCTGGAGGAAGAGATCAAACCATACTGAACACACATGAATCAATACACCGTTCTTTTAGCACTTCATCGCATCTGGGGTTTTATACCGACTATTTCCTTGTAACCCAGTGACAAATTAGGACAATGAATGGGAATGGGAAATGAATCTGAGAGACCATGACCTCCTTGGCACAGATATGAAAAAGGCCCCTTCAGCTTTCCTACATAAGAGTGTGGTCTAATTGTTTTTATGTACTAATATGCCCTTTTCTTTAGTTGTTACGTGTCGCTTTGAATTTCTTTTGTGTCTCTTTGTTTGTTTGTCATTGCATATGCGCTTTCTGTGTTTTTTTTACCCTCTTTTTAAAGTCTATTTGTGGTCATTTTGAGTGTCTTCCAGGTTGCTAACTTAAATTGGACATTTTGTATGTGATGTACAGGGGGGGCACAGACACTTTGGTCCAGTAATCCATCCATGATTGTGTCCAGTAGGAAAGAAGACGTCTGGAGTTCAGTTATGACGCTAGTGAAAAAGAAAGGAGAAACCACTGTCCTCACAAATCACCAAAACCTTCCTTAGACTGACTAAGATAAGATAAGTGCACAAAGTGTAACACTTTTTTAACTCACTAGCTTTAAGTGTTTGAGTTTAATACTGTTTGTTCAGATCTGAATCCAGTATTACATTTTAGTTTAGATGTAAGTAATGTTGCTGGTTTTTTGCAACCTTGTTTTGATGCCACAGCCAAGAGATTAAGGGAAATCAAAACAGTGTCACACACTTTGTAGCTTCACACTAAATAACACAGTGGTGGAAATGGAGATTATTATTATTGTGTTTATATTATTAGTTATTGTGAGCCCACATTGTTAAGATGTTTACCTCACGAAGTTCGTCCTGTCCTACGTGATTCCCGACGCCCCGTACAGGGTGAAAGAGCAGATCAAACGAGAGAAGCACCTGACCCAGGTCATCCTCCACGACACCAACGTCAAGCTGGTGATAGCACTTGTAGGACTCATCAGTGTCGGCTTAAAGGGTCAAATACAGTATAGTTTAGAAGCCTCAGAAAGCGTATGGACTTACAGTTGTTGTTGTTTTTGAATGTAAATGTTGTAATACTATTTACATCTTTCGCTTGACTATATCAGTACTGTATGTTTCAGTCCGTCCATTGATGCTGGGGGCTCAAGTCTTTATCACACGCGTAACCAACAAGTGCCACGACAGAGTGATCCTTTTAGTTTAATGCTGTCGGGAAATATCAGTATTATTATATATATAACCACTATGCTATGCAATGTTGTTAATGGAGACGAGGTCACAATGTTACATGAGTGATGAGATAAAGGTGTTATAATAGAGATGGACTCACCTGTAGCCACATGTGCCTCAAATACCACTTTTTACTTCCAGAGTTCCTGCCCTGCACAATGTTTTATCTGCAAGTAATACCCTGTGATATATAAAGGCAACCCAGTCATTTAATCCTCTCCTGTGTCATTTCTGAAATCTTAAATGAATGCCTCTGCTGTATTATTGCCTTGCATTGTGATTAATACAATGGTACTTTAACCACCATGTGTACACAATATCATATCCCAGCAATACATGATGATGCATTTCTGTCCTGTATTGGTTTTATCCTATAAAACAGTTTTATAAAAAAAGTGTCCTTCTTGTGTTTTATTTACCTCTTTACCTTTCACCTCTGTATTCACAATTTACCCGTATTAAAACGAAGCAAAGGTGAGCAAAAACAAAATGTCCAGCTGCTGTTATATTCTCTTTTTACTGGCAGTGCATAATACACACTCTCCCTTACTCTAAATAGAGCTTGAACGGTCGTAGATCGTGAACTTGTTGCAGTTTATTAAATGTCAGGTCTTTGGCAGGAAAAACATTTTTAATCAATGATTTTATCACTGAGCACAATCTCGATTTTATGTTTTTAACAGAAACTTGGATTGAACAAAATAGCAGTGCAGCTGTTCTTATCGAATCAACCCCTCCCAACTTTAGTTTTATGAGTCAGGAAAGAATGCATAAGAAAGGGGGTGGAGTTGCTATTCTGTTCAATGATTCCCTTCAATGCAGGAAGACATCTTATGGGAACTTTGCTTCTTTTGAATATGTGGCCCTTCAGCTGAAATGCTCCTCTCGAGCTCTGTTCCTAAATATCTATAGAACACCCAAATACTGTGCACGCTTTTTTGATGACTTAACTGAACTGCTGTCTATAGTGTGTATTGACTTTGATCATTGTTGGTGATTTTAACATCCATGTTGACAACCCCCAGGACAGAGGGGCAAAAGAACAGTTTTGTGTTCTTGATAGCTATGGACTGACTCAGCATGTGACGGAGCCCACGCACAATAAGGGACACACTCTGAACTTAATTATCTCAAAGGGTCTGAATATCTCTAAGGTTGTGGTGACTGATGTTGCACTCTCTGATCATTCCTGTGTGTTCTTTGAAAGCTCTATTTCTGTTCACAAAAATGTTCAAAAAGAGGTAACCACAAAGCGATATTTAACTGAAAATAGTAGGGAAATGTTTACTCAGAATTTTTCTTCCACACTTGCCCCTGCTAACATTTCAGTAAATGAGTTAGTAGATCATTTTAATTCAACAATTTAAAATGTTATAGATGCCATTGCTCCAACTAAGGTAAAGGAAGTGACTGGGAAGAAAATATCTCCATGGAGAAAAGCCATGACCGTGAAAACAGAAAAAAGAGAATGTCGAAAAGCTGAACGCAGGTGGTGAAAAACAAATCCCCAGGTTCACTTTGAAATCTATAAAGAGAGACTTGGCCTTTATAATTTGGAATTGAAAAACGCACGACAATCGTTCTTCTCTGACATCATTACCAAAAACAAAAACAACGCACGTGCCTTGTTTGCTACCGTCGACAGACTAACTAACCCCCCAGTGTCAGTAGCCTCTGAATTTCTATCCACCAGGACGTGCAATGATTTTGCCTCCTTCTTCACAGACAAAATTCAGAAAATCAGACAAGCAGTCAGTGCCTCTGCATCAGGAACAGCAAATGTGTTGTCTCTGTGTCCACTTAACATCAATTCAAACACCATGACACAATTCCATCAGATTAGTGATAAAAACCGAGAGGACATTATTCAACTTCTGAAATCCTCCTCCTGCTGCCTTGATATTATTCCAACAGGATTTTTCAAAGATGTTTTTCCTTGCATGGCCTCAGATCTGCTTCATATAGTAAACAAATCTCTTCACTCAGATATTTTTCCACAGGCCCTGAAAACTGCAGTCATTAAACTGCTCTTAAAAAAGAATAATCTAGATGCTTCAGTAATGAACAATTACAGGCCCATATCAAACCTGCCATTTCTAGGTAAAATCATTGAAAAAGTTGTTTTTCAACAGTTGAGTAACTTCTTGCATTTAAATAACTGTTTGGATGTGTTCCAGTCAGGCTTTCGTCCAAACCACAGCACTGAGACGGCTCTTGTAAAAGGAAAACAGTTCTTAGTGGGTTTGAATCCTACTTAAAGGACAGAAACAACTTTGTTTCTATAGGTAAATACACATCTGAGTTGACAAATATGACATGTGGGGTACCTCAAGGCTCCATCTTGGGGCCCCTTCTCTTTAACGTCTACATGCTACCACTGGCTCAGATAATGAAGAACAACAAAATAAGTTACCATAGCTATGCGGATGACACACAAATTTACGTAACAATTTCACCAGGAGACTATACTCCAATTCAAACACTGAGTAAGTGCATTGAACAAATCAATGACTGGATGTGTCAGAACTTTCTCCAATTAAACAAAGATAAAACTGAGGTAATGGTTTTTGGAGCCAAGGCAGAACGTATAAAAGTTAGCGCTGAGCTTCAGTCTGCAATGTTCAAAACAACAGATAAAGTCAGAAATCTAGGTGTAGTCATGGACTCTGACCTGAGCTTCAACAGGCACATTAGAACAGTTACTAAATCAGCCTACTGTCACCTAAAGAATATATCTAGGATTAAAAGACTAATGTCACAGCAAGATTTGGAAAAACTTGTCCATGCTTTTATCTTCAGTAGACTGGACTACTGCAATGGTGTCTTCACAGGTCTCACTAAAAAATCTATTAGAAAGCTGCAGCTGATTCAGAACGCTGCTGCTCGAGTCCTCACTAACACTAAGAAAGTGGATCACATCACTCCTGTTCTGAAGTCTTTACACTGGCTTCCTCTGTGTCAAAGAATAGATTTCAAAATACTGCTGCTGGTTTATAAAGCACTGAATGGTTTAGGCCCAAAATACATTTCTGACCTCCTGCTAAATTATGAACCATCCAGATCTCTCAGGTCTTCAGGGACTGGTCAGCTTTCTGTCCCCAGAGTCAGAACTAAACATGGTAGAAGCAGCGTTCAGTTATTATGCTCCCATCTGGAACAAACTCCCAGAAACCTGCAGGTCCGCTGCAACTCTGACTACTTTTAAATCCAGACTAAAGACTTTTCTTTTTGTCGGTGCTTTTAATTGAACTATTCATATCTTAGACTGCACTGTAACTTTTATCCATGTATTTTTTCTTTTAATGTTATTTTATTCGCTTTTCTTTTTAATGATTTTAAATGCCATTTTCTTAATGTCTTTCATTTTTTGTAAAGCACTTTGAATTGCCTTGTGTTGAAAAGTGCTATATAAATAAACTTGCCTTGCCTTGCCTTGCCTTGCCTTGCCTTACTTCAGGATGAGTTGAGCCAGAGCAGCAGTATGTCATTAGCTGCCTCAGTAGGAAATATGCCTGTAAAAGTACAAAACAGCTGTTTCAGCAATTTCTGTTAATGAATTGTGAACTGGTTGTGTTTTTTAAAAGTATTGTATGTATCATGTACCTCAAAAACCAGGTCCACAGGTGAAGTCTGTGCCTGCGTTCCAATTGTTTATTTATTGAAAAATAATTACAATAATAAAAAAGAAAAAATGATTTGTATAACAATACAATTATTAAAACAAACCTGAAAATAAATATATTAGGAAATCTAGAATACATTTTTTTTAAACATTAATAAAAATGTTACCAAAAAAAAGTGATACAAATTAAAATTCAATAAAAAACTTGAAAAATATATTGGATACAAAAATAAATATTATTTAAAAAAATAACAAATAAAATACTAAAATAAATAAACATGACAAAATATCAATACATATTTATAAAATTAAAATATTTATTTTTAATACAAATTAAAAATAATTGAAAAGAAAATAATTATTTAAAAAAAGGGGGATGTAGTTTGTGTTTTGGTGCAGAGCTTTTCTGTTTGCTGCTTTAAGAAAGACATATTTAATCTGATATATGAAACTGTATCTTTTTAAAATCTATTCATTTGATGTAATTGTTGTATTACTTTACATGTCTACCCCAGAGGTCTACCACTAATGTGAGTACAAAAACATATAAAAACGTTACATTTTTGATCAGGCAGATTTGTTAACGCTCTTTTGACGCCATCCACATGCTCGCAGGACCCTTTCTAACTCACATGTACGCCCCCTGTGTGCATGGAGTGAAACAGTTTGGACACGTTTTACTATATTTTATTGTTTTTGAACGATAAACCACATTTGTTCTCCAAAATGAGTGCGCAGATTACCTGTGTCGGATGGGTAGCGAGGGGCGTCTCCAAGGAAACCCCGGACAAAGTAAGTAACATAGCAACCGTTAGCTAGCTAGGCTAATTTGTCAACATGGCACGTCTAAAAAAATAAACTTTACGATTTACTACATAATTACTTACTTTATTCAAGATAAAATCTGCCGTGTAATTTAATACAAGACAAGTTGTGTAGTGACAGTAGTTAACGATGATAAATGAGAGATAACTCGGTTTAAATGCCAGGAAATAACGTAAATTAAAAGAGTAATGGTTTCCTTTGCGTTTATCAAACAATGCTCCAAATTCTTCACTAATTTCTATAACAGGCATCCTCAATCATTTCAAAAACAGAAAATCTTACTAGGGGAAATGAAAGAAAGCTGCATTTCATGTATTTGTAGGCCTATTTGTATTTTATTAATAATGTAGTATAGGAATATTATATACTATCAGCATTATCCTGCACACTTATCAATAACTCACTTTTAACTTTTGCTGTTGTGTTTTTGTTTAATAAATGAATTTTCAATGTTCAAAATATTTATGAACACATTCCAAATGCATATTAATTATATCGTTATTGTACAAAGCTTTGGCAATACTGTAGGTCATTATGGGCGCGCCAATAAAGCTATTTTAATTTAATTGAGTGACAGCTTGACGTGTGTGTGTTGTTGTCTCATGTTTTCTATGGTGGCTATCACGCAATATCTATAGATGTATTAAGGTATGTATTATTACTAAAGAGCAAAGAACAAACTGGAGACCTTGCTTATTAAATCAAAGCTTTTTCCAACTCACACGTTTTTTTTGTTTAACTTATCTAATATGGATATGCTATGTATTTAGAACTGTAACCACACATGCCATAAGAAAACACAATTTTTAATACACCCTATCTGTTTTATTTTTATTGCATCTAACCAGAGACTAATGAGCGTATAAACACTATTTTTTAATTCCATTTCAGGTTGAGTTGAGCCAAGAAGAACTTGCCCGCATCATTAGTGAAGCAAGGGAGGAGATTGGGTATGTTTGAATAACACAATTCACCTCACTGCAGGAATCTATGTCCGAATACACCAAAATATGGCTTTTATATTCTAGTACAAGCTGAAAAGGTTTCTTTGTTTGTCTGCTGAATCAGGGAACTAGCAGCCGAGGAAGAGGAAGACGACGATGAAGGCATTTGTGAAGATAATCTCGATGGTAATACAGCGGAGGACGTTGCTGCCGTCCCAAAGAAGAAGAACGAGGATGGAAAGGTCGATGATGACGAGCTGGCAGAGTACGGCCTGGACAGATACGATGAAGAGGATGCAGGTGAGTGTGGAGGTGTTTACAGACTCATTTCTGATCATTCTGTATATTTACCCCGTGTTCTCTTCCATTCAGCCACCTCTAATCTGGGTGACAGTCTGGCTGGGCTGACCGTGTACAGCTGTAACGAGGAGGATCCCCTACATCACCATCAAAGACACAGTAAGAGGCTTTAAATCACCTGCATTTCTATTTCTAGTAGTACCTGTAGCCTGACGAACGTATAGCTATGAAACTCATAAGTATTCCAGTACAGGATTGTATTTAATGCATTATACTTGACTTATAACATGATCATTTGTATATCAATGAATTGCCAGATGTTTTCTTGAATTCATGAAGAACACACACACACACACACACACACACACACACACACACACACACACACACACACACACATCTGTCACACATGCAACAGGCAACTGGCAACTCATGAACATGGCTCTAATTTAAACACTTCTTGAAGAACCAATACAAATAAAATGTACCGTTTTAAACAACTCAGTATTGCAAAAATGATTACACTACTGGTCACTGAGCCATCTTAAACATCCCTTGACCACACACACACACACACACACACACACACACACACACACACACACACACACACACACACACAACTTGAGCATTATCATCAAAATCTCACACAGATCGGTACAACGCCTGTAAGAGTGTGAGACTAAACAGTTTAAGCCACAATGCTTGTGCTTTAGGAAGGAAAGAGCATAGCACTGGAGAAATGAGACTTGAATGACACGGCATGAGTTGTGTGAGAGTTTGGAAACGGATTATTTGATATGTTTTTCTGATGTTGGAAAAATAATTGACCTTCATTTATCAAGTCAATTGTTGGAATCTGCATTCCCTCTTAATGCATGTGAGGCATTTGTCTAAAAGCAAAGTGAAACACCATGAATTTAGACCTTTACGTTCATGTTGTCTTTTTAGGACCAGTACGAGCGGGAAGACTTCCAAATCAAACCCAGTGACAATCTGATCATGACCGGCCGGGCGGAGAAGGACGTCTGCAATTTAGAGATCCATGGTGAAAATGTTCATATGTGACATGACATGGAATATTCTGAAGGCACAGGGAGATACTTTATTTTGTAGAAACTGTTGCTCTCGCTAAGAACACAAGCTACATATCTGATCCGGACATTAAGTATTGCCAGTTCTTAGTACTTGGTTCTGATTCTGATATCATATGCTAATGTTAATTTTAGAATATGTATAGGCATTTGTCTGAAGAGTTTTATATTGTAGACTTCTGAAATATATATTTAACAAGAGATTTCTTCACAGTTTATAACTCGGATGAGGACTCTCTGTATGTCCATCACGATATTCTGCTGCCAGCGTACCCTCTGTGCATCGAGTGGCTCAACTTTGACCCCAGCCCCGGAGAAGGTGCCGGTAAGAACTAGATTCAGTTTTATTCCATGTGAATATAACAAACAGAATAAAGTATATTATTTGATCTATTTAAAGGTCCCCTATTATACTGTTTTTCATCAATATATTACAGGTCTCAGATATATAGAGAACATGTCTCTGATTGGCTGAGACACCAAACAGATCATTGCAGCATTACCCATAATCCCCTCTGTTTCAGCCCTGTTTACAAAGTGTCTGTTACTTTAGATGAAAATAAGGAGCCCCTCAATGGTGCTCTCGGAGGAGATTCAGGTGATAAGGTGGGGGGGGGGGGGGGTTACCTTGGTTGCTGATTGGCTAATGGTTACCAAGCCAAAACATCGTTATGACATCATAAAGTGGCCAAAATCTGATCAGCTCATTTTCAGACAGGTTTTTATAGAAATGGATCAAAAAGAGAGAAAATCTTTGTTCCTGAAACTTTCAGAGTCTCTTTCCACAGAGGGGACACATGTTGATGAAGAAGAGACATGAAGAAGAGGGGACACATGTTGATGTAGAAGAGACATGAAGAAGAGGGGACACATGTTGATGTAGAAGAGACATGAAGAAGAGGGGACACATGTTGATGTAGAAGAGACATGAAGAAGAGGGGACACATGTTGATGTAGAAGAGACATGAAGAAGAGGGGACACATGTTGATGTAGAAGAGACATGAAGAAGAGGGGACACATGTTGATGTAGAAGAGACATGAAGAAGAGGGGACACATGTTGATGTAGAAGAGACATGAAGAAGAGGGGACACATGTTGATGTGAGATAGAGACATGAAGAAGAGGGGACACATGTTGATGTAGAAGAGACATGAAGAAGAGGGGACACATGTTGATGTAGAAGAGACATGAAGAAGAGGGGACACATGTTGATGTAGAAGAGACATGAAGAAGAGGGGGACACTGTTGATGTAGAAGAGACATGAAGAAGAGGGGACACATGTTGATGTAGAAGAGACATGAAGAAGAGGGGACACATGTTTGATGTAGAAGAGACTGAAGAAGAGGGGACACATGTTGATGTAGAAGAGACATGAAGAAGAGGGGACACATGTTGATGTAGAAGAGACATGAAGAAGAGGGGACACATGTTGATGTAGGAGAGACATGAAGAAGAGGGGACACATGTTGATGTAGAAGAGACATGAAGAAGAGGGGACACATGTTGATGTAGAAGAGACATGAAGAAGAGGGGACACATGTTGATGTAGAAGAGACATGAAGAAGAGGGGACACATGTTGATGTAGAAGAGACGTGAAGAAGAGGGGACACATGTTGATGTAGAAGAGACATGAAGAAGTGGATTTTGCATAATAGGTGACCTTTAATATGCACGTACCTTGCTGTGTTTGTTACCTTACCTTGCTGTGCTCTGTGTGTCAGGTAACTACGCCGCTGTGGGGAACATGACCCCCCAAATCGATGTGTGGGACCTGGATGTTGTCGACTGCTTGGAGCCCGCCTTCTCCCTGGGGACCAAAAAGGCAGCCAAGAAGAAAAAGAAGGGCAAGAAGGTGTTGACACTTGACACTGTCCTTGACTAGCTTCAGTGTGGTGAAAGTGGGAGACCTTGAATAACAGCGTCATCCTTTTGACTGGAATTATTAGAAAACGGGGGTTTGTTCAGAAATCCTTTATTTGTCCCGCAGCGGGGAAATCTGCCGGTACAGCATTAATTGCACATAAGTGTATAGTGCACATGTCGAGAGGTACCGCAGGCATTTTTATTGCTAACATTTAGTTTTTTATGATGAAAACTATTGGAAATGGATTGATTTGTTTATGTTTTTTAGGATATGTGGACTATTTATTACCCCATCAGTAGTGGACGTTTTTCTCCCAGCTCTCGCATTATTTTCTAATTGAACATAAGTGTATATTGCACATGTGAAGAGGTATTGCACAACAGTTTTATATTTACAGGCATGTTTATAATGAAAATAGTTTCAAAATTGAATTATTTTTACATTTCTTTAGGATTTTTCGACTATTTATTTTGTAAACGTTTGACCCCATTAGTAGTAGACATTTGTCTCCCTGCTTTGCTGGATGTCATTAACACATTGTTCTCCTTGCTGCCAGGGGGGGGCGGCAGCAGAGCCTTTGGAGGGCCACACAGACGCAGTGCTGGATTTGTCCTGGAACAAACTGCTCAGGTCAGTATTGTGCTTATAGTATTTGTGTTGTGGCGTTTTAGTCCGTTTCCTTAAAGGTCACCTATCATGCTATCTTTAGGAAATAGCATAGGTCTCAGATATATATAAATATATAAAAAACATGAAGTGTTTTGCTCAAAATACCAAACGGATCACCCATTCTAGCCATGCCTCATATCCCTCTATTTCACTTCCTGTGAATGGAATATTAAATATTAGACTGAATATATAAATGTACAGTGAAGATGACTCGAACAACCTATCAAATATACACGTAATTAGACTCTTTATACAAGGTTTTATATATGGGACGGTGTATATGTAAACTCGTCTGTGAAACAACCCTTCTCTCCGTTAGAAATGTGCTGGCCAGTGGATCAGCTGACGACACCGTGGTGTTGTGGGATCTCACTCAAGGCAAGCCAGCCACTACTCTGCGCAGGCACACTGATAAGGTATTCAAAATGGAAAATAATTATACCGAATATAACTCAGAGTGATTATCTGTCATTACATCACAATCATTTCCACTTTCTTTTCCATCCTTTAGGTTCAGACGTTATCATTCCACCCATTTGAGGCCCAGACTCTGATATCAGGCTCTTATGATAAGTAAGTGTGATCTATAGCCGCATTTCCACTACAGGTTTTAGCGCGGCTCGCCTTTGCTCGGTTCGGCTCGCTTTAAGCTGCGTTTCCATTACCGTTAGTAACGAGGGTAGTAACTATAGTAACCACGCAGTGTAGGCATGTTTTCCTACTGGAACCACTCCGGCCGTTGTGGTCTTTGACGGCTCTATAAGCACTCTTCAGTTGTTTTTCTCTACACGGCTGGAAAGTCTGTACCTCGTACCTTGTTGATGTTAAAAATACTTTGTTGAAATTTGAAATACTTGCTGACGGTAGCACGTCTGTTTTAAAAAATGGTGCTTATGCGACGCCTGGGGACTGTCTCGCGCAAGAATTGTGACGATTCTCTCTGACCAGTCAGCGGTCGTCAGTGTTTTACGTCACTAGCGAAGCATATTTTCAGCCCGCTTGGAACCTCGAGGTGGTTCTAAAAAAAGTACCAGTGAGCAAAAGCAAAATATAGCGATCCGAGCTGCGCTAAAACCCTGTAGTGGAAATGCGCCATATTATCATTCATTTGTAGAATGAGGTGATAGGAGATGAACAGATTCACCTCTTTTCAGGACGGCTGTTCTGTACGACTGCCGGAGTCCAGACAACAGCAACCGGACCTGGAGGTTCAGCGGGCAGGTGGAGCGTCTGGCCTGGAACCACTTCTCCCCGTACAACTTCCTGGTAGGTGCTCTAAATCTGCACTGGGAATACCCCGTCCATGTTCCTACTTATACAACTTTAACAGGAGGAGTTTTGAGAAGAAACAACACCCCAGTTCTCAGAGCTCTGCACGAGCTACCTATCACTCAAAGCATAGACTTCAACCTTTAACTTATAAAGCTCTAAATGGACTGCGACCCCAATATATGTCAGAGATTCTGCTCTAAACCGTGGCTGAAACCCTGCTCTTTAATGCTGCTTCTCCAGATCAGTTAACTATGTTTTAACAGCACTTCTTGCAGCATTATGCGTCTGTTTTTAGCTACTTTCTCCCTTTTTACGAGTTGTCTTTTTGTTCCATTTATTTAGTTCTTAATGATTATGTGTTAACGCCTATGTGAAGCCCCTTTGAATTGCCTTTGTGTCTGAGATGTGCTGTATAAACTAACTAACCTTAAATAGTCATGGTGAACTGTAACACACCTTGTGATTCACCAGCTCAGTGTTTAAGTGTGTGTTTGTGTTCAGGCCAGCACAGAGGATGGATTTATCTACTGTCTGGACGCACGCTCAGACAAACCCCTGTTCACACTGAAGGCTCACGATGCAGAAGTGTCGGGTAGGTAGAAGTTCACCTTCAATAGAACAAACGTAGCTTTGTTTCTACACTTGTTGTATCCGTGCAGTAAAACATTGTTAAATCAGTACACATTATGTGTTGTTCTGCACTGTGTGGTGAGACTCTCGGGGGTGAGTCACTAAGGAAGGGTGAAATGATGTGTTAGCGTTGTTGGAAGACACCAGAGAAACATGGGGTTACTTTATTTTTAGACAATGTTGGAAAACACTTTGACGAACACACGGAGTGAAACCCATTTTAGCCTGCAGGCTTATCTTCAAATCAAATCAGAGTTTAGTTATACAGCCCAATATCACAACAAAGGTTTGTCTCAGTGGGCTTTACAGATTAACAAACATAAATCACACTGTAAAAGATAGTTCAAATGACAAGAAAATTATAAAAGGCTATTTTATACAATGTGAAATAAAAATACAGTAAAAAAAGATACAAAAATAAAATACCATAACATGTAGGACTCAGGAGGACAAACACAGGGTAATTTAGGTGATTTGTAAGTAGAGAAATTGTCAGTAAAATGTTTAATACCTGCTTTTTATAGGTTTCCTTCATGTGTTTTAAAGGCACATTGACTGACTGGACAATGATCATGTAAACATTTGTGCAGGTTTGGACCTCAGCAGCCAGATCAAAGGATGCCTGGTCACCTCGTCAGCCGACAAACACGTTAAGATTTGGGACATTTTGGGCAACAAACCCAACCTGGTGCACTCGAGGGATATGAAAATGGTAAGAGCTCTCCTATTCAGACCTCTCAATGTTTCTCCCACGTCTTATATGAAGTTTGAGGGTTTCATTTGTCTTTAAGATTTGTGTTACATTTTTCCCATTTTATACATAAATGCAGAACAGACATTAACATAACCTACGGCATCCAACTTAATCCCGGCACCCCAATTCTTCTTACACACACACACACACACACACACACACTCACACACATATGCGCGCACACTCATACATCAACGTGAAGCATGTAGATACACATTTACAACAGATATCATATCCACGTATATATACATCTACACCAGGGGGGTTCATGCGGACCACTTTTTATTATCAAGGATTTTCGCGGACCACCTCATATGCAAACCGTAAAAATAAGTACATATATAAACATAGTGTTAAAACTCAGATATTTGTTATTGTTAATTATGGACAACAATTCATTTCACCACTGGTTACCCATGGTTACGTGTGCGCGTGCAACACCACAAACATGGATCGGTGGCTAGCATCAGGTTCTCTGAAGACAAAAGAGGTGAATGAAGATAATGAGAGTCGGAGGCATCTACAAGCCGGAGTCCAAGATGGACGGCGAAGATTAGCTGGTCCCCCGTTAGCCGTTGTCTCGTGGCACAGAACGCATACTGGCAAAGGCTCATCTTCAGTGCCCGTGTAGGTAAATCCCACTTCCAAGTAGTTCCCATTGTACTTTCTCTTAATCTTCCCTTTCTTTGTTTTACCTCCGACTCACTCTCATTATCTTCATTAACCTCTTTTCTCTTCAGAGAACCTGATGCTAGCCACCGATCCATGTTTGTGGTGTTGCACACGTAACCATGGGTAACCAGTGGTGTAATTTAAGTGTTGTCCATAATTAACAATAACAAATATCTGCTTTGGAACTCTACGTTTATATATGTACTTATGTTCACAGTTTGCATGTGGTATGTGGTCTGCAAAGATCCTTGATAATAAAAAGTGGATTTTATCTACCTTTTTTTTACGGACCACCTGCAGTGGACCACAGTTTGAGAACCGCTGATCTACACATATACAGATATACTTCCTGTCCCCTCGTACCCTGTACCCTCCCTAGGACAATGCACCCTTATGTGGGCTCTTCCAGTTGGTATATCCTACATTAGATATGTAAGCATATAATGCTTCACCGAACACAGGAGGGGGCTTGGCCGTCTACACATAAAGACGGCTCATTTTAATTCTCCCCAAATATATTGAGGCTGAACCTGAATTTTCAGCTTGGGGGCCCCCGCAGCCACTAGGCGGCGGGGCCCCCCGCGGCCACTAGGCGGCGGCACATCTGCATAGTCCGCCTATAGGAAGAAACGGGCTGCCTGGGGGCACAAGAGACTTGTCCCCTAGCAAACAGAGCTGTGGCGATTCTGGTAGAGGTTTTCTGAGCCACCCTTCAAGGTTTTTTAACACCACCTTCCGAAAAGGCAGTACCCTTGGGCAATCCCATAGAGCATGACGGAATGTGCCCACTCCTCTATTACGTTAAGCCCATTTTAAACAATTTCAGGGGTGTTACATAATATCTATGGATAAACTTGCTTCTCGCATCCCTTGTAGCCCAACCTACATTCGAGACTATATCCTGCCATAGAGAATGTTGAGGTTTTAAAATAAATAATAATGACTTCCTTTCCAACAGGGTGTGCTGTTCTGTTCGTCGTGTTGCCCTGATCACCCCTTCGTCTACGCCTTCGGGGGGCAGAAGGAAGGCTTGAGGGTTTGGGATATCAGTGATGTTGCAGCAGGTATAGTTTCTTTGTTTTACATCACACCCTTTCAGGAAGTTAGACGTAAATGTAGACGGTTCATAACACCATAGGGAGTGTGTCATCATCTGTCACCACAACCATGTTCCGAACAGTGAATATGAACTGTTACCATGTGGGAGTTAATATTACTGTTTTTGTCTGGCTGCTTTGAACACAGCATAGATAACTTTTTTGAGTTTTCTCTTTCCTGTAGTAGTTGTAGGTTTGTGTGCATGTAAATGGTCTGCAAAGGCTAAAGTGTAGGTAGAGAACTAGAAAAATATAACAGTATTTACATTGCAATGGAATAAAATATGGAATAGAAATCGGCAGTAATACAAAATATTGTTGTGCATTAATGTAATGCATGAGTTAAATATATGTGTATTACTGTAGATTACGATCACTGCTTATTCGTCGAGTTGTCAAATCAATAATGCCTGTGTGTTATTGTGATTGTTTGTCTTTAGTGACCGAGGTGTTTGGCGGTCGAGAGCGCATGGTGGCGAACACGGGGTCCCAGGCTTCCAGCGCTGCAGCCTCGGGAGAGATGGAAGTCTCCGAGTGACGCTCCGGATGAATCTGAAACCTGAATACAACTGAGAGACGCCTGAGAACACATCCGGCTGCCCTGCTGGCGCTGTGTTCTCAGAGTGCAGAAAAGGATTGGAACAAACGAAGCTGCATTCCTGAAGAATTTGGAAGGTGGAGAGAATGTGAACTCGACGGAAAACACCTGAAGAAACGTGTTCAGCTTCACACACATAACAACAGCTGCTTTGCACACTCATAGATGTGTTAATAAAAGACAAAGTGTTATATTCATGAGTGAATATATCTAAGATGTTTAATGTGGACGCAGTGATTCAGATATTTGAATTGTTTATATTACTTTGAGATCTATTTCAGTTTTCCTTTTGTTGTTATATGCTACAAAAATTATTTTCACACGTGCTTACCTGGGTTTTCTGGTAATGTTCAAATACATTTTTTAAAGAAGTCTGTATACTAGCATCTGGCACCAGTATTGAAACATAGTGGACTCATTAACATGCTGTATATTCAATAAATAAATACAGTTTAAAATGTGTAAACCGGTTTTTTTGTTGTTGTATGTAACCCTTGTTGTCTGCAGAGTTACAGATGATGAATTATGTTAATGATGTCTTAAATGGATAATACATTGATATATCGATCACATTAGTTAATTGGAGAGAGCTTTTCTAAGTGGTAACTGTGGGGGAAACTTCTGAAGCATTTGGAGTGAGGACTCGAAGAGAGACACGATGGACAGCTGGAGCTTTGATGGCAAACACTGACGGTTTATTTGGAGCTTCAGCCGGAGTCACGGGCCACGAGTTGACCACACGGTAGAGATGCCACAATCAGAAGAGCCCTCCTGTAGCTCCAGGTTTGAACTAGTTCAGAGTGTAATACATTATAATCAACATTCTTCAATAGACTAAACAGCTGAGGACACTGATTCACGCTTATGCCTCGGGGGCATCTACACCCCGAGAAGGATGTGTTCCAGGTGTCCCACAACAATAACTATCTGACCGAGAGTTGCCCGGTCATAAACTAGCAACAACAACAAAATGCTAGCGCAGCCCCTAGAGCCCCGAGAGATAACGGCTGCTCAATGTTGGTCAGCAGCTCAGAAGGCGAAAAGTAAACACGTAGGGCGAAATTATTCCCTGACAGTAACATGTTTGAGTCCATTTCAAAAACAACAATACGCTGGATTTTTGGAGTCTTTTGAATCTCACTGTGAAAATGGAAGATGTTATGAAAAAGCATACTATTTCAAATATATAAAATGGGCCTTTGGAGAGGGAATTATAATATTTTACAAATCAGAAACCACCTAAAATGAATCCTGAAGATCCTGCAACATAAAATAAAACTAGGATTTTATATATTTGTTTATGTTATTTAATTTTTGAATGCTACAGTATGTCCACTGTAGAGGACGTCGAGACCATTTCAGTTTGAAAAGACAGCCATTATTAACAGATGTAACGTGTTATGCTTATAGAGTGTTCTTAACACAATAATACATTCACCTTTATTTAAACAATAAATAAGTAATTGATCTGAACATTGCTGTTTATTTGTTATTTGAGCATATTCAAATGAAAATTCAGATGTACAATTATACAAGTACATTTATACTACAATTAATATCAATAACATGTCCTTGTAGTACATTTAATGCACGTATATACAGTATACAATTGTAATGGATTTTTAATGACTGCTTCCTCACTTCGTTTGACAAGTGGAACCAAAGTGACTGAGTCTAAGCCGGAACTATTTCAGTGATACACAGCCATTGATAACTGAGCATGGCGTCGGGTCATTTATGCAAACTACACAGTCTCTTAACTCGACTTTCTAACGGCACCACATTAAGACAAAGTAAGTTCTTTTTTTATCCATTTAAAAATGTATGAAAGTACTCAAGTTAAAGGTGGTGTTTTTGTAACCGTTTATAACCGTTAGCTCAATGGTGTAGCAAGCAATGCTAACAGAGGCTAACCTTGAGACTGTGTTCAGAAGGTAAACACTAACATTTGGCTAACTGTGTTTTACCTGTAAAAATGTATAAAATATAAAAAAATAACTGAATAATAGTATTCCTTAATGCATGCTTGCTCTGGCATGAATGTGAGATGTTTATATGTTATGTTTGTTTATGTTCTACTCTTTATTTTTCAGAACTATGTGCAATGCCTTGTTTTAACGCACTTGTCACAAAATGTTGTTCTAATTTGGGTTCAATAAAATATATCTTATCTTGATATGTGTCATACTTGCGACGTGTTGTGTCTTGCAAGGACGTCAAACCCTGACATCAAAGACTATAGTGTGCATAGTGCAGCGATTAAAACGTTTTAAATGTGTCCTGTTAGCTAGTGCATTATATATATTATGCAGAGAGGGATGAAGTACTCAGATGTTGTTCTTGAGTAAAAGTAGAAGTACTCAGATGTTGTTCTTGAGTAAAAGTAGAAGTACTCAGATGTTGTTCTTGAGTAAAAGTAGAAGTACTCAGATGTTGTTCTTGAGTAAAAGTAGAAGTACTCAGATGTTGTACTTGAGTAAAAGTAGAAGTACTCAGATGTTGTTCTTGAGTAAAAGTAGAAGTACTCAGATGTTGTTCTTGAGTAAAAGTAGAAGTACTCAGATGTTGTACTTGAGTAAAAGTAGAAGTACTCAGATGTTGTACTTGAGTAAAAGTAGAAGTACTCAGATGTTGTTCTTGAGTAAAAGTAGAAGTACTCAGATGTTGTTCTTGAGTAAAAGTAGAAGTACTCAGATGTTGTTCTTGAGTAAAAGTAGAAGTACTCAGATGTTGTACTTGAGTAAAAGTAGAAGTACTCAGATGTTGTTCTTGAGTAAAAGTAGAAGTACTCAGATGTTGTACTTGAGTAAAAGTAGAAGTACTCAGATGTTGTTCTTGAGTAAAAGTAGAAGTACTCAGATGTTGTACTTGAGTAAAAGTAGAAGTACTCAGATGTTGTTCTTGAGTAAAAGTAGAAGTACTCCGATGTTGTTCTTGAGTAAAAGTAGAAGTACCAGAGTGTAGGAATACTCTGTTACAGTAAAAGTCCTTCATTCAAAATGTTCCTCAAGTGAAAGTAGAAAAGTATTCTCATCAAAATATAGTGAAAGACAGTGAAAGTAGTCGTTGTGCAGATTGGTCCATTTCAGAATAATATCTATGATATGTTTTATAATGATTGATTAAAGTGTTCTCAAAGCTGGTAAAGTCTGTGAAGTACCAGTACCTCAACATTGTACTTAAGTACGGTAACGAGTAAATGTACTTAGTTACTTTAAACCACTGTATATATGTGTGTCTCACCTGTTTTGTTTTCTGTTGCAGCATGTTTGGTGCCAATGCGACAGAAGTCCAGAGGTCCTTCACTTGATGATAACCAGTAAGAACTTATTGAATTACTTATTTAAAAATATGTGTTAAAAGTTAACCTTTAGATACGCTCCTTGTCTCGTACTGTAATGTATGAACTGTGAAGGATGTATACTTTGTCTGTTGGTTTTATCATCAGCAAAGTATTCAGTTAAGGAAGAAAGCGCATTAAAATGTTCTGGAATAAAGATACTTATTAATAAATGTACTTGTGATATTGTGATCAGGATAATAACCTCTAATTTTCTTTGATTTAGCAATGTGGATATTGGTGTGACCTCAGATGGGAAAACCATCGTGTGCTACCATCCCGCTGTGGACGTTCCCTATGAGCTCACGCAGGTAAGAGAGTGGTCCATAGCCTCAATGCGTCAAAGTGTCTCATGTGTCGCCCCTTTGCAGCTCATGTGCTGTCCTAGAAGACACTTGTAGAAAAAGTTGTTGTAGATTCAAAGGCTTTTTATTAGGGATCGACCGATATGGCTTTTTCAAGGCCGATACCGATTATTAGTAATCAAGGAGACAGATATTTGGAACCGATATACATTTGCAGTAAAATCAGAAGATCTTGGTGTCAAAATGTAGAATAACACAAACTCCAACACAACTTCTTTGAAATGCAGTTAAGCATATATTATGTTTAATGAACTTTTAAACATCTTACAACTGGTTTCCTGTCTGTGCCCTTTTCTTTAGTGCAGCCATCTGCAATGAGTTAGAGAGAGACAAGAAGTGGGGCTGCAGGCTGACATGCTTAGCTAACAATAATGCTTAATTTATTATATCTGTCTATCTAGCATAAAATCCCAATAAGCTGCTAGCAACTGCAAAACACTAGTGCTAGCTAATGTTTAGCAAACTATTAAAAGTGAGGCTATTACAGTAGACCTAACGTTAGTCTAGTAGCCTCACTTCTAATATTTTGCTAAACATTTGCTAGATACATGTTGGCTAGCTAATGAGCTTCACATATCAACCTGAAAAACTGCGAGGCACCACTGGCGTAATAGCCTATCAGATAGCGCTGTGGGCGGGACATTGCTCGTGTACACAGAGTGGTGACTGCAGCCAGAGAAACGGCCGCATCAGATCCAAAGTTTTATCGGCAATTTGATTTAAAAAAAGGCCGATACCGATAATCAGTCAAATACGGAGTATCGCCGATATAACCCCTACTTTTTATTGTCATCAGCGTTTCCGCCAGGGGGGCGTCTTGCCGTCATTTGAATAAAAAATGTTTTGTGAGAAGAGAGTTTTTATCGCTTGAAATGACGAAAAAGAAAAAGGACATCCTTCTGTTGGAGGGGCAAAGCAGTCTGGTGGGATTATTTTCGCCGCCAGCAAAGCGTGTTCCTGTGACGGAAAGTGTACTGACGCCGAGCCTTGACGGGGGGGTGCTAGTGGCGAAACAGAGGCTCCGTGGTAAACTGTGGTAACATGAAGAGCCGTTTAGGAGCCGAAAAAGAGCCGGCTCAAATGATTCGGCTCACTAAAAAGAACCGGAATTCCCATCACTAATACGTGAAGTGATGGTATCTATAAGGGACGGCTCAATTCAAAATTCAAGTCACGTGACACTGACTAAATTAGTTAGAGGGAACTTTGTTGATAATTACTTTTTTTCCCGCAGCCTATCGAGCGTCCGGACCCCCTGAACAACCCGATTGAGTCACATGACCAGATGTTAAAGGCCCACCTCAGCAAGGAGGTGCTGAGGGACAAAAAGGGCCCGACCATAGAGGAGCTGAGCAAGATGTTTTTCACCACCAAACACCGGTGGTACCCGGTCGGACAGTAAGTACATAAATTACACACACATTGTGCTTTTCATTTCTACTTATAGTCTACTTGCCAGCAATGTTGGGTACCCCAAATGAATATGTTAGAAAGGTTTAGTACGGATCCCCAGCACATAGAAACTGCTGGATGCTAACTTGCACAATTGGCTTAGTTTCATTAACTAGGAGACAATACCAAAATAAATGGCAATTATTTAGTGGTTTAGGGGGTTATTGACAATGTTGAATCAAATTCTGACACAGTTACAAAGATTCAAAATCTTGCCAATTGTATTTATCAAATATATCTAGTAGGGATGCTCCGATCGGTCACCGATCGAGATCGGCCGATCGGTGCTCTCTATCGCATGATGTAAAATACATGACACTTTTCTCTGTGTGCGGCAAAACAAGCTCGCCAAAATGGCTTCACCGGTCTGGCAGTATTTTAAGGTGTCCGAAAAAGACAGTAAAATAGCGGTATGCAACGTGTGTGAAGCAGAAATCCTGCAGCTCCGCCTGCCGGACCGGGAAGCGGAACGAAACACACAAGAGTTAGACCTAACACACTGAGCTATTTTATCTACCTCTGGAACAAGCTAAACTAGTTATTATAAATATATGTATTCTTCACTGTCGGGTCACTCATTACTGGATCAGTGAGCTGCATGAGACGATACTGACAGGCTGTCAGGAGAGGGAGAGAGAGGGGAGAGAGGAAAGAGAGCGTTTCCGCTCATTTCTCCCGTGTTATTATCCAAAGTGAATGTAAACTTGAATAATGTACTTAATTTGAATGTAATAATTAAGTTGATATTAAGTTGTTGTTTGTGGAAGCTCCAGTGAATGAGCCCCCATTAACTGAGCTTTAAACATCTATGAGCCGAGTTAGCATCCGGCAGTTTCCATGTGCTTGGGACCCGAACTATACATTTCTAAAATAAGGCTTTGGGGCACTTGACATCTTCAGGTTAACAATAGGACAAACAGACCATGTCCTGCCTTCGTGTGGAGAACTAATTGGCTTCTTGTAGTCCTTTTTAATTGTGATGCAAAATGTAAGAGCTGAAAGAAAATATATCATAGATTTTCATTCATTTCCTTCGGTGTCATTGTTCACAGGTACCACCAGAGACGCAGGAAGAAGGATCTCCCAAAGGACAGATAGTTGAAGGCCAGAGTTTCAGAATTGCAAATAATGTTGTTTGTGTTGTCACAATGATGTATAATAAACTGTTAAATATTACACATGTTGTCATGTTTTGGAGTAAGTGCCGGATGCTTACTTGCATGTTGGGCCATTTGCACAATTGGCATACATTGCATTAATAAGCATATTCAGACAATAGCTACAAAATTGCAGTTTTAACCAGAAAGTGGACATTTTGATCTCTGTGGGCCGATTAGAATGTTAAGTTTTAGGTGACTCGAAACTGCCTTATTTGATCCTAATCCTCATCACCCTCAGTAACCTCCAAACCCTGTGTTGATCTCATCGAAAGACAACAGATGTGTTGTGCCAGGTTTCACCTCGGGCTTGTTCTATTGTGCTGCTTTTATGCAAACACATAATTATTTTACAAGATATAATTATTCAAATGGCAAGATTTTGAGTTTTTGTATATGCGTGACAGCCACCTGCTCATCCACATGCCATCATGTATAAACTATACTAGTATTAAAACTAATATAAAGGACAATAAAGCAACTTTTACTTTTGTCTTATAATTTCTATTTCTCAATCAGGAATATTAAGCCTTGCCAAAGACATGGCTCTATAGATGGAAAAGTTAGGCCCAATCCCAAACCACGCCCTGCACCCGGCCTACACTACACTACACACTACCCCTCCGTTCGCGCGGAGGGTCTGCCACATTAAGTGCTGTTCCAAACCAACGAGTGTGGAGGGGGAGTGGGCTATCAAGCCCTCAAACAGCGAGTCTGCATCAAAACAAATCAAGTTTTATTTATATAGCACATTTTAAAAACGATTTTTGGTCGAGCCAAAGTGCTGTACATACAATAAAAACACTTTACAATAAAAACACTTTACAATAAAAACACTTTACAACAAATACAACGGCAAAAATAAAAAATCACATGGATCGGTGCTGAGTGGAGACCGGTCTAAACGCTGTGTGTCTGTCAGGAAACACGCTGTTTACAAGTAGTTCCAGCAAACATCCACTGATTTATAGTTATAAAACAATAAGAGAATAAATGAAAAACAGGTATGAAATACTATGACAGTAAAACAAGAATACAGTTTAAAAGGGAGTGATTTGTAAAATATCCATAAAGAAATAGTAAATCTGTTTACAGTTCTGTTTCATATGGGTGTTGAGAGATGTATCCATAGATCTCTTCATTTTGCTCTCAAAGTGCACCAGATTGATGCTTTTAACTTCAATATTAAAAAAGGTTGAGAGTCCCGGCCTGATCTTTAGTCCCAGTCCGCCTCTGGGAGTGTTGCATTAGAAAGTTCCACTGTAGCGCCCGGTAGATTAAGGGAAAACCCTAAATGTTTGAGCACCCTCTGTGAAACGTCAAGCTACCCCACAGCACCCCCAAAAGAAAATCTCTGACGCCGCCACTGACGTCCGTGCGTGTGTGAGCGCATCAGTGTGCGCTTATGTTTGGGGTGATGGGGGGGGGGGCCCAAAACAATATTTGCACCGGGGCCAATCACAACCTTGTTATGCTGAGCAGAGCAATAGCCTATAGCGATAGCGATCTTGAGCGATCCACTTGATAACCGGCGTCGTAGGACCGTTTAGAGAGAGCGCGTATGTTTTGGATTAGGCCAACCAGCTAACTCAAACATATCCAGGTTATGTTGAACCAGCTTCGTCGTACAGGCCTCCAGTGTTTCCCCTAGGATGGAGTCATAGCATCGGTGCTAAGGTACGTGGGCCCAGCATAATGTAAGCGCGGAGCGCGTGGAATTGCGTTAAGGGTGCCCCGAAAATTTGTTTCTATGTGTCTGCCAGCACAAGAAAGGCTCTTGAGGCCTAGTACCAGGGCCGGTTCTAGACAATTTGCTGCCCTTGGCGAGATTTTATATATAACGAATAAATGAAAAATCTCTACATAAGACAAATAACTACAGAAACTTAGTGACATAGCTGATATACGTCAAAATGGCTTCAAATGTATTCAGTATTGTATGAACACATTTTAATTGGGGGGTGGACGTCACATCCTCTAGGGGGGTCCGGGGGTATGCTCCCCCGGGAAGATTTTTATTGAACATTTTAAAGTAAAATGCTTCAATCTGGTGCACTTTAAGCACACAATTAACAACTCTAAAACACCCATATGTAAAAAAAGATCGGTTTACATTTTAATAATCAAATAAGTATGGTGGTTGTATTCTCCAGCCACCTCCCTTGTGTGTGTTTTCCCTTCCCCTGTCTGTGTGGGCGTGGTGGCTGTCACTCCTGGCTCCCGGCTCAACCTCCACCTGCTGCAATCAGTTGGGCACCCTCCTCTGCTACACACCTGATTTCCATCAGCCATTTACTAATGGCATATCAGCGGAGGCTCCACAACTTGTCAGCGCCAGATCGTTGTTTAAACCCCAGTGGATCACTCTCCAGCCGGATTATTCTCCACGCTCCTCCACCTCAAAATAAACCTTTTTAACACTCTGCCGTGTCCTGCGTTTGGGTCCTCTCAGATAACCGTAACAATAAGTATATGAACATAACCAATAACCTACCATAGCCAATAACAAATAAAGGTTTGTTGTTCATTTATATCTTATTTATTTATGCATATTTTTGTATCTCTCCAACTTTAAACGATATTTTTGGTTTACTGTCCTATAGTATACATTGGAACGATTTCAAACCTGTTTTTATTTATCCTATAATTATAAAGGAGTGCCTTGGAAATATGTGTTTACATAATTTGTGGTCAAACCATTTGAGACCCACTGAGATAACTTAGACTAAAATTAACTATCTAAACACTCAGAGTCCTTTACCGCACTGAGCCTCTCAGTCTGACAGGAGAGCTCTCCTCCACCCTGGTTGTAGAAACATCTACTTCTTATATCCGTTAAAGCAGCTAGCACCAGATTCAAATAACAACAGCGCCGGTACCGGTGCGCCCTCTCTCTCTCGCTCGCTCCCACGCTCGCACTTTGGCTGTGAACTGCAGGCGCCTGATAAGCCAACATCCCCCACTTTCATCACTTACAGTTCCCATCGTACAGGGCAAATGAAAAGTGTAACCGGGGTGAAAGGGGTGTTACATTTACTTAATTATGAATGTTGTTACATCAAGGCCGAAAATTAGGATGAGTGCCAACGGTCAAAAAATGTTTTTACTCTCCCAGAGCTACCAGCGCAGCGCCCCCCAGATCTGGCGCCAAAAACCGGCCCTGCATATTAGAGGTAAGAGTGGTAGGAGAGAAGGGGAGTTATCTTTGTATTTAGGCTGCAAGTCGACAAAGGTGATCAAATGCTGATGCTAATAATGATCCGATTAATTTGATATTGATTGTATGCCAATACCGAATCCTGATCCGATTATTTTATTCCCAGATAATACAGCTGCACCGTGAACACTAGCCATAAGCAATTGTTGACTAACGTCTATGCCACTTTAACGGTCAAGTTCTTTCAACCACAGCAGCCCAAATGTTGACGTAAATGTCACGTTTTCTTTTTACAGTGTATTTATATCTGTACATTTCTTTTCAGTTTGCTTCAAGAAGTGGCTTCAACAGACAGAAATGCAGGCCAGATTGGGAAAGGCTGGACGCTACACAACGGGAAACATTATGGACATGAAAAATAAAAAACACTTTCTTTGTTGCCTTTTTCTCATCGTATAGTGTTACTGTTTTTGTTACCATTACTCAGGGACGCGGGAAGTCAGTCAGAGTAGGGGGTGCGCCACGTTTGCGCTTCAGAGGAGGCTCCCTCCGCAAAATGAAGCCCCATCCGCGAGGGGTCTGCGTGATCTGCGTTTCGGGAGGGGTGGCCCTGTATAATAACGTCATATAATGCAGTAATTTGGTCTTTAGCAACAGCTTGTGAGAGCAGCACATTCATCTGTGTTCGTTTGAATGCTGCCAGTTTGTTGACGGCCTGTGTGTTGATGGGACTTCTCATGCTCCCTAAAGGTTTCCCCTGCCTTTCGCCAGTTGTTAAACCCTGCTTTCACAACACTCCCATCGCTGATCTTGTCTGCACTGACGAGCTTCTTTTCTATAGCAGAGCAACAGAAGAAGCACACTGCATGATCACTTTCTCTTATATAGTGAAGCTTTTTATAGACCGCTTACACTAAAATGCTAACTTAAAAATAGTAACTGAAAATAAAACTTTTGTATTGATTTGTTTAGTGAACATGTTGGCGTTGCAGTTACAAGTCTCCGCCAACAGATGGGGGTGCTGCAGCCCCCCCAGCACCCCCCCTTCCCGCGTCCCTGCCATTACTTTTATTTTAAATCAAATGCACCTGTTTTAGATTATATATTAATGTTGATGTATAGGTTGATTTGCAGGTTGGTTGTTATTTGTATAATTATTGTATTGTTACTGTGTATTTTATTATATTAACTAGCTATTTATTGCTATTTATTAAATTAAAATACTGTTATGAACACTTTACAATGTCAGCTATGCTGGTATGCTGGGTTTTTTAGCTGGCCAGGATGGCTGGTTTAGCTGCTTTCGCTGGTTTAGCTGGTTTAGCTGGTTTAGCACCAGCTAAACCAGCTAAACCAGCTAAAGTGTCAAAACCCACCAGCCAACCATTCCATATCTACTCCAGCTAAGTTGGTCTAAGCTGTTTTTTTCAGCAGGGCTGTTACAAAGGTTACTCAAGTAAAAGTACAGAAGTATTGGCATCAAAATATAGTTAAAGTACCAAAAGTATAGTCTTTTTGCAGATTGGTCCATTTCAGAATAATGTATATGATATGTTTTATAATGATTGATCATGAAAGTGTTCTCAAAGCTGGTGAAGGTGCAGCTAGTTTGAATGGCTTTGTAGACTGCAGGGTAGCTGGTGGATTTACTCCAGGTGGAACTAAAGTCTGATTTAACACTTGATTATATTTCACATCATTCATCCACATCTGTAAAGTAACTAAGGGTATTAAATACATGTAGTGGAGTAAAAGTACAGTTACAACGCTCTGCAGAAACTGCCGTCAGGTGATTATTCTTTGTGGGTTTGTTGCCACGAACAAACCCCTTTCACATAAGCCATACGTCATTATTGATATGTTGAACTTATAATTGAGGCTTTTAAAGGTTATCATATTCAGTAGTGTTGCATTGAACGGTGGCTGACAGGGGCAAGCGCGTTACAACTTCCCAAAAAACTTAATTTAGGAGAAAACGATGCAAACAGAAAAACACAAATGTACCAAATCACATGCAAATGAAGAAACAATCAAATAGTGTATATAATGAGATAAGACATAACAACTCTTGTTATGATTATTAATTCCTTTGGATAGAACCTTTTGTTATCACGCTCAGGTTTCAGTTGAATGTTTAACATAAAGGGTTAACTAACGTAGCCTACTTTTCTGCTGTCTTTTTATAAGTGATCACTCCGCTCCACTCCTTCACTCTGCTGAGCTGTGGCTTTGAGGATCTTTACCGAAAACTCATTTTCTTCTTCTTCCAACTTTCCAAAGGATTTACAGGTAATTATAAATACACAATACTTGAGTATTATCAGAGAAAGTCCGTATTGTCATTTTCTTTGGATTAACAGGTAACAAGGTTTCTGTCCTTTTTCATTGTTCATTTACTGTGAAATAAGTATTTCATTTGTGTTTATTGGAAATTATTGGGACCAATGCAGGTATACCAATTAGGGATGGGAACGATTAATAGAATGTTCGAAATTATTCAGGTATTCAAATTATTATTTTTTTTCAATGTATACGACAGTGCCATAGCTAAGTGTTAGGTCTAAAGGTGTGTTTTGCTCCGCTCACCGGTCCCTCACAGCGGGCAGAGCTGCAGGTGCTGATCTCTCTCGCGCGTCCGGTTATACTCAGTACTCAAGTTGTAAAAAAAAAATCAGGGGGAATGGTGGATTTGATCATATGGGGACATGTGTTGATAACCCGCAGAGGGTGGGAGACCAACCAGCATAAAGATCATTATTATACTCCTAAAACAACATGCATGTTATGGATGTTCAGATACTCCTTTCATTGCTCTTGACCAAGGCACCTCAGAATTAGAGTCGGTCCCCGGGCTGCCATGCACTAACATTTAGGGTCAAATGCAGAGGACAATTAGTGCAAAATCTTTTTTTCACTTTAATTTAAAGGGGGGGGGGGGGGGGGGGGGATACAAAAATGTGGTTATAATGGAAGTATATGGTGCAAATCTTGTAGGTTAACAGTCCCTAATTTATTATTCAGATGGATCAACTGATTATACTAATAATAAAGTCAAAATAGTTTATGTTAACATTCCCAATGTTACTTTTTTTAACAGGGCATTAAGTGCAAATTGAAATTGTTTACAAAATATGAAAATATATTAAAAGATTATACAGATAATACAAAATAGGACCAATGGCTGCCTACTCCACTCTCCCCCCCCCCCCCCCCCCCATCTTCATAATCATGCTTTTTGGTCTCAATTTTTCTGGCTCTTGCTTTCGGATTGTTAGCTAAGCAATGGCTTTGAAGCCAAGTCTTGACATACCTCTGGTCTGAGGAGGGCCAACACACTTGATGAAAAGCAAGGCTGACATGCTTTTTACCTCTAGGGAGCTTCTAGTTGTGGTTAAAATGTTCATCTGACTAAACCCACGTTCACACCCAGCTGTGGAGATGACCGGAGTGTTCACTGCTTGAAGGAGGGGTTTCAGCTCTTCTGGTGCTGGTGGTATCATTTCATCAACAGTTTTGAGTCTTACCAGCTAGCTAACACGAGAGAAAAACGTAGCTAAACTCCAAACTAAGTTGTTATTGCTGCTTATGTCCATAGATTCCACCTTTGGTGACTAAAGTAATGAGTAATGACTGAGATTACTGACTCTTGACTTACCTGAAATATTATTTTTAGTATTTTAAAATATGAAGTCCCTCAGATCGCGTTGTCCTACTGGTCGCTTGGCCATTGTGATGACCGTTACCTGCGCTTCTGGCATCGATCAAACAGGCGCATCACGGCGCTCTGGCGCCCTCTAGGGCAGTGGTTCCCAACCTTTTTTGTCTTGTGTACCCCCTGAGCCTTTTGTCATACCATGAGTACCCCCTCACTCATACGTGCTGATGATCCTTCACAAGTAGAACGTAACTGATTATTGAATGAAAATAACTTTATTTCATCTCCTTAATTTGAACATCTCAGGCATTTTCTTAATTTTAACTTAAATCACTCAATACAAATAAATAAAAATGAATATGTTGCCTTGAAAATAAATAATATAATCAAATAAATACATATGAAATCAAAATAATCAACTTATCTTTGCTATATATATATCTTGTAACATTTAGGCTTAAACCATGGAGCCCCTTTGAATAAGTCCCCTTTAAACAGGCATTTAAACTTTAATTCAGGAACAAAACACTTTGCAAAATAATATCCAGAATCAGTATAGGCCGAGCAGTTTCTTTTCACCAGTCATTTACAACTTTATTTGGGAGGGGTTAAGCACAGTTAGTATATATTTATAAAACGGACAAGTCAAATCAAGCAATCTGATGTTTCTTAGCCGTGATATAATGAGCGTATATCCAGGGAATAGATGTTGTTACTTTTCACAAATCAGTATCCCTCCGCGTCTGAGAACCGTTATAAAATCCTAAACTAAACTTTATATAGTAAACTAACTAACTAACTAACTAAGCTTAAGATGGAAACATTAAAGGTTAACTTCGACCTCCGGGTGGGTTTACTATGGAGGAGTGGATTGAGAAGTGCCTATCTCCAGAAAGAAAGAGCACCTAAACGACGACATTCGCTATCTGTTATTGTTGTTGCATAGCAACCACCTCGCACGATGTGCAGAAGGCAACGGAGGGACGATTTTATTTTATTCCCGGGCTGATTTTTAGTCCCAGTCCGCCACTGAATGTAGCTATTATGTAAGGTAGTTGTACATCAAACAAGTGCAGTACATGCTATGTTATAAAGCCGTGGAGGGCGGGAGTTTATAAACCAAAGAGTAACCGCCCTTACGAGACGCTGTAATAAGTAAAGCGAACGCACCCGCAAGGACACCTGGCCTCCTATTGGTTGAGGGATTTTGACAGGATTGTTGCACAAAAGTTTAGAGCGCGCACAGAATAAATCTGAGAGCAGAACAAATCTGTAAACCGCAATATATCTGAGTGCAAGCTACAGTTTGAGCAGAAGCAGAGCAAAGTGCAAGCAGGCACTATTTGAGTGTGAGGACAGGGTTTGCGGGAAATACATACATAAAGTATGCTCTCAAATTTAAATACCACGCTCTTGAATAAAGATAGGGAATAACCCCCATAGTTTATGTCCGACGCATCTTTGTAACGCACGAAGGACAGGAGCTCTGCTTCTCCACTCACATCTGTCATTTCATCCAGCTGCAAAGCGAACTGACCGGCTAGTTTTATTTTGTTCACCACTTGTCCAATTATATTAACAGACATATCATTGATCCGACAGGATACGGTGTTATTCGACAGGGGAATTTTCTTGAGTGCTTCGGCTGCTTTCTTGTCTATCATCATTTCGGCCAACGCAGTCGCTGCAGGGAGAATGAGCTCCTCAACAATAGAGTGAGGTTTTTTTATTTAGCCACAAGCAGGGACACGGCGTAAGATGCCTCGAGTGCTTTCATTGACACATTCGTGGCTTTCATCATTACTGTCTGGCTCGATTTAAATTCCGACAGCTTTCGTCTGTAAAATTATTCACTTTTATCGACACTTCCCGAGTGTTTGGTGCTCTGGTGTCTCTGTAAATGCGCTGGCTTCATCGCACTATTAGCCAGGACTTCACCGCAAAAGAAGCACTGAGGCTGCGGTGGGTCCGCAGAAGTATAAATGAATCCAATTAATATATATGTTTCACTGCCTTGGTTTCAGTTTGGTCTCTTTCTTACGTTTCTCGGTGGGCTCCTCTGAACCCTGGCCTCAATCCAGAGCAAGCGGACGTTTCAGCCATTTATCCATAGCGCAGACCTACCCGTATTTTTCTGGCTGCAGGTAAGCAGCTGTTTTCATTGTGGGATTTTGGCGCGGTTGTGCCACAGACTATTGTCTCCCCAGGGAAACAAATCGCGCACTATCATTTTTGACGGGATTATTATTATTTTTTTTTACTTGTCACCTTGGAATTCCACGTACCCCCTACAGTTCCCTCGCGTACCACTAAGGGTACGCGTACCCCCGGTTGGGAAACACTGCTCTAGGGCACTCGCATGGTATAGCGTCAGTGACTTGGTAAACATGTCATTGCGTGTGTGCGTGCTCGCTCGCCCACAGTATTTTACTCAAAATGCGCAAAATTCATGTTGAAATAGCAGTAATACCAGTGCCACGTTCATTGATACAATTACATAAGGGATGGAAAGGGGAATGGCAGTTTTAGAAGGGGGATGATTTTGACCGTTTTTATTTCAGGGGGGATGCCATCCCCCCTCATCCCCCCTCAACTCGAGTACTGGTGGTTATACTTCACTCGCGTGTATGTTCAAATCCATTAGATCTAGCTAGTTCTAGCTAATGATATGTCCGACCGGACTTTCTGTGTCCCACTTCGGTACCGACCCACCGGGAAAACTGCCGTTATTCCCCCCTCCATACACGCAGATCGCGCAGACTCCAACCTCATCTTATGCCCAATTTCCAGCTGAGAGGGTCTTCTCTACAGCTGGCCTGATTGTGAATCGCCTCCGCACCCGCCTCTCCCCTGAGTAGTCATGCTCATATTCTTAAACAAGAATGAGTATTGAATAGCTGCATTCTGTGCATAGGCCCTGTTATAGGTTGTTGATCTCTGTTGTCACGGGTTACCCTAACCCGTTATGTTGTTCGTGTCTGATCCCTCTTTCATTTAAAAACCAAGTTATGTTTTAAGCATGAAAGCTGTAGGCCTATAGCTGTCAACTGTTCAAACTGTGATCACCAGTTCAATACATTTGACAAATTCGCCATGGTTTCTATACTTATTTGAACATGTATTTATATTTTTGTAAAAATAATCCCCAATTTTTTTTGTTTTTTATAGGATATGTACATTTCGGTTAATCGGTTAACCTTTTTTTGGGGGGTCGAATATTCGAATATACATTTGCTTTCAAATTCCCATCCCTAATACCAATAAGTCCAAGGAGCAGAAATGCAAATGAACATTCAACAGCTGTGTTTTTAGTTTTGGAGATATACATGAATTCAAACTGATCAGAAAATCTACTCTATATTTACTGCTGTAAATCTCCAAAGACTCAACAAGAATTGAATAACTTATAGGAGGGTTATGTATCTTTATTGTTAGCCAACTTTGTGTCCAATAGTTAAAGGTGAGTCCTTTTTATTCAAAATAAAACCTCCATAGAGTAGTTGTACATTTTCAGAAAGCTAAGGATAAGGTTTGATTTTCTAAATAAAAGTCCCAGAAGGTTTCTATATCCTAAAATGAAGAAGTAAGTATTTATCTACTCATGCACAATACAATGTGTGGCCTATTTACCTCAACGATACAGCAACAGCTAATACTGCCAATACTTAGATAGCACTGTTATTGGCATACAGTCATAATCACTTGGTAGGTCATTTAGTAACAGTTCTAAAACCTCTCATGGTCCTGCCAGGTTTCCCCAAATCCTGACAGTCCTTTCCCCACAGTCTCTGAGGATGGCGGTAAATTGGGCAGGACTCGTGTCCATAGGAGTGTTTTACATCGTCGTACTGGCCATAGGCATCTGGGCGTCCAGGAAGTCCAAACGCGAGGAGAAGAAATGCTCCGGGAACCGCAGTGAAGTTGCAATGGTTGGAGGGAGGAACCTAAATATCTATGTCAGCATCTTCACAATGACAGGTAAAAATAACCACCTATAATTAGTGGTGTAATGTCACTAAGTACATACTCAAGTAATGTAGAAAAACTCACTACACTACTTCACTTAAAGGGTCACCTATTATGCTAAATCCTCTTCTTCATGTCTCTTCTTCATCAACATGTGTCCCCTCTTCTTCATGTCTCTTCTACATCAACATGTGTCCCCTCTTCTTCATGTCTCTTACATCAACATGTGTCCCCTCTTCTCCATGTCTCTTCTACATCAACATGTGTCCCCTCTTCTTCATGTCTCTTCTACATCAACATGTGTCCCCTCTTCTCCATGTCTCTTCTACATCAACATGTGTCCCCTCTTCTTCATGTCTCTTCTACATCAACATGTGTCCCCTCTTCTTCATGTCTCTTCTACATCAACATGTGTCCCCTCTTCTTCATGTCTCTTCTACATCAACATGTGTCCCCTCTTCTTCATGTCTCCTCTACATCAACATGTGTCCCCTCTTCTTCATGTCTCTTCTACATCAACATGTGTCCCCTCTGTGGAAAGAGACTCTGAAAGTTTCAGGAACAAAGATTTTCTCTCTTTTTGATCCATTTCTATAAAAACCTGTCTGAAAATGAGCTGATCAGATTTTGGCCACTTTATGATGTCATAATGTTTTTTGTGGCTTGTGCAACCATTAGCCAATCACCAACCAAGGTAACCCCCCCATATCACCTGAATCTCCTCCTAGAGCACCGTTGTGTTCTTTGTAACCAAATCTCTCTCAGAGGGGCGTGGGGAGGGGCTCCTTATTTTCATCTGAAGTAACAGACAGAGAATCAGCACTTTTGAAACAGGGCTGAAACAGAGGGGATTATGGGTAATGCTGCAATGATCAGAGACATGTTTTGATTATATCTGAGACCTGTTAGGGAATAACTTGCTTAGGTATTCAGCCTTCGACCCAGTTCATTGTTTTCTCTCTTCACTGTCTCTTTCCCGCGGCATAGGTCTACGGCCTTGGGTATCGCTGCTATCTCTCTTAAGGAGGGGCAGCTTGGGCGCATTGTTGTTGCCAGTCTATGACAGAGCACAAGCCGCCATGAGGTAGTTTACTGTTCAGGGACGTACAGGTTCCCTGGCGCACATTCTTTTCTATGGACGAGAGCTGTTAGATTCAGGGTCCATAATTGTTTCGTCTCACTGATGAAGAATGTTGATTATTACACTCTGAACTAGTTAAAACCTTGAGCTGCAGAAGAGTTCTTCAGAATTGGTTTGGCAACCGCTGTGTCAACTCGTGACACACCACCTGTCTTGTCAATTCTCCGGCCGTAACTCCAAATAAACCGTCAGTGTTTGCCATCAAAGCTCCAGCTCAGTCCTGTTTCCAATTGCTTCAGAAGTTTCCCCCACAAGACCTATAATATATTGATGAAAAACAGTGTAATAGGGGACCTTTAATGTATTTAACATATTTAGTTACTTTGCAGATTGATGGTTTTAAGGTTATTAATATAAAAATCAACACACATATTATAAGTTAAGCTACCTAGTGTATACAGTCATTCAATTAAAACCAACCTTAACTAAGTGCATTAACACATTAATGCAACACACTTTTTTATACAATCATTTAAAAATAATCTGTTGCTTGAAATGTTGTGAGTACCAGTACTTTTACTTTTGGTACGTAAAGTATATTTCAATGCTAAGTACAATTTTGAATGCAGAACTTTTACTTGTAACTGGGTTAGGGTTAGTATTTAAAAAATGTAGAATTAATACCTTTATTTAATAATCTGAGTACTTCCTCCACCACTGTCTATAATGATCATAGATTAGCATATTCACTGAGCACAGTTTTAAATGTTCGTAATGGTTAATCATTCAGGGACATGTATTATCACATCAGTGGATTAAATTACTTTTGACTTAATTGGTTTTGTAATTATTCCTGATGTGTCGCAGCCACTTGGGTGGGAGGTGGCTATATTATGGGTAGTGCTGAAATGGTCTACGATCCAACGAAGGGCTTAGTGTGGGTCGTCGCACCCTTGGCTTTCTCCATGAGTCTAATTATAGGTGAGTGAGGTCCAATGTTTCCTTATTATGTCCTTACAATAATATGTAACATGTTGACATTAGGGCTGCCTTTTAAGCACTGGAAAAATATATAATTATTGACAAAAATAGAAGGATTTTATAATTAAAACACAGATTTCATTCATAACGTTTCCCTTTGTGTGACTCCAGGTGCGCTCTTCTTTGTCAAACCTATGCGGTCGAAGAATCTTGGACGCCATCTTGAAAATTAGACCTTTGTAGTGGGCAGATTCTGGGAGACTTTTAGTATGTTATTAAGTACACCTGATTCTAAAATAATCCATTGAAAAACCTTTTGTGCAGCTGACTAATATCTGAGACCTATAATATTTTGATGAAAAAGATTATAATAGGGGACCTTTAAGGCCATGTCCCCTAATGATTATCTATATAACTGTACTCATGTTAGTTTGTTGTTTCTGCACCTGAGTTTTTGTAGAAGTGCCTGCCTCACTCTGAATGTATGTGTGTGTTGCAGGAGGGACGGTGAGCGTGGTGATGGATATCCACTCCTGGCTGGCTGTGATTATCTCTTCTGCTGTGGCCGTACTCTACACTCTGATGGGAGGACTCTACTCCGTGGCCTACACTGATGTCGTCCAGCTTTCCTTCATTGTCGTCGGCTTGGTACAAACATTACATTTTTACCGCAGTATAGGCGGCACAATGTTGGTCCCCAGGGCCCACGAGTTCAAAACTTTTAATCTCAATCAGATCCGATCAGATTTTGAAATCCCATTTTTTGTGATCCAGGATCAGACAAGTCGGCCAAATTTTGTCCCTGGAGTTCAAAGCAATTCAGGATAGGATCCAGATTACGATTTTTCAAGATGACTAGATCCTGAATATCAGTGCTTTAATCCTATCGATCGCCATCTAGTGGACATGAAAAATAATACAAGGAAGACAAGAGACCACATTGCAGACATCTATTGTCCGCAATTACTTTTGAAAGGTGATGACAGATGATGGACTTTTTTTTTGCTGAAGATATTTTTAATTTAATCTAAATTACATTTGTGATTGACAATCTTTTTTGTGATACTTTTGAGCATAAACATTTATGTCATCAACATTTGGTTGAAAACAAAATAGGCCCAGGGCCCAGGAGTTCAAAACTTTTAATCCCTATCTGATCAGATCAGATTTGGATTTTGGAGAGTTCAAAACCAAAAAACAGGATTAGGATCATTTTGATATTCGATCAGATCAGGAAATCCAATCCAAGCTTTAATCTGGATCAAATCTTCAAAACGGGTAGTTCAAACTGACAACACAGGATTGGGATCAGTTTGATCCCAAACAACTGGATTATCCTGATCCCACCAGAGGGGTAGATTTCCAGTGGATTACCAGAGCAAAATGTACTGTACCATTCATTTAAAAATATGTTTCAATATAAATTAGATGGCAAAGTTTGTTAACTGAAATAATACAACATTTTTAGCCTTCATGGCAAATCAATTTTATTTTTCATTTGTTGGTCACATTTGTGGTGGCCTATTTAGTTTTCAACCAAATGTTGATGACATAAATGTTTATGCTCATGAAAGTATCACAACAAAGATTGTCAATCACAAATGTAATTTAGATTAAATTAAGAATATCTTCAGCAAAAAAAAAGTCCATCATCTGTCATCACCTTTCAAAAGTAATTGCGGACAATAGATGTCTGCAATGTGGTCTCTTGTCTTCCTTGTATTATTTTTCATATCCACTAGATGGCGATCGGTCGGATTAAAGCACTGATATTCAGGATCTAGTCATCTTGAAAAGTCGTAATCTGGATCAGGCTGATCCTATCCTGAATTGCTTTGAACTCCAGGGACAAAATTTGGCCGACATGTCTGATCCTGGATCACAAAAAATGGGATTTCAAAATCTGATCGGATCTGATTGAGATTAAAAGTTTTGAACTCCTGGGCCCTGGGCCCTGGGCTCAGAGGATGATTCATACTAATTTAGCTGGTTTACACTTTTTCTTCAAGCTCCTCCATCAGGTTAATATCTGAGGTGATAGGTCTTGCAAAATGTTGAATTGCCTGCCATAGAATTTGGTGTTAATTTGTCCTCTGTTTAAAGCTAATATGAAATTGTAAGCATTTAAATACAATTAACTAACATGGGGAACTTTAAAGCTGCTAAACATCAGCATGTCAGCGTGTCAAAGTACAATGGGATAACTTTGCCAGACTTAGTGTACTGATCAGTCTGATTAGACATTAAGCAGAGCAATTAACTAAAACTGAAATTGCACTGCTAACTTAAACAATATTAAGGGTAAATTGGACAGGTAGGACCCAATTGCAGGACAGACAATGGCTTGAACTGGAAATACCTTTATTACAAGAACTCACTCCCCTGTAAACTCAAAGGCAAAAACAACTAACAAACTTCTCTCCCTTGGAAAAGACTCAAGAATCCCACCACCACCACCACCACCAGAAAACCAGAACTTAAATACATGCAGAATCAGTAATCAGACAGGAGGGAAAACACACAGACAGGAAGCAGACACAGACAAAAGACGGGGGGTGAACACCTTTCAAAACAAAACAGGAAAACAGACAGATCGTGACATAAATATTCAGTTTTTATCTATATATGTAACAGAATAATTTCCAATGCCATTTGTTTCCAATATCCTGCAGCCCTAGTGGCTGGTAAGGTAAGGTACGGTTATTTATATGGCACATGTTCAGACACAGAGGCAATTCAAAGTGCTTTACATCAAAATTAACACATAATAAATAGTAGTAATGGACAAAAGAAAGGAACTCAATAAGTAAACACAATGGAATAACAGATTCAGAAAAACCATGCATAAAAGAGATACAGAATAGTTTAACAACAACATTGTAAAAACAGTAGGTTCTAAAACAAGTTAAAAGACTTCTGGGTAAGCAGCTGAAAAAGGAAATGTTTTTGGCCTCGATTTAAAAGAACTCTAGCGTTGGTGAAGACCTCAGGGTTTCTGGGAGTTTGTTGCATTTGTGGGGAGCATAAAAACTAAAAGCAGCTTCGGCGTGTTTGGTTCTGAGCCCCCGATGATCTCAGAGCTCTGGTGTAATCTCTGTCAATGTAAGTATGATCTTTCATCCATATGCCGAACTGATAGTGTCTCCCTCTTTTTTATAGTGGCTCTGTGTGCCTTTTATCCTGACTAGCCCCTCCTCTGCTAACTTCACTGTGGCTGCAGTCACTAAGCTGCACCAGGAGCCATGGATCGGCCGGCTGGAGCTGGAGGATGCAGGTCGCTGGGTGGAGGACATACTGCTGCTGGTACAGACACCTAAAACAACCATCAAGACTAGAAATGCATTTCACCTAAAACCTCTTATGTAGTGAATATGCAGTATTAATTAAGACTGGAGTTCCTTTATTGGTCCCACATCAAAAGTGGCACAGCAGGTAAGAAAGGCATGTAATAATACAAGAAACCCACTGCTCCTAACACTAGGATGGGTCAAATGCAGAGAAACCGTTTTGTTACTCGTACCTGTACGACAGGCTGATCAGCATGAAGGGTGGTCTTTTACCCATAATGACCAAGTCGCACATTATCCCGCTTGGAAGGCCACATTCTCACAAAGTAACGACATGACTCCCAATATTAATTTAAATGCTTTTATTGAATTAGAAAATGTTTTTATTGTTTTAAAAAATAGTATTATTGATTTAAAAAATAGTTTTATTGATTTAAAATGACATGTATCTGCTAAGAAAAATAGTCCGTTGTTACCGTTTGAACTACGTAGCAACGGCAGGAACTGCTTCGATAGCGTTTTGCTTTTTGATTACAGATTTGAAAACATCGTTGCTTGCTTTAAAAGTAGCACAACTCATTATGTCAAAGCTTGGAAAGTAGATATCCCTGCCCTAATGCCAAAGCAACTGGCAACGGAATATGTTTTGCCGTTAAAGTAAAAAGGGCCGCAGCTCCGTGTTGAGGGTTTCTGCCCCGTTACTTCTCTGCTGTTTTCATGTCCCTCTTGTCTTTTTATTTTCTTCGCTGGGGACTCATCAGCCACTAACCATTCATCCAAATGACTGTGCTCTCCAAATATATTAACATTAATATTAAAATCCTCCATGTTGTTTAACTGTGTTAAATCGACCAGACTTCTTTCTGCAGATGTGAGCGTCCTTAACAACGGTCAATAAATCCTTGACAACGGTCTGTACTATGGATTAACAACGTGTCACGTGTTCTGAATTGACCAATCAGAATCGAGTATTCAACTAAGCCATGTAGTAAAAAGACTTAAATGACATAAATAACATATTAAAGTATTGAGACCATATAAAAATGTTGGGAAATTTATAAAAAAAAGGAATATTTTACATAAAAATAAATTATTGCACCATACAATTGCAGCAAGCAATAAGTCACATTATCTAAGTCAGTGTTTCTCAAACTTTTTCATACCAAGGACCACTTAACCAATAAAAAAACACTCGCGGACCACCTAACTTCACAAATATCCAAAATCACATCGTTTTTCTAGAACAGATTACAAATCGCCTGAATATGGTACAAACAAGTGGCCACATGTGTGAAGAAGGTGTTGAGCGGGGCTATATCATGCAATTGAAAGTTAAACTTAAGCTCGCTCCATTGCGGAGATATTCCCGCAAGTGCGGAAAACTCTAATTAATTAATTAATCAAATTAATTAATTAATTTCAAATGTGAAATGTTACCAATATACTCACGGACCACTAGGGGGCGCTCACGGACCACTAGTTAAACATGTATTATATATATATATATATATATATATATATATATATATATATATATTATATACGTAGAAAGAACAGTGGTTAACAGCATTAACTTGGTTTTCTATCCAAAGGCCATCGGAGGGATCTGCTACCAGGCTTTCTACCAGAGGGTTCTGTCCACAGCCACTGATGCCCAGGCGAAGATCACCTGCTACGTTGCTGCTGTATTTTGCCCAATTCTTGGCATCCCTTCAATCCTCATAGGAGCAGTGGCTGCATCTACCAGTACCCACATTTAACCTTTCTCCTTTTCTATTCGCTATATCACATCATATAAAACCTTGCTACCAGCAGGGGAAGAAGAAGTCAAAGATTCAAAGGTTTTATTGTCATATGCACATAAGCTAGGGCTGCACGATATTGAAAAAAACTGACATTGCGATATTTTTTACACCTGCGATATGAAAAAATACAGGAATTTAAGAAAATAAAAAATGTTGTCCGCAAACCATCCTTTCTTGAACTTTAATACAATTGGTATTTTTCTAACTATATTTAACCGGATGAAGGATTTTAGTCACGGACGTCTGGATCTTAAGTTATCAGAGCAACGAGCTGAGCTAGCTCGGTTAGCAGCGCCGAACTGCCCTGGAGAAACACATGAAACTACTTTATTCAGTGTTTACCTTTAATCACCGTCCGGTTGCTTTGGAGATGTGATTGTGATTGGTGGTTTGCTGTCACTCACTCAAGAACCCCTGACATGAGAGCCGCGCAAGTTATCCTTTTGTAGCAAGCAGCAAAATAATTGTAACATGACGTGTTTAAGTTAATTCGTCCTAAAAAAAAAAATTATTAAAAAATCGCACGTCCTGCGATGTGAATATCGCGCATCGCGATTATCGTCACGACACGATATATCGTGCAGCCCTAACATAAGCTACAGTGTAGAAATGGCAATTAAATCCTTCTGACCTGAGCTCCTCCAACAATGCAACATATGTAATAAAAAAGAAAAGTAGTGCAAAAAGTCTGTATACATATAGCGGCCAAAATCACAAAATATAAGAAAGAAATATAACGCAAAGTAAAGTGCCGCTGAGGCTAATCTTACGCATGGGAAAGAATCAAGATCCGAACAAAAGTCGTTTCAGTGCGATTTATTACACACACATCAAGCATTTCTCTTCCTTCTTACCCGATGGTAAAAAACCATAAGCCTACCGGGTGCCCCACTCACTACCACCTGTTTCCCATATTTATAATGAGCAGGTCTCCCCTCCCCCGGTGCCCAAAGGCTGCCTTTACAAAAACAGAGGCATAGTACAACTTATTTGATAAACTTAAATAAGAATTAAAAGGAAGGTTTACTATAAACAAAAAAGAACAATAAAATAAATGGATAACTATTAAATAATATAAGCTCCTAGATATGGCTTCATCAATACATGTAAATAGAATATGATATGAACAGAATATGAAATTAAATAACGTAAATTAAGACAAAATTAAATATGGTTTATTGGGGTTGGTGATGCTTGAGTAAACGTACCAATGCATTATTGTCAACATTCTTCATTACAAGTAAAAGTCCTGCTTTCAAAATCTTACTTAAGTAAAAGTACTATCAGCTAAATGTACTTAAAGCTTATACAAATATTTAGATAAAATTACTCATTTGTGATTTCCACTAGATTAATTTTTAGAGATACACAAAGAGAAGATTACAATTACATGATGTGTCTTTTAAATGTAATGGAGTAGAAGTATCAGCATGGGTACGTGTGGGTTATCTGTAGGGATGGGTAACGAGCCCCGGTATTAAACGGGCCCCGGGGCTGAATTATTAAAGACCGTGGTACCGTTAAGCTCCGACGTTATCGGTCTTTTTATCGGTACTGGAGACATCTAAAATTGGCTCCAGTGATTGCATTGATTACAGTAACCATCACGGAGGGGTAGGGTCGAGGGAGTGGTTTGGGATTGGGCCAAAATGTCCACACACATGACCTAACGACCCGGGGTCGTAACAACAGATAACCCACAAGTACCGTGGCATCAAATGGAAATACTTGCAAAGGTGGTTCTAGGGTTTATTACGATTTATTGGAACTAAATCAAATCAGAGACCCGGATGTACAGTGGAGATTAAACTGTTCATTACCTTTATAAAAAAGCAAACACTGTTTATTTTTTTTTTATTAAATTGTCACTTAAAGTTACTAAAACAAATACTCTAAGTGAAAAAAACTACTGAAACAAAGAACTGTCACTTAAATGTACTAAAACAAATACCAATTACTGTATGTTGTGTTTATTTTACACAATTACTTTATACTGCCTTTGTCTTTTTAATCCGCTTTTATTGTGTGAAATAACTGCCTGGCGCCCCCAGTGAAATTGGTCAAGAACCGCCACTGAATACTTGAGTAAATGTACTTCCCACCTCCGCTTGCAACTCATGTTTCTGTTGTGATTACATGTGCCTAATTTCTGGCAGACTGGAACCAGACCAGCTACGGTTCCCCCAGCCCGTATGAAGAGGGCAAAGCTGGCATGATCCTCCCCATCGCCCTCCAGCATCTCTGCCCTTTCTACGTCTCTCTGCTCGGTATGGGAGCTCTGGCTGCTGCCGTGATGTCGTCCGTCGACTCGGCTCTTCTGTCTGCCGCCTCCCTACTGGGCCGAAACATCTTCAAGAACATCATCTACAGAGGGGTAACTTTGTATATGATATGGCCTACTGTGGCATCTTTAAGTCACTGAATAATGTGTCATTGAAATGAAAGACTTAGAGTTTAAGCCATGCTCTGTGAGGGTGTATCTGCACCGCAAGGCTTTGAGCATAATTATAAATGGATGCTGACACGCTAACAAGGCAAACATTCTGTAAAGCAGGTATTATGTATACCATGTGACCCCCTTGGTACAGAATGTTAGCTAACATTTGCTAACACTTTGCAGCTAGGCTTTATGGAAAGGTCATTCGATTTGCAGACAAATGGCTGAACATTACATTTCCGTTGAGTTCTTTGTTTGTCTTTATGATTGTATTACTATTTATACTTTAATGAGACATTCTTGTAGCCTACATATGCTGATAGCTTAGTTAGTACTGAAGAGAAATATCACTTTATGTGACGCTCTGTTATTTAAAAAGGACCCCAAAGCAATGACTGATTTAGGTCAGGTTTTCACGGTGTTTAATAAAGAAACAAAAAGGCAGGCAGTGATGGCTACGAAGCTAGCTGGTTAGCAGAGAGTTGTCCAAGGAAAAAACACTGGAGAGAATCAAGGCTCCAGGCTGCAGAAACACTCTGGTTTAAAATATATAGTAAAAAAATGGCAGAAACACATTGAATATGCATGGTTGTAATCCTAGAAATATAAATGAATAAAATAGTACCTACTATATTCTACTATAGAATAGTACCCAATGTCCCAAAACATGATCTCCTCTATTTCAGGCGTCAGAGAAACTGATTCTCATGGCGGTGAAAGTGTCGGTGGTGCTGTGTGGGACAGCTGGAGCCGGTCTGGCCATGGCGAGCTCGTCCGTCCACTTGCTCTGGATCATCAGCTCAGACGTGCTGTACTGTATGATGGCTCCTCAGTTGATTTGCATCTTCTACCTGTCTCGCTGGGTGAATTACTTAGGGGCCTGCTTTGGTTTCGTGCTGGCTCTCCTGCTGAGGGTTCTGGTTGGAGAACCTGTGATCGGCCTTCCTGACCTGATGCCTCTGCCCTGGGACAAGATCCAGGACGATGGTACCCGATACCGTTTGTTCCCTTTTCGAACCGCAATCCTGCTCATCACCCTCGGGACTATTTTCCTAGTGTCACGCCTCGCTGAGTGCCTGCTTGAGAAGAGGAAGCTGGGAAGTGAGGACGAAACAGACGCTACATGTCAGGAGATGAAACCGATGAATAAAGAACAGACGAACACATTTTAGATTGATAAACATATAGAACAGGGGTGTCCAAACATTTTTCACCAAGGGCCACATACAGAAACATATTCGAAGGGCCGGGCCACTCACTAGAGGCGAGGTATACTGCCTCATAAGTTAAGTAAGTTAAGTTAAATGATGCTTGATACTTGAATCTGCTTTAAGGAAAATAAACAGCCTACATCCAAGCTCTCCAGAGAGTTTCATTTCATTTGGTAGCAACTCATCCCTTAGGACACATGTGTCAAACTCAAGGCCCGGGGGCCAAATCAATTTTTAATTACTATTCGATCTGGCCCGCCGGTCAGTGGCGCCTCCAGACATTGTTCATAGGGGTGGCCAAATGGGGCCACTGGAAATCTTGGGGTGGCCCACCAAAACCAAGCATTTAATTGTTGTAAAAGACTAGATGAAAACAATGGCAAAGAGAATCACCTACTGATATACTTTGGTTTCTTATTTTACATTTTCTGATACTATTCATCTGAAGGGAATATTATACGGATAGATAACATTTGACTTCAAACAACATTTAAAAGAACCTTGTTTTGTGTTATGTACACATGTGTTGATGATTTATTGTTTAGTTTTTTATATAGTTCTTTCCTTTTTAAAAAGACAAATAAAGCTTAATTTAAATAAGTTCCTTTATTGTAAGCTGTTTGTGTCACACTGGGATCAAAGATGATTGACATGACTTTATTAAATCAAGTTTTAAAACATGACTATTTTATTTCAACAGGACCCAAAAACACAAGGGGTATAAAATGGTAAATACATACTGTGATTGAACAAAAACACCATCTATTATTGACCTTTATAGCAAATTCAAAACATTATAAATGATACAAAACACCACCTTTTAGTATTAGACAGAAAATAGGTGACAAGACATATTTCTATTTTTTTTAGATTAGGCCACTGTGATGAGAGTAATACATATAGCTTGTATTCCATTTGTTTTGAAAATGTATATTTATACTTTATAAACAAACTGGTTAACCTTTTTTTAAATTAGCATAGAGAACATTATGAAAACAACTTGACTAATGGTCGGCTCATAACCTCAGAACACAGAAGAGGAAAAACTGCATAGATTCTCGTTTCATTTTGAAGGAGCTGCAGACCTAAAGTGTGCAGAAGACTTAAATGATTGAAAAGGTCACAATCACATTAATAAAACTGTTTTAGTTTCACTTTTACAAAACAGAGTTCCACATGTACTTCCTTGCATGTAAGGCCATCTCCTCACTAGCCCTATGCTGCTGCTCCCCTGCCAGCTCTGTCTCTCCTTTAATCATCTTCTTCTTAAAATAAGAAGAGATGTCTGTTGACTTTCTCTTCATTTTCTGCAAATTGACATTACACACAGCAGTGATTAATAGTAGCCTTTGTTTCTTGCTGTTATATCTCACCATACCTGTCACTGTTGCGAGCGCAGAACGCTCATTCTCAAAGCTCAAATTGATTAAGACGTATTTAAGAAGCAGCATGGGACAAGAACGACTCAATAGAGCCCGGAAGTTAGACCTGAGCAGCGTTGTTGACAACTTTGCTGAGCGCAAGGTTCTGCCCGGTAACTGCTAGAATCCACTTCAAGACACTGGTACTTGCATACCATGCTGCGAATGGATCTGGCCCTTCCTAGATTCAGGACATGGTTAAACTGTACACCCCAGCGCGTGCACTACGCTCTGCATCAGCCAAACGACTCGCTGCACCCTCAGCAAAAACACGTGGGTTTGCTATCCTGGCTCCAAAATGGTGGAATGAGCTCCCCATTGACATCAGGACAGCAGAAAGCTTACACACCTTCCGGCGCAGACTGAAAACTCATCTCTTTCGACTCCATTTTGAGCGATAGAATTACTAACAAAGCACTTATATACTAATAAAGGACTGGCTTATCTATAGCCAGTTGAGTAGCACTTGAAATGTTTGGCTCTATGAAACCTGATGTACTTATATGATTCTGTTTTCTTCAAGGTTGTGTCTTCCTGGTCGAATGTACTTATTGTATGTCGCTTTGGATAAAAGCGTTAGCTAAATGCAATGTAATGTAAAAAATGTAATGTGAGGTGACGAGAGCCTGGACCAGAACCTGCGTGGCTTTCTGGGTCAGCTGGGGACGTATCCTCCTGATGTTGTAAAGTGTGTATCTGCAGCAGCAGGTTGTAGCAGCGATGTTTGCAGTGAAGGACAGTTTGTTATCTAGGATCACACCCAGATTCCTTGCAGTCAGAGTCGGGGAAACAACAGAGGTGCCGATGTTGATTGTCAGGTCAAGAGTGGGACTATCTTTTCCTGGAAGGAAAAGCAGTTCAGTCTTGTCAAGGTTGAGCTTGAGGTGATGAGCAGACATCCACTGTGACAAGCAGAGATGCGTGCGACGACCTGGGTCTCTGAGCGGGGAAAGGACAGAATTAATTGGGTGTCGTCAGCGTAGCAGTGGTATGAAAAACCATGCGGGCTAATGACTGATCCGAGCGAGTTTGTGTACAGGGAGAAGAGGAGGGGACCAAGAACAGAGCCCTGAGGGACCCCTGTAGTTAATTGACAAGGGTCGGACTCGGACCCTCTCCAAGTTACCCTGTAGGTACGGTCTTTGAGGTATGAGGTGAGGAGGGAAAGTGCAGAGCCTGAAACTCCAAGTTCTCGGAGAGTGTGAAGGAGGATCTGATGGTTCACCGTGTCGAATGCAGCAGACAGGTCCAGAAGGATGATGAGAGAGGAGAGGGAGGCTGCTTTAGCAGTGTGCAGTTCCTCAGTGACAGCAATGAGAGGAGTTTCTGTGGAGTGACCTGCCTTGAAACCAGACTGGTGCGGATCCAGAAGGTTGTTCTGATGGAGATAACAGGAGAGTTGTTTAAAGACAGCGCGTTCAAGTGTTTTAGACAGGAACGGGAGGAGAGAGACAGGCCTGTAGTTTATAACATCAGACGGGTTGAGAGTGGGTTTCTTTAGGAGAGGGTTTACTCTTGCCTCCTTAAGACTATTTGGAAAGTGACCAGAAGTTAGAGAAGTGTTGATGAAATGGGTGAGAAACGGTAGAATATCAGGAGCGATAGTCTGAAGGAGGTTTGAAGGGATAGGGTCCAGAGGACAGGTGGTAGGGCGGGCAGAGGTAAGGAGGGTAAGAACCTCACTTGGAGAGAGAGGGGGAAAGGAGGTCAGTGTGTGGGTGAAAGGAGGGTCTGGTGACCCAGCGGTGAGTAAAGGTGAGTCAGAAAAAGAAGAGCGAATATCATCAACCTTTTTTTCAAAGGGGTTAACAAAGTCGCTTGACAGAAGGGAGGAGGGGGAATGGGCGTTGGGAGGGTCCAAGAGGGAGGAGAAGATGGAAAATAGTTTTTTGGGATTGGAATAGGAAGATTGGATCTTATCTTGAAAGAAAGTGCTTTTTGCCTGAGAGATCGAAGCAGAGAAAGAGGAGAGGAGAGCCTGATAGGTTAGGAGGTCGTCACGGTGTTTGGATTTCCACCGTTTCCGCTCTGCTGCCCGAAGGACGGTTCTATTAGCACGCAGTGCGTCATTTAGCCAGGGAGCAGGAGGGGACTGACGAGCCTGCCGAGATGTGAGAGGACAGAGAGAGTCCAGAGAGGATGAGAGAGTAGAGAGGAGAGTTTCTGCAGCAGAGTTTGGAGGCAGGAGTTGGAACGAGTCAGAGGAAGGGAGGGCTGAGAGCACCGATGAGGCAAAGGTAGAGGGGGAGAGGGAACGAAGGTTACGGCGGACAGGTGCAGGATGAGGAGAGATTAGTTTGTTATGTTTGGAAAGTGGTAGAGAGAATGAAAGGAAGAAGTGATCGGATGTGTGGAACGGGTTTACAGAGAGGTTAGAAGTAGTGCAGTTCCTTGAGAATATGAGATCAAGGACATTGCCAGCTTTATGAGTTTGTGGGGATGGAGACAGTGAGAAAGCAAAGGCGGTTAACAGAGATGTTAGTTCGTCTATCTTCCCTGTCTGGAGGTTGAAGTCTCCGGGAAGTACAGCGGGAGGGCCAGTTTCAGGGATGTGTGAAAGGAGATTATCCAATTCCTCCAAGAAGTCCCCCAAGGCGCCTGGCGGACGGTAGAGAACAACAATGGTTAATTGTATAGGATAGGTTACTGTGACGGCATGGAATTCAAAGGTGGAAGGAGTGAAGTTAGGTAGCTTGAAGAGGGAACAGCTCCATTTGGGAGAGAGCAGGAGACCAGTGCCACCTCCTCTGCCAGTGGGTCTGGGTGTATGGAAGAAGGAATATGCTGTGGAGAGAGCTGCTGGGGTGGATGTGTTGGATGGAGTAATCCAGGTCTCAGTGAGAGCAAGGAAATCCAGAGACTGCAGGGAAGCGTAGCCAGAGATGAAGTCGGCCTTAGGAACAGCTGACTGGCATTTCCACAGGCCACCTGAAACTAGATGTTGGATCTCAGTGGAGCATGTGGGATAGACGAGAGCAGGCCGCTTATAGCGACTAGGAGATACACGGGGCCAGTGATAATTGCGAGAAGACACATGAACAGGAATGGAGAAAATACACATGATTATAGAGTCCCGGGCTGATTTGTAGTCCCAGTCCGCTCCAGCCTGGAATGGGATTTTTTTACATTACATTGCATTTAGCTGACGCTTTTATCCAAAGCGACTTACAATAAGTACAATCGACCAGGAAGACACAACCCTGAAGAAAACAGAATCATATAAGTACATCAAGTTTCATAGAGCCAAACATTTCAAGTGCTACTCAACTGGCTAGGGTAGACCAGCCAGGAGGGAGTTGCAGTAGTCTAGGCGTGAGGTGACGAGAGCCTGGACCAGAACCTGCGTGGCTTTCTGGGTCAGCTGGGGGCGAATCTTCCTGATGTTGTAAAGCGTGTATCTGCAGCTACGGGTTGTAGCAGCGATATTTGCAATGAAGGACAGGTTGTCATTTCTAAAATGCATGAACTGTTTGTATTTTGAGCAAAACACGTCATAGACATGTTTCTATATATCTGAGACTATAATATATGCCTTCAAATAGCATGATAGGTGCACTAATGCTATCTCTTTTTTTTGTCATATATGGTCATGTACTTAATAGCTTGCTGTTTTCAAAACAAAAATGTCCTTATGAATTATAAACTATATCTCAAATATGTTATTAAGTTGGAATTATTTTATTCTATTATTTCTCACATGGTTGTTTAATGTGTCCCCCCATTTGCTCCAATAGCCCCTAGTACCAGTTTGGGTTAAATGCAGAGATGTGTGTGCTGTGCATGTGTGACATAATAAAGAGGGTTTCATCCTCCGATTCCAATTTGTGTGTTTCATTTATATATTTATTTAGTTTATTTCTTTGAATGTTCTTAATATTGAATACTGTCTACGATGGTGTAGCTCCAATAAAACAGAATGGTCTATTCCTGATTATAAGCAATTAACGGACTCATGCTCCGAAGGTAAAGTTATGGATCAAATCTAATAAAGATAATCTTATAAGCAAAGGGCATAACAAACACGATTGCTATAATATGAAGTCAGATAATATCATTTAACTAAATACTTTATTTTGTATGTATTTATTGAGTCAAACAAATATGTGAGAAAAACATGCTTTCGTTTGAATAAATGGTTTTCCACACAGCATGCAAATATATAAATAAATAAAGATGAATACTATTTAACGGAAAGCTGCCATTGTATACATTTGGCGGGCAATTTATTGTAATTGTTTTCCTCATTGACAAGTTTTATTTTGTTAATATTACAAAGTATACTATTTATTATAGACACATTTGTTTTTTAATGGCTTATTATATTTACTCTTTTAAAAGTGGTTCCATATTGTTGTTATTCAATTAAATTAAAAGTAAAAATGTGCTAAATTGGGTTTAAATGTAATGTAATTTCCATGTCTTCTGGTGAAAGTGACATTTTCCCCAAAAATAAAATTACTGAAATGTCAAGAATAGTCAATATCAGTTTAAAATCTGTCTATTGTCTATTTTACAGCATATACTGCGTGTAACATTTTGTATTAAACCACTAAAAAATGTGCAAAACAATCTTAAACATCATATTTAGTGACGTCATCTGAAGCCACCGGAAGTCTGAGTTATTAGCCCCGCCCCCCGCCCCGCAGTTAAGTCAATCCGACCTGAAGAGAAGGCGTCGAGTCCACGGCTAAAAATATAATAGCTAACACAAGATGGCCGGTTTGCCTCGTAGGATTATAAAGGTACACTTTACACCACACATTGTATTTATACACTAACACACTCGGTCGTGGGGTATTGATAAGTGTATTTTGTGAGAGTATGAAAGTACATTTACTACCAAAAAACGTGTGATTCTGGCGTTAGCATTACTAGCATAGTTAGCTCATATCAAGCTAACTCGGTATTTGTTCTGTTTTGCTTTTCCACTTCCGTTCACTCCCTTCTTCTCTAGCTGTGTTTCATGTTCTCCACTACATTTATTGTCGTGCTTTACGTGTAGTTTGTACAACACTGGGTTGCTAATGTATGGTATGAATCAACAAATTATGACATTTTGTCCTAGTCGCCATATGAATGGATTCGCTAATGTTAGCCATGCTAGCAGTTGTAGCTTTTGGGTGATTGGTACACATGTCTGGATGTGAAAACGTTGCCATTGTGGTTTCAGAACATGAAAATGCTTGACTCAAAGCAACAATGTTCGTTTTGTTTATTTTGTATGAAATGAAATGAAAAAATATGGAGAAATGTAAGGGCCCTTTGCGTTGCGGTTTCATCCATCAGGCCTCAAGCAGCCTGTTCCGCCACTTCGTCCAGCATCATATTTATTGGCTTTAGCAGGTTATTCACAGCCTTTACAGCAACCTTAAGCGAAGTGAAAACACAACACAAGCTTCCATTATGGAGAGTTTGTTTTCGAATCCTAGTGAAGGAATATATGCTATTAACGACCCGATTGACCAGTGTACTCAGTGGTGTAAAGTAACTAAGTACATTTACTCAAGTACTGTACTTGTACTTTACTTGAGTATTTCAATGTTTTTCCTACTTTGTACTTCTACTCCACTACAATTGAGAGGTTCACATTTACTCCACTATATTTGTAATACCTTTAGTTACTTTACAGATGTGGATGAATGATGGTAAATCTAACCAAGTGTTAAATCAGACTTTAGTTCCACCTGGAGTAAATTCACAAGCTACCCTGCAGTCTACAAAGTCCTTCAAACTAGCTGCACCTTCACCAGCTTTGATAACACTTTAATGATCAATCATTATAAAACATATCATAGATATTATTCTGAAATGGACCAATCTGCACAATGACTACTTTAAGTATATTTTGATGCTAATACTTTTACTTGTAACAGAGTATTCCTACACGCTGGTACTTTTACTCAAGTACAAGATCTGAGTACTTCTCCCACCTCTGACTTCCAGCATCTATTTATTGTTTTTCAAATCCCAACGAAGGCATGTACGCTATTTGAGCCGAGATTGGACCCGTCTACTTCCTGTTGACTGCAGATATCGGTGCACCTGCTTTTTTTAAAATGCAGAAATTTAAAAAATGCTTCACTTCCTTTTTTGTTCCCAGAGTGTCGTTGGCCTTCTGTATTGCAGTAAAACTCAGAATTACGCCACCAGACAAACGAGTATCATCTGTTACATCCTAAAATAACTGAAATAACACGTCTATTATTTAGAAAATTAAACAAAGCCTATTGAAATAATTAATTGGCTGTCCATTAAGTGCTACAAACAAATCCAATGGTACAACAGTAAATACCTGCTGGTTTAGTAAGCTTTGTGTAGTGGTAACACCATATGTATGATAGTAGGCAGACAAAATAAGCAGTATAAAGACCTTACTTGTAGTTCTGAGGAATTACATTTTTGAAATATTTTCTGGCATTTTGTAAAGCAAGAAAAAAGCAGATTAATCTACAATAAAAACCATGTTACTAGAATCCCTTATTAATGGGTTTTGTCATCGTACTGTCAAACACCTTCTGAGTTTCCGTGTTCAACAACAGTTTGTGGAATGTGGGCAAGGCGTGTACAAGTGTGTGACTAAGCAAGGTGAAAGTGTGCCCTGCCACTCATTATCAACTGGACAATCCACACCCACAGCAATGTTTTTATACTCGTAAATGTCAACACACGTATTGTGTTATTTCCGTTCTGCTCAGGAGACGCAGCGGTTGATGGCAGAGCCGGTTCCCGGGATCACGGCCACGCCAGATGAAGGGAACGCACGCTACTTCCATGTGATCATCGCTGGGCCTCAAGACTCTCCTTTTGAAGGAGGCACATTTAAACTTGAACTATTTCTTCCAGAAGAGTATCCCATGGCAGCTCCCAAAGTGCGATTCATGACCAAAATCTACCACCCCAATGTTGACAAACTGGGAAGAATATGTTTAGACATTTTGAAAGGTAAGAAACCTTATCATAGGGAAACTAATGTGTTATCTTTCCTTTGCTTTAATGTGAAAACCTTATGCACGGAAGGATTGTAAAATACAATTTGAGTTCTTAATAAACCTTAACATTTGCACTTATAAGCATAATCATAGACAGTCAACGTGTAGGACATAATTAGGGATATCTGATGTAGAAAATCTATATTGGTTATGGCTTTTACGACACCGGACGCATGATCAACCTGCTGACCTATTATTCCAACAACCCATATTATAATTGGCACCGTCTTGAGAGTCTGAACACACAACAACAGAAGTCCAAAACCTACTTCTTCTTGGAGAACAGTTATTTTTAGCTGTCTGTTGATTATGGAGCTGCAAAGGGTCTCAATGTCATTTGTGGTATTTCAATGTAACACATTTGATTCATTGTAATATCAAATGTGTTACCTGTTTGCAGTCCTGTTCCATTGACATCAAACCTGACGTGTAATTGAAGATACCGTTTTTATCGCCACAATCAGAATAAAGACAAATGTAATTTCCCTCATGATATGGGACGGCTAAGGAGCAGCTTCACAATGTATCCTTGACGAATAAAGCCTGAGGAAACAGAAGTGATTACAACCGCTAAATCAAGTTTTGAGGTAAACAACGTCACGGTCATGTTTACTTGACAAGAGCAGAACAGCGTTTAAGTTATTAAAGAATATAATGGAACCGTCTCTGATTCGCAGACGAACTGATCTGCTTTTAATGTTTGTCCCTAGCCCATCTTTATATTTGATTTGACTACTTTTACAAGAGCCCGTCTGGCTTTCCTTTATTACGTCTCCTCTCCAATGCTTTATCACCCTGCAGTTTCCTTTTAGATTTTAAGCGTCTTCTCTTTGTGCGTCTCTTTCTGAACTTCTCTTGCAGATAAGTGGTCTCCAGCCCTGCAGATCCGCACAGTGTTGCTATCTATCCAGGCGTTATTAAGTGCTCCCAATCCAGATGACCCCCTGGCAAACGATGTTGCAGAGCAGTGGAAGAAAAACGAAAGCAATGCCATTGAGACAGGTGAGGATTGACGTCTTGTTTATGTCCATTAAAGCACCCAGGATCAGCTGAAATGACAAAATAATGTTAACAGAAAAATGTGGCCGTAAGGAACAAAGGTTGAAATTGATGCAGTTATTAAATCTTCAAGTTGTTTGACTGAGATAACTTCCCTAAGTCCAGAGAAACAAAGTCCAATGACGACGGTTCTTTTAGTAGCTCACAGTTCTGAGTCCTGTGATCTCCGTGTTGTTCGGCCGTGTAAAAGAAGCTCTGCATAGGGGCAATAAAATACTATAATGCGGCTTCACACCAGCGCTTCTCCCTTTCTAGCTCCGAGCGGGAGCTTTTCTGGTTCAGCTCCGGTTTCCCTTTTCTGCTCCCGCTCTGTTCACACCGCCCAGAGCTGCCGCTGCTGCGTCATGACGTCACCGTTTACGTGCCTGCTTCATAAAATCCAAACGGCGGAAATCCCTCACATCGACAACAACAATGGCCGATTGTATTGCAGCGCTGTTCGCTTTGGTTATCCTCTTACGAAACGAAATGGAAGGCATCGGACGACTTTCCAAGGGACGACTTTACTTGGAACTTTGCAAACAACACATGCGAAATGCAAGACCTCTTTGTGGTCTTCAGCATCTACTTCAACGACGAATCTGTCCCTGCCCCCGCCTCGACGTAAGAGAGACGTAAGCCATGCCGCCTCTTAGCTCCGAAGCTCTTGCCTCTAGGCCGACAATTTTTTGGAGCTGGAAGTGAACCGGATTCCGGAGCTAAGAGGCGGCGCCTCTGCGGTGTGAACAGGAAAAAACGGTACTTTTCAGGCTCCAGCTCCGAGCTAGAGCCTGAAAACGCGTTGGTGTGAAAGGGGCATAACAGGTGTCGCGTAAGGGATGTTAAACGTACTACAAACAATGGTGTCAAATGGCCAGGCAGTAAAGTTCAGTTTAAATATCAGGCGCTTTCATCAGTCGGTGTCTCGTGCTGCTAGAACATGGACTACGCTGTGTCATTACTGTGGTAAACATGTTCTCCTGTTAGCCCAAATTAGGGCATCGTTGGGTTTACCAATGTGTCGAGCTCTTTCTATATCCATGTTCGGATGGTTCACGTAGTAGAACATGATTCTGCCCCGAAATGTGAGAACGAATCACATTTTATTTACTAAATGATCCACATTATAGTCATCCCAACACACTCATAGGCCCTTATCTTACTTCCTTTATCCCTGTTTATTTAGATATATTACCTTTCATTCCCAAAACAATGAGAAGGGAGTCATGTGTATCGATGAATATCCCATATTACCCACCCCTAACGCTAACATGCTTTTAATAAGCGCTGTACAGCCTCAGTCTAAACTAGTGTTAATTTCGTCAGCTGTTTTTTTATTTAGTTTTAGTCCTGTGTTACATTTCCGTTTTAGTCATATTTAGTCACCTTCATCCTGTTTTTATTTAAAAGTCTGAGCATTTTAATCAAAGAAAATTAATTATTTTTGTCAATGAAAACTGAGTCTTTTTTAGTCATCAGATTATATAGAACATTTCAGTCAAACTAGTCTGGCCAAAACCAATACTTTGTCATTGTAGTATATATAAATAAATTAAATTATATCTTGTCCTTATTTGATGAAAAACAGGTTGAATGATTAAGAAGCTTTGCAGAGAGTATCTGCTCAGCTGTGTTTTGGCCACATTGCTTCCCTTCTGATGAAACAATGCATTCTCTTTTTCTCTCCGCCTCATTGTAGCGAAAATGGGCCCAAATATCACATCGTCTCTTTCTCCCAAGCAGTGGTGGCTTTAGACTTTTTCGCTGTCAGTCATTTTGACGGACAGGATTGTAACATTTCTGTCATAATCCATTATTACCCGTGGAGTGCACAATTTATCACTCACTCGCGCTGACGGGGGGGGGGTATTCGGTTAACGCGAGTGCGACCGCTGCTGCCAAGCCCCGTTGTTGCCAGTTTATGTTAAATAAGGTTAGTTAGACCCGAGTTAGACCCGAGTCTTCCTGACAGTTCATATTATTCCGCTGCCTTTGTTGCACTTACTTGCAAGATTTGTTGCACTTACTTACTTACATTATAAATCTTCAACACAGTTGGCAATTATATTTCTGGCATTCTCCAAACCAATTAGTTGAGTAATGGTTAGTTAACCAACTAAACTTGTCCACATAAATGTTCTCATTGATAAAATGGTTGATCTAATTGTTTACCCTTCCTGTCGTGTTCGGGTCAAATCGGACGGATTCACTACTTTCATAAATAGTGTGTTTTACATTTGATTGCCTCGAGGTCTTATGGGATCCTCCACAGCACTCATTTGAACATATACAACTTCTGATTGCATTTTCAGTGGTTTAGTCGATGTGTTACTGGTCAAAAATGTCTGATGTTCATCCATCATATCACACACACTCACATCGACATGTTAATGTGGTTTTGCATTGTTGACAGCTTAATAGCATGTTCAATCAAATGTGGAGATGATTGAGGGTTTTCTGTTAAAGGTCACCTATTATGCAAAATCCTCTTCTTCATGTCTCTTCTACATCAACATGTGTCCCCTCTTCTTCATGTCTCTTCTACATCAACATGTGTCCCCTCTTCTTCATGTCTCTTCTACATCAACATGTGTCTCCTCTTCTCCACGTCTCTTCTACATCAACATGTGTCCCCTCTTCTCCATGTCTCTTCTACATCAACATGTGTCCCCTCTTCTTCATGTCTCTTCTACATCAACATGTGTCCCCTCTTCCTCATGTCTCTTCTACATCAACATGTGTCCCCTCTTCTTCATGTCTCTTCTACATCAACATGTGTCCCCTCTTCTTCATGTCTCTTCTACATCAACATGTGTCCCCTCTTCTTCATGTCTCTTCTACATCAACATGTGTCCCCTCTTCTTCATGTCTCTTCTACATCAACATGTGTCCCCTCTTCTTCATGTCTCTTCTACATCAACATGTGTCCCCTCTTCTCCATGTCTCTTCTACATCAACATGTGTCCCCTCTTCTTCATGTCTCTTCTACATCAACATGTGTCCCCTCTTCTTCATGTCTCTTCTACATCAACATGTGTCCTCTCTTCTTCATGTCTCTTCTACAGCAACATGTGTCCTCTCTTCTTCATGTCTCTTCTACATCAACATGTGTCCCCTCTTCTTCATGTCTCTTCTACATCAACATGTGTCCCCTCTTCTTCATGTCTCTTCTACATCAACATGTGTCCCCTCTTCTTCATGTCTCTTCTACATCAACATGTGTCCTCTCTTCTTCATGTCTCTTCTACATCAACATGTGTCCCCTCTTCTCCATGTCTCTTCTACATCAACATGTGTCCCCTCTTCTTCATGTCTCTTCTACATCAACATGTGTCCCCTCTTCTTCATGTCTCTTCTACATCAACATGTGTCCCCTCTTCTCCATGTCTCTTCTACATCAACATGTGTCCCCTCTGTGGAAAGAGACTCTCAAAGTTTCAGGAACAAAGATTTTCTCTCTTTTTGATCCATTTCTATAAAAACCTGTCTGAAAATGAGCTGATCAGATTTTGGCCACTTTATGATGTCATAACGATGTGTTGGCTTGTGTAACCATTAGCCAATCAGCAACCAAGGTACCCCCCCCCCCCCCCCTTATCACCTGAACCTCCTCCTAGAGCTCCATTGAGTTCTTTGTAACCAAATCTCTCTCAGAGGGGCGTGGGGAGGGGCTCCTTATTTTCATCTGAAGTAACAGACAGAGAATCAGCACCTTGGAAACAGGGCTGAAACAGAGGGGATTATGGGTAATGCTGCAATGATCTGTTTGAGGTTTCAGCCAATCAGAGACAGGCTCTCTATATATCTGAGAGCTGTGATATATTGATGGAGAACAGTATACTAGGGGACCTTTAAAGTAAGAGCAGTTAAAAGAGACATTTGACCGGGGGCCCCAAACAACAGGAGTTATCTGTAACCACTGCTCTTATCCACCTCGTCCTCCTCTCATATCTTCTCTCTTGTCCCCCCCCACAGCCCGATCATGGACCAGGCTCTACGCAGGCAACACTGAAGTATAGAAGAAGAGAGACGAGGCGTCTGAATGTGATCCACAAAATGTACTCCTATTCTGTCAACAACTTTCAAATTTAAACAGCAGGAAAAAAAAGATATTAAGTCCAAATGTATTTGAACGAAACGACGAGATTTACTGCTGCAGACCTCTGGGTGACTTATTTCCTCTCTAAGGCTCGTTAAGTGTGTGTTAGCCTCCCCCCCCCCCTGTGTTGCTATTTAAATGCATGGACAGAGAACGACGCCCTCCCCACTACAGTCTTAAAAATAACTTGCGATTTGCTGTCCTGGACACAAGGCACATACTGGTACGTTTGCAAACTATACATGCATTAAAGCTGTTCTTGTTTTAACACATGCATTATTTGTCCACACATCTGTAGGTCTTTTGTGAAAGATGACATGTTGTGTTGTTTCTACGCTTAGTGTGCGATGTCTCTTCACTAGCAGACGGGAAATCTGAACACGAATGATGCATTTTTGTCTCTTTTTGGGAAATAGCCAATGAGAAGGTTAGTTTGATTTCCACTCCTGTGCAACACGTCACAACACTAGATATGTAGCTTCTGTCGCTTAGCATCTACTCCCTTTCGACCGAGCACAGAGGTAGAACTGAATATTTGTATCGCACAGTATCTTATTTCTAAAATTAGACAAATACATTTCAAGGTTTCCACCCAGGAAGTACCGCCTCCTTCACATGCAGGCTGCACAATTGGTCATCCACAGACAACCCGAGGAGGTTCATTCCAGCGTTTGAAATTTAAATTAGCAGACGGTTGCTGAATACCTGCCAAATGTACAGGTAGAGGATCCTCGGTACTTAACGGCTAACATTTAAAAACATGTCGTCCATGCTCGGTGTCAGAGTAACCCCAGCAGATGTCATTTTCATTATTAACACCGGTTGGTGGGAGGCAGATGGTGTGATTACATGGCCAATTATAACGAGGATTTTTTATGATTATCAAAAAATCTGATCAGGTTCAAAATTAGGGCAAGGAGTCTTGTGTTCGTGTGACGTTTGGGGAGGGTGAGCAGATTATTTCCACATGCTTAAAGAAAGCCATTCCCAACACATTCAGACAAGTAGAAGTAGTTTGTTAAAGGGTCCCTATGTTAGCATGTTAGCAGCAGACTACGAGGATGTGTTGTAAATGTCTTCTTTTTTTTTTTAAGGGTGTAGGATGCTGAGTTGTTTCTTTTTAACTGTCTGTCCATGCTATCTATGTTGCCTCTTCTCTATTTTATTTCCAATGTTCCTTCATTAAAAAGGCAAGTACCGTAACCCAACATCCGGACGGTTGGTGGTAAAGTTCTTGTTAGTGTTTTAGAGAGGGCTGAGGAACGTTTTTTTTAAGGCTTTGTCGTCGGGTAAAAAGTTGTCAATCACCGTGATTTCTTCTGAGTTTGTCTCCCCTGCTTCTGCTCTTCCCATGATTCTGATCTGTGATGATTTTGCAAGTGCACTGAATTGATTGGGTCATTGTGGTGGCAAAATAAAAATAATTCAAGATCAAAGGCTATTACAGACTCTCTATCGGCCAAAGAGGTTGTGTTGTAGTAAAACTTTTCTCGCTCTTTTTGGATTATCGACGGCTTGGTGTTGCTTAGATCGGGGTTTGTCCCTTCAGAATTAATAACCAACTACATTTACTCAAGTGTGGAGGCTGAGAGGAGGGCGGCGTAAACAAACCGGCTTGATTTATTGTTTCTCCCACTAATCCTAACCAATCACTGGATTTTAGAAAAGCATCTAAATCATACACACGGAGAGGTCTGATTAATCGGCTCCCCGTGCAGTGTTAGTAAATGCAGAACATTTAGCATACATACTCTTCAAATGCTCTGTAAATAAACTGAGTAAGTAAGTAGACTTCTGGTTTATGTTGTGCGGAGTTTGGAGGTTACAGCAAAGAGTTATTAGTTGGTAACATGACACGTGTCCCAGAGGAATTAGTATGTTTTATTTGAATTGAGCCTTAGGATCAATTTTAAAATGAAATCTAATTTAAATGTCAGAGGTGTTTGATAAAGCTATATTGCTAATTTCCTCCAGCCGGGAGAGACGTCCTGCTGCAGCTCCTCCTGCAGGAAGCCGGTCACCAGCTGCTGGCTCGTCTGCACCCGGCCCGGCAGAGCTGGGGCCCATTGGGGATAAAGAGGAACTTGTTCAACGTTATAAAGCTGGCCAGCAGGTCACTGCTTTGTTGGATACTGGTATAGCGTCATGCCTCTGGTGAGCTCCAACAAGCTGTGTAGGACTGAGTGAATACACAGACTATACAGAGATGCTGTATGAGAAACCAATGTGAGTTTGGAGCATCGTAAATCTATTCTAGTATACCTCTACAATGGAATTATGATCAGTAGAAATGGCCATGTCATGGGACCTTTAAGTCAATTAAGTGCAATATATGAAAATGCATGTATAATGCCTGGTTTTAGATATATTCATTATTTATCCCAAGTTGGGAAAATATCTTATCACAGCAGCATTTTGACAGTAATTACAAAAATGACTTAAAAAATAAATATATATATATATATACTGAAAATATCAAAGTTGACCTTGAAGATACACATCTGTTAACTATCTGACACAGCCCTAAATTACAGCGAACACAATATAAAAGTATGATACTAATTACATTAAGTGTGCAAGAATGAAAGCACACATTAAATACAAAAAATAAACAGCTGGCCAATACTTTAACCCAGGGGTGTCCAAACTACGGCCCGGGGACCATTTTGAATCGGCCCTCAGCAAATTAAAAAAGTGTAATGGAATATGGCACTTGTGCTTGTCTTATATTGTACTTCTGAAAATGTAAACATATTACACAGTATTCATGTGTTAATAAGCCAACTTTTCAGATAAATTCAGTCAATTAAAGTTGAGAACTTTGTCTAACAAATCTTAAATGATTAAAAAAGATATTTGCAAAAATCGCTTGAAATATACCCTTCATATTCCCCTTTATTATAAGCAATCCAAGGCCTCTGATTTAAGGAAGGAGCTGCAAAATAAATAAATAAAACTCGATGGAAAGCTTTGGTTTTCTTTTCTTGAAGCATATTCGAGTATAAAGAATAATTGACCTACATTTGATTGATTTTGCTAACTCATAACTTCACTTAAGTGGAAATATACCTCACCTCGACTGAGGGGCCCAGCCCTTCGTATGTTTTTCTGTATGTGGCGCTCAGTGGAAAAAGTTTGGACTCTGCTTTAACCTGTAACCTTTGACATGTACATTTTTGCATAATGGAAAGCCTATTGGAAACCCACTCCCCTTTAGATCCTGCTTTATCATAGAAAGACTGAAAACTCATCTCTTTCGACTCCACTTCGAGCGATAGAATTACTAACAAGGCACTTATATACTAATAAAGGACTGGCTCCTCTAAAGCCAGCTGAGTAGCACTTGAAATGTTTGGCTCTATGAAACCTGATGTACTTATATGATTCTGTTTTCTTCAAGGTTGTGTCTTCCTGGTCGAATGTACTTACTGTAAGTCGCTTTGGATAAAAGCGTCAGCTAAATGCAATGTAATGTAATGTAATCCAGTAGATGGCGCTGCATGCAAACAGTGGATCTCCCCACCTCACACCTGCTAGCTAGAACTGAGATAACTCAGAGTAATAATGTGTTTTTCATTGTTGGCGTGTGTTCGTCTTCTTGCATTTATCTCTGTTTGAATAACAGGTTATCACGAGGGTATTTGTCTAAGCTGTTTGGATACCATGAGCAAACACAATCTGTGGGTCTTTGGCCTCATTTTTACAGCGGAACTTGTCCTGGAGGCCCGTGTTTTTCACGTCTCCTCGCCAGAAAACAAAGGGCTGCACTATGTTTTATGATTATGGCCCGGTTTATATGGCAACTGTGAGTCATTGAGGCTGGTATGCTGCCATTCTTTGAGTGGAAGTGCAGGAAATGATTCCCCTGACTGTCTGATGTATCCTGCAAAACATTAGCCAGTCTCCGAGGCTTACTTTCAACATCCATGACAAGAAAATATTGTGATATTTATCAGCCATTTTGTATAACTAAACACAATTCAGTGTATTTGTTAGCCACTACTGATAAAAACATTACATTTCAATATTATAACAAAACCGAGGAGTAATGAGAAGTGAGCTGTGACGAGATGAACAGCTGGATGTTGTTGTGCGTCTCTCTCTCTCTCTCTCTCTCTCTCTCTCTCTCTCTCTCTCTCTCTCTCTCTCTCTCTCTCTCTCTCTCTCTCTCTCTCTCTCTCTCTCTCTCGTCGGCAAAAACCAAACCCAGCCTACTTGCTGTACTATTTACGGTTCAGTTTTAAAGCGAACATCCTCTCTTATCTCCTCTTCCCTTTTTCATCTTCTTCTTTCCTCCCATGTATTCTCTCCTTTCTCCCATCTTTTCCCTCCGCTATCTTCACCTATTTTCTTTCCTCTTCTACACATTATTTTCCTGGATCCTCTAATTTCCTTTCTTCCCTTCTCATGTACCTCCATGTGCCCTCTTTATCTTCCTTTCCTCACATCACTCATTTTCCTTAACTGTCTTCTTTCCTTCCTCTTCCCCTCTTCCTCTCCTCATTGTTCTCTTTCCTCCTCCCTACCCTCTTCCCCCTTTACTTCCTATAATTCCCCCTTATTTCCTTTCTCCTTATCCCTCGCCTCATCACTTATCTTTTCCCTTATCATTTTTTCCTAATTCCTGTATTTCCTTTACTTCCTGTTCGTTCCCTTCCACTTTCTCTCCCTTCTCCTTTTCCTTCCTTCCTTCCCTTCCTTCCTTCCTCATTCCCTTACCCTCTTCCATCTACCTTTTACTTCCTTCCTTCCTTCCCTTCCTTCCTTCCTCATTCCCTTACCCTCTTCCATCTAGCTTTTACTTCCTTCTCCTCTCCTCTCTTCGTCCTTTCCCTTTATTAATCCATCCTTACAGTCAGCATCCTCTCACCTGTTCCTCTTGCTCTTATATAACCGTCCTTATTACTCTCCCATGTCTAAAAACTAAAGCCTTCAGTGCTTTGTTTGCTGTAAATGTAAATCGGGAAAGACACTAACATTGTACTTGTTCATTTTGACTCGTACGCCCAATACTCTGAGAGAGATAGCAGTTGACGTTAGCTTAAGCCTACCACAAGTTAGCCAAATTGAGCTAAACAATGCCGTGGAAATTAGGCATTATTAGTTTAGCAATTACAAAGTCTTGAGGCCAAAGACATAATTCAGACATAAGTCAACGTTTCAGTTTTTTCAGTGTAAGAAGATATCCATTTACTCTAACGCGGCCTTACAAACCAGGTAAAGACACTTGTGCAACACAACAATAACAGAAATGTATCCATAGTTTCTTATCAATATAATAATACGGATATATTGTCGAGCCTTGTGTTGTCGGCTGGGATTCCTCTGCTGCTGCCGTGACGTCATCCACAGAGAACAGGCTGTCCCGGGCCGTCCACTTCCCCGACTCCCTCTATAAATAACAGGCACTGCGGAAAGGATAGGAGTGTGTGTGTGTGTGTGTGTGTGTGTGTGGCCTAGCATTACTATACTTGTGGGGACCTAAATCTGTTTACACAGTCACGTGTGGGGACTCGCCTCCGGCCTCCCTTATGGGGACAAAATGGAGGTCCCCATGACGGGAATCATTAATTTTAGGGTGAAGACTTGGTTAGGGTAAGGCATGTGTTGGTTATGGTTAAGGTTAGGATAAGTCTCCAGGAAATGCATGTAAGTCAATGTAATGTCCCCTGAAGTGATGTGTGTGTGTCTTTATGTGGTTGCAATAGCCCCTGCAAGCATGCAGTCACACGCATCTCTGCTTGTCTAGCTGACATCTCTCAGTGGATGTCTGCTCATCACCTCAAGCTCAACCTTGACAAGACTGAACTGCTTTTCCTTCCAGGAAAAGATTGTCCCACTCTTAACCTGACGATCAACATCGGCACCTCTGTTGTTTCCCCGACTCAGACTGCAAGGAATCTGGGTGTGATCCTAGATAACAACCTGTCCTTCACTGCAAACATCGCTGCTACAACCCGTTGCTGCAGATACACGCTTTACAACATCAGGAAGATTCGTCCCCAGCTGACCCAGAAAGCCACGCAGGTTCTGGTCCAGGCTCTCGTCACATCACGCCTAGACTACTGCAACTCCCTCCTGGCTGGTCTACCTGCATGTGCCATCCGACCTCTGCAGCTCATCCAGAATGCAGCGGCTCGTCTGGTCTTCAACCTTCCTAAATGTTCCCACACCACTCCGCTCCTCCGCTCCCTTCACTGGCTCCCGGTAACTGCTAGAATCCACTTGTAGACACTGGTACTTGCATACCATGCTGCGAATGGATCTGGCCCTTCCTACATCCAGGACATGGTTAAACTGTACACCCCAGCGCGTGCACTACGCTCTGCATCAGCCAAACAACTCGCTGCACCCTCGCTGCGAGGGGGACCCAAGTTCCCATCAGCAAAAACACGTGGGTTTGCTATCCTGGCTCCAAGATGGTGGAATGAGCTCCCCATTGACATCAGGACGGCAGAAAGCCTGCACATCTTCCGGGGCAGACTGAAAACTCATCTCTTTCGACTCCACTTCGAGCGATAGAATTACTAACAAAGCACTTATATACTAATAAAGGGCTGGCTTATCTATAGCCAGTTGAGTAGCACTTGAAATGTTTGGCTCTATGAAACCTGATGTACTTATATGATTCTGTTTTCTTCAAGGTTGTGTCTTCCTGGTCGAATGTACTTATTGTAAGTCGCTTTGGATAAAAGCGTCAGCTAAATGCAATGTAATGTAATGTAATGCGAGGAAAGGGTGCTAGCAGACACATATTATGAACAAGACATCTGTCCTTTTTCTTGGTAGTAGTAGCAATTTAACCCATTAAAGGGTTAAAAATTGTTGCTACTACTACCAAGAAAAAGGAAATTGTCTAATGTAGTATACTGAGAGAGTTATTGTCGAAAAGTCATTTGTTAATTCTGTTTCTCCTCATTGCCAACGCAGCTTCTCTCCCTCCATTCATCTCCTGATAAGTATTGAAATATCAAATGCTTTAAGGGCACATAACTTGTAGTTTTCGACAGGAATCTACATGTTTTTTTCTCAGAAGAGTCAACACATCCGTCTGTGCTGTAAGGATTTTTACGAAAGATATGTGTTAAATCAGTGATTTTCGAACAAACAGCTCCCCGTGGTTGGTGTTGAGGGTAATGGGGCAAATAAATCAGCCCTGGTCAGATACTGGGAATAATTACGTCTGAGCACTGATCTCGTCAGATGTTGACACGCCGACACACACTTACACACACTTACACACACTTACACACACACACACACACACACACACACACACACACACACACACACACACCACACACACACACACACACACACACACACACACACACACACACACACACACACACACACACACACACACACACTCATACTGTGCATACCATACAGGTAGGGGCACGGTGTTAAATGTAAATAATTAACAATTCATTGAATGTCTTCATGGTGCCTCGGCAGGGAAACCACCACCCAGACATGAAAACAAACCTGATGGATCATTAGAGTATATGAGGGAGTCACACAATGTAAGTCATGCTGACAGTGCCGATCAATAACCCGCCGTGCTGATAGCGAGCTCTCGGGGTCAATATGTCTGCACTGTTTGCTTGAGTGTTCCATGTTTCCATGGACATTACATGAACACAGGCTGGAGATCAGCAGATTGTTGGGACATGTTGCCGACAGAACAGATTACAGCTCAGTACCACTGATTCCCCCTGAGGACAACTGAGAGATTCATGTTAGACAGCGACGCTCGATCACATGACTGAACGCCTGCAGGTTATCAAGTGTTTGCTAAGAGGATGTGTTGCTATAGGTGCAATGACCTTTGATATACTAGTGCCAATGAAGGTGTGAATTGAGGATTCAGTGGGGATGTAATATTAGGCATTTGGTCCAGTAGCAGTAGTAATCAGGTTTGCAATTAAACAATCAATCAATCAATCAATCAATGTTTATTTATATAGCCCAATATCACAAATGTTACATTTGTCTCAGTGGACTTCACAGCTTGTACAAAATATCAGTATGACAATACGACACCCTCTGTCCTTTGACCCTCACATCGTACAAGGAAAAACTTCCAGAGAAAACCCACAGTTTAAAGGAACATGGGAGAAACCTCAGGGAGAGCAACAGAGGAGGGATCCCTCTACCAGGACGGACAGACGTGCAATAGATGCCGTGTGTAAATTGTAAAGATAATACATTTGCAACATAGGTAGTCCAAATGTTTGGAAATGCATGTGTGTATAATAGGAAGATGAATCCACGAGGATATCCATCTAGGACCTATGATCCAGGACTACAGCCACGACTCAAGATCCAGGGCTCGCGATGCAGGACACAGGACCGCAGCAACAGCATCATCCATGACTCCGGATCCCAGCGTATATAGACACCAAAAAGAAAGAAATGTGGGGAAGCTGGGTTATATATATTCAGAACATGAGAGTACACAGGTATAGACAGAGAGAAGGAAGAAGTAAGATGTCCCCCGACAAACTAAGCCTATATCAGCAAAACTAGGGGCTGAATCTAATCAGCCCTAACTATAAGCTTTATCAAAAAGGAAGGTCTTAAGCGCACTCTTAAAAACGGATAGGGTGTCTACCGCCCGAACACAAACTGGAAGCTGATTGCACAAATGTGGAGCTTGATAAGAAAAGGCTCTGGCTCCCATTGAACTTTTAGAGACTCTAGGAACAACCAACAACCCTGTATTCTTGGAACCCAATGCCCTAGTAGGACAGTAGGGTATAATGAGTTCTTTAAGGTAAGATGGCGCCTGCCCATTAAGGGCTTTGTAGCCGAGAAGAAGAATTTTAAATTCTATCCTGTGTTCTATAGGGAGCCAGTGTAAGGCAGCCAGAACAGGAGTAATGTGGTCCCTTTTCCTAACTCTGGTTAGTACACGAGCTGCAGCATTTTGAATCAGCTGAAGCGACTTGACTGACTTCTTGGTACACCCTGATAATAAAGAGTTACAGTAATCCAGCCTTCAAGTAACAAATGCATGGACTAGTTTCTCTGCATCGTTTTGAGGGAAGATATGCCTGATTTTTGCAATGTTACGTAGATGGAAGTAGGCGGTCCTTGAAATTGATTTTATGTGGCCGTTAAAGGATAAATCCTGATCAAATATAACACCAAGATTCCTTACAGTCTCACTGGAGGCCAAATTAATGCCATCCATAGTTAGTATATCTTTAGATAATTTATCTCGTAGATTCTTCGGGCCGAGTACAATAACTTCAGTTTTGGTCGTGTTTAACATCAAAAAGTTCATCCACGTTTTTAAGTCCTTGAGGCAGTCTTGAATTTTATTTAGATGATTAATTTCATCAGGCTTGATTGATAAATATAGTTGAGTATCATCCGCATAACAATGAAAATGTACAGAATGATTCCTTATAATATTGCCTAACGGAAGCATATATAATGTGAACAAAATAGGACCGAGCACTGAGCCCTGTGGCACTCCATGGCTAACTTTGGTTTGCGTGGAAGATTCATCGTTGACACGTACAAACTGAGAGCGTTCAGATAGATAGGACCTAAACCAGCCTAAAGCAGTTCCCTGTATGCCAACTAAGTGCTCTAGTCTTTGCAATAAGATATCATGATCGATAGTATCAAATGCAGCACTGAGATCGAGCAAAACAAGAATAGAGACAAGTCCTTTGTCAGAGGCTATTAGAATGTCATTTGTGACTTTGACCAGAGCTGTCTCTGTGCTATGATGTGTTCTAAAGCCAGACTGAAAATCTTCAAATAAATCATTGTTTTTTAAGTAATCACACAACTGTTTTGCGACTGCTTTCTCAAAACATTTTGAGAGGAACGGAAGATTAGAAATAGGTCTATAATTGGCTAAAACCTCTGGATCGAGGTTGTGCTTTTTAAGAAGCGGTTTTATCACTGCTACTTTGAATGATTGTGGAACATAGCCTGATAATAAAGACATATTCATAATATTTAATAAAGAAGTGCTAATTAATGGAAAAACTTCCTTCAACAGCTTAGTTGGAATTGGGTCTAATATAAACGTTGATGGTTTAGAAGAGAGAATCATTGAATTGAATTGTTCATGGTTTATGGCTGAAAAGCATTCTAGTTTACTATCTAGTGTAATATTAGAACTTACGTTTCCGGGAGCTGTTGATAAAACTATACTGGTCAAAGGCAAGAGGTCATTAATTTTGTTTCTAAGAGTAACCATTTTATCGTTAAAAAACACATAAAATCATTACTACCGAGTGCTATGGGAATAGAAGACTCAATCGAGCTATGGCTCTCTGTCAGCCTGGCTACAGTGCTGAAAAGAAATCTTGCAATATTCTTATTCTCATCTATTAATGAAGAGTAGTAGGCTGCTCTCGCTTTACGCAGTGCTTTCTTATATTCATTGAGAGTAATATGCCAAATTAAACGAGATTCTTCAAGTTTAGTGGAACGCCATATCCTTTCAAGTTGTCTCGACTTTTGCTTTATTTTGCGGGTTTCGACATTATGCCATGGAGCTAATCTATGTTGTTTTATTTTCTTCTTTTTCAAAGGAGCAACAGAGTCTAATTTTACTCGCAGCGCATCTGTAGCACTACCAACAACATGATCAATTTGGGGTGGTGTATTTTGTATAAGTTTCCTCCCATACATCGAGTTAAGTATTGGTGGAATCTCTTCCTTAAATTTGGCTATAGCACTAACAGATAGGTTTCTGCTGCAGGAGCTTTTGACTAATGCTTTGTAGTCTAGTAACAGTACTTCAAAAGTTACTAAGAAATGGTCGGATAAAGCAGGATTATGCGGTTCGACTAATAGTTGCTCAATTTCAATACCATAAGTCAGAACAAGGTCGAGAGTGTGATTATAGCAGTGGGTTGGTTTATTTACACTCTGACAAAAACCAACAGAATCTAATATAGAGTTAAATGCAATAGTAAGGCTATTTTTATCATCGTCAACATGAATATTAAAGTCACCTACGATAATTACTTTATCTGTTTTAAGAACCAAAGTTGATAAAAACTCAGAGAATTCTGATAAGAATTCTGAATAAGGACCTGGTGCACGGTACACTGTAACAAATAAGATTGGCTGCAAAGTTTTCCAGGTCGGATGCGTAAGACTAAAAACGAGACTTTCAAAGGAGGTATAATTTAATTTTGGTTTAGTATTGATAAGTAAACTTGAGTCAAAGATTGCTGCAACTCCACCTCCTCGGCCCGTGCCTCGGGCAATATGAGTATTGATATGGCTGGGTGGAGTGGCCTCATTTAAGCTGACATATTCTTCATGTCTCAACCAAGTTTCAGTGAGACAGCATATATCAATATTATAATCTGATATTAAATCATTTACCAATATTGCTTTAGATGCTAGAGATCTTATGTTTAAGAGACCACATTTAACAATTAACTCTACATTATCAATTAATCTGCTATTTATCCTCTTAAATAACGTCAACATTGGTTATAGGATTGCCAAATAAGTCTTACTTTTTTATCAAAAATCCAAATTAAAATGTATAATAACTTAAATAGTCATAAAAAAAACTGGGATATTGAGCCAATAGTCACATTTGAGAAGCTGGAAGCAGAGAATATTGTGTCAGTTGGTCCATACCAAATTATCCATAACACATCAAAATTGACAATTGCATTGATTTGTTATTTAGTTATTTTATCTCCTATATAACCAAGGCTTAGTCCACACGTACACAAATATTTTATAAAGCATCATTCTATGTGTTTTGGCCTTTCGTCCACACACAAATGTTGTTTCCGTTTACTGCAAACTGAGCTTTCTCAAATCCTCAGTCAGAGTGAAGACATTCCAAGAAACTCTATTTTTTAGTGTTTATGTTCGGAAAACAGCGGTTTTTAAACTAGTTGCTACGTCAGTGTGTGCGACATTATCTCCTGTGTGAGGCGTCACTAATATATAACCTTGCTAACCGGACTCTTACATCGCTGAAATATACCGTGACTCTTCAGTTATACAGAGGAACAAAGGTGACAGAATGCACTACCGAGGTCACTGCCACATGATCCAACACTGCCATGAGACACCGCCCCCTTCAGTATGTGTGTGTGTGTGTGTGTGTGTCGACCTGCCCACTGACCTTGCCTGCGTTATAATTGGGTTCATGCATTTCCATCTACATGGAGATTTTTTGCTCACTGCTTGTGTGGACAGGAGTTAAAACCTTGTTTGCAAAAATACTCATGGACTACGCCTAGTTTAAATCTGTAATATTGATTTTGTTCACAGTTTCATGTCATTTGCATTGCATTTAGAGGACATCAAACCTTTTATTCATCTAAAACATCATTCAGAGAAAAGGACAAAACTGAATGTATATGTTTTTATTTTGGGGGTTATTCCTTTCATTCAGTTTACAAATCATACACAATATGTGTTTGAAAGTCTCAAGTCATCAGTCATGGATTTTACTCTTCAAAACAGCACACAGAGATTAAGTATATTGATAAGAGTGTCAAGTAGCATGTCATGTAATGTTTAGCATCTTTGACCACTTGGAAAAGCGCTATAAAAATACCATTAATTTGTATAATTATTATTATATTCCTGTGAGGTAGTGAGTAACAGATTTCCCACATGCACCTAAACCCTGTTTGCTTGTCACATGGTTTGCCACAGAGCCAGTGCTGGTTCTCCTCAGGTCATCATGATGATTATAGCTTGAACACATCGATAAACAGCAGCAAATCTCCGGCTTTAGCGCGATTACACCGGCAGACACAACACATATTTGTAATAGTACCTTTAGCAGCAAACGACTAAAATAGAAAATGTGTGAACGCAACGTCACTTACAGTACTCTCCTCCCTCCCCCGCTGTCTGTCTGTATTCAGGTCGCCTTTTCTTGCATAACAGCTCATTCATAAAACAGCACCACACCTCAGGGAAGGGATGAGGGAAAGACTGGAGAAGGCTGCTGACTTTTATATAAAAAACTTGTGTTTTACTGCATTTGCAAGGTTTAGCTCTAACTATAACGTGGGAAATTACATTTGTATTCTATGTAAAGGCATATAGTGGTGTTTTCGTATGTTTTATGGGTGCATATATTGTCATCTATGTATTCAGAATAAAAAAAATAGGTGATTACGTTTTTTTAAATATTTCTAACTAACAGTTATACTGCAGCAGTTCTGGTTAATTTTTTTAAATTATTTCTTTATTTTTGCCACTACAAATAGGTTGAATGATTGTTTAAGGTCATAATCAGGGCCGTCCCTCCCTACAGGCCGATCATGCAGACTGCGTGGAGCCTCACCTTGCGGAGGGTGCCTCAACTGAGCCTCAACTGAGCCGCACCTATGCGCTTGTCACGGAGGTGATCTCTGGGCCAGTGGCGGTTCTAGACCAATTTGACTGGGGGGGCCACTGGGGGGCCAGTTATTTTCTGAGGGTGGCACAATAAATGCAGGACGAAAAAGAGAACTAACAGTATGAAGTAATTGCGCATAAGAAAACAATGCAATACAGTTATTGGTATTTGTTTCAGTACTTATTTATTTCAGATAGATCTTATAGTTATTACTGTTAGCTTCAGCTTAAGTTATAGTGAAATGTTTGCACTAACACCATATTTATATAAAAATAAAGGCAATGAACAGTTACATCTCTACTTTACATAAGGGTGTCTGCACAATCTCACATTACAACAACAAAATCCTGCATTTTTTGGCAAACCGAGTACCAGAAAATATACATTTAAAAAAAAAAAACTAAAAAAAACTTTTCATTGTTAGGGGGGCCACAGGGGGGTCAGAGGTCAATGTTAGGGGGGCACTGCCCCCCCCCCCCCCCCTAGAACCGCCCCTGCTCTGGGCCCATAGATCTCGGCCTCCGTTACGGGTTGTATAGCTTCATTGTTGTTGATTGTGTTCACCTGGTGCTCTGTGTTGTCTCCTCCCCCCCCCCCCCCCACCTGTGTCTTATTGGCCTGATTAGTGTGTGTGTATTTAGGCTCTGCTCTCCCGTCAGTGGATAGGTAGTGTGTGGGAGATCCTTGTGGCTGGTGGCTGGTGGCTGTGTTCACGGGTAACAGTCATATTGAGGCTGTGAATCATGTGCCGATGAATTAATAAATGCCCACACCGGGTTATATTTGAACTCTCTGCCTCTACCTCCTTGCTTGGTCGTGCCGCTCAACGGTCAGTCTCACAGCGTTTATGCGGCACAATTAGTGTGGCGCGGCACCAGGCCCGGTTCTACGGGGGTGCATAAGGGTGCATTGCACCCTCAGTTGAGTCGTTATTTGACCCTCATTTGAAAAATCTAAAGTGAAAAATATTACATATATAATAACAATAATAATAATTGTAGTAATAATAAGAAGAATATAGTCAATGATGGACATCAGAAAATGGTTAAAACAACCAGCCCTTATCGCCAGCAGTAACACTGCATCTACTGCAGGTAATAACAGTTCAGATCATGGGGACATTACGTTACCCGCGGCCACTATCCGGGACACTAACGTCTTCCCGCCCGACTCGCCGGCTTTGCCCGCCACCCCTCGGCGGCCCGCAAGTGCCAGAGGACCTCGGCAAAACAGAGCCTGCCCAGGTATATTTAAAAAACTACCCAACTCGCCTGTACAGTGGGGTAAGGTGCTCATTTTTCAGCTCATGGTTTCAAAACAGAGATTGGCTGGAATATTCATGTAAAAAAGATGCCATCTCCTGCTATGCATGGAGACATTTCGGTTCAAGTACGTCAGATGCCTTCACCACAACTGTACCAGAGTACCAACCGCTGTCTCCTGGTACTCATCTGAGTAACTCACTCACTAAAAATGAAATACTATATGACAGTAAAACAAGAATAACATTTAAAAGTGGAGTGATGTGTGAAATATCCATTAAAAAAAAGTTAATCTGTTTACAGTTCTGTTTTCATATGAGTGTTGAGATGTTTTTAACTTCAATATTTAAAAAAAAATCTCTTCCCGGGGGGAGCATGCCCCGGACCCCCCTAGAGGAGGTGAGGACCCCCCTAGAGGGTGTTAGGTCCACTCCCCACTTGTAAAAATAGCACGTTACCCCTGCACCCTCTCTAATCACCTGCACCCTGAGTCATTTTGTTCTAGAACCGGGCCTGCGCGGCACCACTCCACTCGCACCCCCCGCTGTTGACGACGCTCTCGAAACAGAGGGCCTCATCATATAACTTTGTGTGGGGCCTCATGTTGGCCAGGGACGGCCCTGGTCATAATTCAGTCACTAAAATGCGATCACCTGACAACATGCTACAGGATCTGGATGGCTGGTCACCTCTGATAAATATTTATTGAGGGAAAAACCTTTAAATAAACTGACAACAAGTAAAAATGGCTCTTATATCATTTGAGTCATTGCTATGACCACGGACATTAGTTTTCTTTTACAATCTAATAGTATACATAATGCTTTGTTGGTCCAGGGCCTTTCAAAAAAGTGGAAAATGAAGGGTAAAAAACTGAAAAACAAGCATATTGCGAGACAAATAACTCCAAAAAGAGGCTAAAACATATAATAACTACTCTAAGATGAACTCAAAGGAACATCAAATTGCCAATAGACTATTAGATGTTTTGCTTACATGAATTAACTCCATAAATAAAAACTAGAAGGACACTTGAAGAGCGAATACCAATCAAAATCCCCCTTGAATTGACATTTTCCATTGCCCACGCTGCACCACTTGACCATGGAAATAAATGTTGTAGCCGACAGTTTTTCCAAACAAAACTGAACCAAAAACATCCTTGGCGGAGGTGACTAAGAGAACAAGAGCAAATGAGTCACCGTGCACCAACAAACGAACAATTGGAGAAAAAGGAAGAGCACGTCATATACTGAAACCTTCATATCAGTGCCGTGGGCGGGACGGTCGGAGTTGTCTGTCCACAGAATGAGGAATTTGTTGAATGACAACGACGCACTGAGAGGATGCGACAAGCTCCTTCAAAAAGGTAAAGTAAACCTTAATAGTCGAATAAACAATTGTATTATACAGTACTTAAATCCCTGCCATTCAATATGAGGACAAAACAAAACAAGGCCTGTAAGAAACACACTTTATGGCTCATAGATTTTCCCACAACCCCAACATCAGTAAGTGTCTTACAGGAGGAATTAAAAAAAGTTTTATTCAACTGAGGCCTCTGTTCCCTCAGCTCTCAGATCTGTGTGGACGTTTGATTTCTCCGCCACAGGCCTCGCTTGTTCTTGGTGAATGTTTTCAGCCTGTGTGTGTCATAATCACCGTGGGGTTTTGTCTCAGACAACTTTCCCACATTATGGCAATCACACTGTCACAGTCTGTTCGTGTTTATGCCCCTTAAAGCCTAATCTTCACATGATTATAGAGTGTCTGTGTTTTTGTTCTACCTCAAGGAGACAGAGGCATCATTGTGAGATGAACATTAGCCCACGAGAAGTCTCTACTGTCTGATAAGCAGCCGTTCAAAGTCAAATTGAAGTTTACGCATAAGCTATTTAAGGCTAGGATTCTCTGCATATTCTTACTTAGATTTTAAAGAAGCTAAATATAACTCTGTTCTATTTATCCCCATCTTTCTGATATTGCAGGGTTGTAAGGTTTCAGCGTTAAGAGTCTGTGAGCTTATTGTTTTTGTGTTTGTTATTGACTCTCTCTCTCTTTCCAGGTGTCTACACTTCATGTCGTTGTGTGTCACCTGCCAGCTTGTGTGTCTCGTGTGCTCATCATCACCAGCCCCGCCCCTGATTGTTTTCACCTGTGCCCCATTAACTGTTGTGTGTATTTATAGCCCTGCTCTCCTTTTGTCTATTGTCGGTTCGTCTTGTCTCCACGTCAAGCCATGTCTGTAAGCCTCGAAAACTGTTCAGCAAAACTAGTAGAACCTAGCGATCATTGTGTTTCACTCATCTTTTATTAATAAAAGATACTTTTTGAAGTCAACGGAATCGTGCATCTGAGTTCTTATGAGTCCCTCGTGTCAGAACGAACCGACCAAACAAGATGGACTCAGCCGATTCCACCGTGTTCAAAACAGCTTTGCAAGTACAAGGAACACGCTTGCGTCAGCAGGAGGAGCAGCTGACAACAATGATACAGGGGGTTCAAGACGTAAATGCTCGTCAGCACAACTTCCAGGTAACAGTGACAACCGAATTAAATCACCTGGCAGAGAAAATGCGGGACATACTTACGCACCTCGAGGGACGTCCTGCTGTTCCTGCGGCGGAGTTTTCCGGTCCAGCAGAGGTCGGGTTTACCCCTCCGTTGATCCCAGTGCCAATATCCATGCCATCGTCTTCACTCCGCCTCGCTTCACCGGAGAAGTTCTCCGGGGATTCGGGAAACTGTCGGCCATTCCTGATTCAGTGCGACCTCCACTTCAAACATCAGCCCGCAGCATTTCCCACCGATCAAGCTAAGGTAGCTTTTATGATATCTCACTTGACGGGAAGAGCAGGAGCCTGGGCAACAGCGGAATGGGCCCGGGACTCGCCTGTTTGCCAGTCGGTAAAGTGTTTCATGGACTCAATGAAGAACATTTTTGACCAGACAGCACCTGGGAGAGAGTCAGCGAGAGCCCTGGTAAACATCAGACAACGGCAGAGGAGGGTGGCGGATTACGCGATCGAGTTCCGGACCCTGGCAGCGGAGAGCGGATGGAACTCTGCGGCTCTTTTTGATGCGTTTCTGCATGGATTAGCAGACCCCATAAAAGATCAGTTAGCTCCATTAGAATTGCCTGCGGAGCTGGACTCACTCATTGCCATGGCTATCCGGGTGGATCAACGTCTAGCTGAGAGACGTCGACAGAGGGAGGAGGAAGCAGCTTCCGCTACACTCTCCGGACGGGGATTACAGAGGGAGTACTACGGTGGGCGGAGAAATACCCGGACTTCGTCTCCAGAGCGACCATCGCCCCCTAGCGCCGCGGAGGAACCGATGCAGCTCGGAAGAGCCAAACTCACCCCGGAGGAGCGACAGCGCCGCCTACGGGAGCGGAGGTGTTTCTACTGCGGCCAGCAGGGTCATGTTCTGGCGGCCTGTCCAGCTAAAGGATCAGGCTCATCAGTGGGAAGGGGGACGCTGGTGAACCGAATGACTTCTTTCGACCCTTCTTCGAGAAGACTGACTCAGGTACAAATAAAACTGAAGGATAAAACTGTAACTCAGGATGCATTAATTGACTCTGGGGCTGATGAGAGCTTGTTGGACTGGGAGCTGGCTAAAGAGTTGAACGTAAACATTGTCCTCTTAGATCAGCCATTAGAAGCTAGTGCGTTGGATGGCCGCCTTTTATGTACAGTTACTCATCGCACGGAACCCATAGAAATTGTCATAGACCAGGAGCACCGTGAACATATTAGCTTTCATTTATTTAACTCAGCTCAACAGCCTCTCATTTTGGGTTACCCTTGGCTTGTTAAACATAACCCTCACATGGACTGGTTTACAGGAAAGGTTAAGGGGTGGGGGAGTGAGTGCTCTCGTTCTTGTTTAGCCTCTCATACAGGTTCGAGTAGACCACACAGACCTGAGAGCTTTAAACAGGCGTCAGGTAGGGACAGTGTCACGTCTGTTAAGCCATCTGACTTTCCTGACTTATCCAAAGTACCAGAGTGTTACCTGGACATTAAGGAGGTGTTTAACAAGACACGAGCTACGTCCTTGCCTCCCCATAGACCGTATGATTGCCCTATAGACCTTCTCTCGGGCTCTACTATCCCAAAAGGACGGTTGTACTCTCTTTCTGGTCCGGAAAGGAAGGCCATGGAGGAGTATATTGGATCTTCACTCAAAGCTGGCTTGATTCGGCCATCATCATCCCCAGCGGCAGCAGGTTTCTTTTTTGTAGGGAAAAAGGACGGTTCATTAAGGCCCTGTATTGATTACAGTCCACTGAATCAGATCACTGTTAAGAACAGATATCCCCTTCCACTCATCTCTACGGCATTCGAACTGTTACAGGGAGCCAAGGTATTTACCAAGCTTGACCTAAGGAATGCATATCACCTTGTGCGCATCCGGGAGGGGGATGAGTGGAAAACAGGTTTCAATACACCTACGGGACATTATGAATATTTGGTGATGCCTTTTGGACTTTGTAATGCACCTGCTGTTTTCCAAGCCCTCATTAACGATGTGTTAAGAGATTTCCTGAATATTTTCTGTTTTGTGTATCTCGATGATATCCTCATCTTTTCCCCAGATGAGAATATTCATGTTAACCATGTTCACCTTGTTCTTCAGAGACTCCTGGATAACCATTTGTTTGTAAAAGCCGAAAAATGCGAGTTTCATGTAAAATCTGTGGCATTTTTGGGTTTTATGATTTCCCCTAACAAGGTGGAAATGGACCCAGCTAAGGTCAGTGACGTGGAGAACTGGCCCACGCCAGACTCTAGAAAGAAAGTTCAGCAATTCTTGGGGTTTGCTAACTTTTACAGACGGTTTATACGCAACTTCAGTGCTATTGCCTCTCCTCTCCATGCCCTTACCTCTCCCCATGTTCAGTTTGTGTGGAATCCACAGGCAGAGAAATCCTTCCTGGAACTGAAGAGGAGGTTCACTACAGCTCCCATCCTGACTGTACCTGATCGCCACCGACAGTTTGTGGTGGAAGTGGACGCCTCCAACGACGGCGTTGGAGCTATACTGTCCCAGAGGTCAGCAGGGGACAACAAGCTTCATCCGTGTGCGTACCTCTCCCGTAAGCTATCGTCTGCTGAGAGGAATTACGACGTGGGAAATCGGGAACTGTTGGCTGTGAAGATTGCTTTGGAGGAGTGGCGGCACTGGCTGGAGGGAGCGGAGCAGGATTTCCTGGTCTGGACGGATCATAAAAACCTGCAATATATCAGGAAGGTTAAGCGTCTGAACTCTAGGCAGGCCAGATGGTCATTGTTCTTTAATAGATTCAGGTTCACTCTGTCATATCGACCTGGTTCGCAGAATGGAAAGCCTGATGCCCTCTCCAGAATATATGATCCTGAGCCAGTCCCCAAGAGTCCAGATCCCATACTACGGCCAGACCGAGTGATAGGGAGTGTGACCTGGCCCATCGAAGCCAAGGTCAAACAGGCTAACGTTGGGAATCCTGTCCCAAGAGGGTGTCCTCAGAATCGCCTGTTTGTACCAGAGCAACTTCGAGGGCAAGTTGTTCATTGGGCCCATACGTCGGTACTGTCCTGTCATCCTGGAAACAAGAGGACCCTTTTCATGGTGAGACACAGATTCTGGTGGCCGGGGATGTGGAAGGATGTTGCGGAATATGTAGCAGCGTGTCCTGTGTGCGCCAGGAACAAGACTTCTCGGCAAGCTGCGGCAGGTCTTCTCCAACCTCTGCCAACTCCCAACAGACCATGGTCTCACATCGCATTGGATTTCGTGACAGGATTACCAACATCGGCAGGTAATACCACCATACTCACTGTGGTTGATCGTTTTTCCAAAATGGCACACTTTGTCGCCTTGCCCAAGTTACCTAACGCCAAGGAAACAGCAGAGGCCATGTTGTCCCATGTGTTCAGGATCCATGGTTTTCCTAGTGATGTCGTTTCAGACCGAGGACCACAGTTCGTGTCACGCTTTTGGAAGGAGTTTTGTCACCTAATCCAAGCCACTGTTAGCCTGACCTCCGGATACCACCCACAGTCAAATGGACAAGCGGAGAGGATGAATCAGGATTTGGAGACCTGTTTGAGATGCCTAGCGTCCGAGAAACCCACCACCTGGAGTAAGAGTCTGATTTGGGTGGAGTATGCACACAACACCTTACCCACATCAGCCACTGGTATCTCCCCGTTTCAATGTGTCCATGGGTACCAACCTCCTTTGTTTCCGGAGCTCGAGAAGGAGGTCACGGTACCATCAGCCCATGCTCTGGTTCGACGCTGCCGTCGGGTCTGGGCGGGAGTTCGCCATATGCTGCAGAGGAGTGCCGTTCGCATGAAGGCATTGGCCGACCGGAAACGACGTCCAGCCCCCAAGTACCAGGCCGGACAACGAGTGTGGCTGTCCACCAAGGATCTTCCTCTCCATGTCGCCTCCAGGAAGCTGGCTCCCCGGTTCGTTGGTCCTTTTCCCATAGCCAAAGTGATTAACCCTGTTGCTGTCCGTTTATGTCTTCCCAAATCCATCAAGGTCCACCCCACGTTCCATGTCAGCAAGCTAAAACCAGCCAAAGAAAGCAGACTGGTTCCTGCCTCCACGTCCCCTCCACCTCCCCGGGTTGTCGACGGGGGTCAAGTGTACACAGTGGACAAAATACTGTCGGAAAGGAAGAGGGGCAGAGGTAGACAATTCCTGGTCGACTGGGTGGGGTATGGATTAGAGGAGAGGTGTTGGATCCCAGGCAGCTTTATTTTGGACAAGACCCTTATATCGGATTTCGATAGAGGTCAGTCTCAGCTTTCAGGGACGTCTGGAGCCGTCCGTAAGAGGGGGGGTACTGTAAGGTTTCAGCGTTAAGAGTCTGTGAGCTTATTGTTTTTGTGTTTGTTATTGACTCTCTCTCTCTTTCCAGGTGTCTACACTTCATGTCGTTGTGTGTCACCTGCCAGCTTGTGTGTCTCGTGTGCTCATCATCACCAGCCCCGCCCCTGATTGTTTTCACCTGTGCCCCATTAACTGTTGTGTGTATTTATAGCCCTGCTCTCCTTTTGTCTATTGTCGGTTCGTCTTGTCTCCACGTCAAGCCATGTCTGTAAGCCTCGAAAACTGTTCAGCAAAACTAGTAGAACCTAGCGATCATTGTGTTTCACTCATCTTTTATTAATAAAAGATACTTTTTGAAGTCAACGGAATCGTGCATCTGAGTTCTTATGAGTCCCTCGTGTCAAGGGTAATTCATCCTAAGTGATGTTTTCTCATGTTGAGTCTATTTCATCCACAGCTATCATAATGACAGACTTTAATATGCACCAACAGGCACTCATTGTGTCCTTCAGCCCTCACAAACAACTTATTGTCACACTAGGATCTGCACCCTTGAAACCTGCATTTATTCTGTTGTATAAACTGTTTTTCCCGGTGGTCTCCAGAAATAATTTTTTAATTACATACATACATGTAATTCCATCCACTCATCTCATACAGTAGTTTGGCACCCCTAAATCTCATCCAGAATTGGCCTTTGCAACAAGTGGGAACATTTTGCAGGATGAAGATCTGAAGATTCACAACATACAACCCAGTCCAATGGCATTTTGTGTTATAGTCACGAAATTAATTTAATCTATTGATTGGTGTTCACCAACACGATTTTCACATTTTTTCCGTGTGACACAGAACGATTTTAAAAGCAATGTATTTCTATTGGTAGGATGTTTCGTGCCTGCACCATGTCTTTTTGTCCGGTCGGGTCTTGGAAGACCGGAAGCTGTGTGGTTCATAAAAACATTTTCTTACTCAATATATTACCCTAAGCCTAACCCTTTCCCTTTTATTTTAAATTGTATAATGTCAGAGTTTTTTTGCCGTCCGCGAGGAAAATAAATGGCTCAGAGCCTCAGAATACTGAAATCTGTATTTTTAAAATCTTTTTTTCCTTCTAATCTGTTATTATTTGGTGCAGGCACGAAACATACTACCAATAGAAATACATTGCTTCTAAAATCGTTCTGTGTCAGAATACTGAAATCTTTTTAAATCTGTTTTTCCTTCTAATTTGTTATTATTCACATTGCTTTTAAAATCGTTCTGTGTGACAGGAAATTGTGTTGGTGAACAAGAATCAATAAATGTTGTGACTATAACACGAAATGCCGTGAGACTGTGTTGCAACATAAGAATGGTTTTGAACTTCTTCAGAATATTGCCTTCACCTAAAATGATCTGATAAATAAAAACACAAATTTGAGATTAATTGCTACCCCAGATAGCAAAAGATGTTAAATCAACGCTGAATTATGGTCAAAAATGTTGATTTTTGGTTAAGGTTGAAGATTGATGGTGGATCAACCTTAAATGTTGAAAAGATGTCATTGAATCAACGTTGTATTGTGGTCGAATTTAATGATTGAAATGCCAACATTGAATCAATGTTGAATCTATGCTGTTTGCCTTTTCGTTTCATTTGTAGTTGATGGGGGAGTGAGGGGGTACTCTGTAGGGGGGGGGGGGGGGGGGGGGGGTGGTGTAGTCTGTGTGTGGGGGTCACATAAATCCGAAAGTGTTGAGGCCAAAATTGACCACCCAACAAACAGTTAGGAGCACGTTTCAGGCAATTTGGATTCGATTGGTAGTACTTTGTAGTGACACTATTTTGGGTCCCTAACATTCATTGAGCAGAATCTGTTTTTTCCTTTTTTTGTATGCCTCCCCCCCACTAATTGGATGACGCTGAGTCGAATGGTAGGTGACATCAATGGTCTACAACTTTTCAATAAGAAGTTATATAGTTGCAGATTTTGCTTTTTTTTTTTAAAATCTTTTTTTTTTTTTTAATTAAAAAACACTTTTTCAGACTCAGAAAAGGACGTTGAATCGAATGGGCTAGGTCTCGGACTCTAATGTTGTTGTTTTTTGTTTTTTATCAAAATATATCTATTCCGACTTACTTTTTGACGCTGAATCCAACGGTGCCAGTCTCGAAGCTGTACGACCCCTAGTGGCCAAGATAATCATACATAACTGTCTCAAAGGCTTGGAAAAATATTTTTTTCAAAATCAAACACCAGATTCTGGGTCAGCGCGCTGCCCCGAACGTGCCCATATAACTTTCGTCACACACGGCCTTATGGTTCTCTTTATTTGGCTGGGGTCAAGGGGCTTTCTATTTTGCGTTATATCTCGATAACTATAAGGTTTTGGAATCGGCCTTTCGGATGTGTCGTACAGCTCATCAAGCCGCACGCGTGGATGCCCTTGGTGTCCCGGTAAGACATTCCTACGAGAAGTTTGTTTTTCAAACTTTTCATTCAGTATTGCCTAAAGGTCTTACCCTCTGTGAGGCTCCCTGAAAGTGCAGGACTCTGGGTGGGAGTGTCGTACGAGAAAGGCGAATACATCCACGCGTGCGTCTTGGCGAGCTGTACTACATATCCGAAAGGCGGATTCTAAAAACCTATCGTTGTGGAGTTAGAACGATTTACTGCAACGTAAGACCGAACAGTACAAGCTTCTTGAAGAATATGGGTTGTTTTAACCCAAACATTTATAAAAGTTAATTCACCGCTAATTTTCTGATGACTATGAACTGATTTGTAATATTGTGTATACAGTATTCATCCACTTTGGGTCATATTGGGGATTGTACTCAAATGTTTTTACTGAATCTGTCTGACGTCATCACGTATGTGCTCCGCCCCCGACGTGCCTCACTGCTCTCATCCATGCATTCATTTGAGTCCGCCATTATAGCTCCTCTCGGATTAAATCACTCAAACTTTCAGAAGTATACTTTGCCCACGTGCTCTCGAGTCTCAATGCCAGAATTTGACTGCGCTACTCTGGTAAGTTACGTCTTGCCTTTGCACAGTATTTAAATTATGTTTTATTAATTTCTGCATCTAATGCACTTTGTGTCGCATGGTGTTTGATTTGAGCTCTTGTTAGCTAGCCTAGATTTAATATCTGCCTCACTTGAAAAATGATTTAAACGTGTAAGACAGTATTTCTTTCACACACACATACGGGTATTGGGCCGAGGGCGACACCGTACTTCCGGTATCCGCCATTTCACGCGAGGTGCAAGCAGAATATCATAGTCTATTGCCTTAATCAATATCTAGTCAACTCTAAAATACCACATATATGCAATGGCATGATAATATTATTGTGACAAGTGGGGTATTCACCTGGTGTTTCCAGAAATTAGACGTAGATGCAGCCAAAATCGACGAAGGCCACTTTCGAGGGTCGTTTTTCCATACATCTGCAGGCAGTCTGTAAGGGCAATCCGACAACCCACACAGCTCTAGTTTACGCTGGTAACGACCTAGAGCACACCCCTCAAGTCCAGAGATGTAATCCGAAGACATGCAGCGATTTCTTCGGTCGTTAATTCAGAAAAATACCTAGTGCGCTCTGCCTGGCTACGTTAGCTAGCTGTTTATATTAGCACCTCCAGGATATTTGCACCTCCAGGAAAATGGCGTATTTATATATATATATACAGTGGGGCAAAAAAGTATTTAGTCAGCCACCAATTGTGCAAGTTCTCCCACTTAAAAAGATGAGAGAGGTCTGTAATTTTCATCCTAGGTATACTTCAACTATGAGACAGAATGAGAAAAAAAAAAAATCCAGAAAATCACAGTCTGATTTTTAAATAATTTATTTGCAAATTATGGTGGAAAATAAGTATTTGTTCAATAACAAAAGTTCATCTCAATACTTTGTTATATACCCTTTGTTGGCAATGACAGAGGTCAAATGTTTTCTGTAAGTCTTCACAAGGTTTTCACACACTGTGGCTGGTATTTTGGCCCATTCCTCCATGCAGATCTCCTCTAGAGCAGTGATGTTTTGGGGCTGTCGCTGGGCAACACAGACTTTCAACTCCCTCCAAAGATTTTCTATGGGGTTGAGATCTGGAGACTGGCTAGGCCACTCCAGGACCTTGAAATGCTTCTTACGAAGCCACTCCTTCGTTACCCGGGCGGTATGTTTGGGATCATTGTCATGCTGAAAGACCCAGCCACGTTTCATCTTCAATGCCCTTGCTGATGGAAGGAGGTTGTCACTCAAAATCTCACGATACATGGCCCCATTCATTCTTTCCTTTACACGGATCAGTGGTCCTGGTCCCTTTGCAGAAAAACAGCCCCAAAGCATGATGTTTCCACCCCCATGTCTCACAGTAGGCATGGTGTTCTTTGGATGCAACTCAGCATTCTTTCTCCTCCAAACACGTCTAGTTGAGTTTTTACCAAAAAGTTCTATTTTGGTTTCATCTGACCATATGACATTCTCCCAATCCTCTTCTGGATCATCTAAATGCTCTCTAGCAAACTTCAGACGGGCCTGGACATGTACTGGCTTAAGCAGGGGGACACGTCTGGCACTGCAGGATTTGAGTCCCTGGCGGCGTAGTGTGTTACTGATGGTAGCCTTTGTTACTTTGGTCCCAGCTCTCTGCAGGTCATTGACTAGGTCCCCCCGTGTGGTTCTGGGATATTTGCTCACCGTTCTTGTGATCATTTTGACCCCACGGGGCGAGATCTTGCGTGGAGCCCCAGATCGAGGGAGATTATCAGTGGTCTTGTATGTCTTCCATTTTCTAATAATTGCTCCCACAGTGGATTTCTTCACACCAAGCTGCTTACCTATTGCAGATTCAGTCTTCCCAGCCTGGTGCAGGTCTACAATTTTGTTTCTGGTGTCCTTTGACAGCTCTTTGGTCTTGGCCATAGTGGAGTTTGGAGTGTGACTGTTTGAGGTTGTGGACAGGTGTCTTTTAGCTAGCTCTGCTAGTGTGTGTTAAGATGAGAGATAAAAACCATCCCTTGATTGCAAAGTTAATGCAGACTACCTTTGCCCTGCAGCGCAATGAGATCATCAATGATGAGCTACCTGTTGGAGAGATCCTGGAACGCTGGCCTGCCTTGACAATGGAGTCACAGGTGAAAATATTTTAGATATAACTATATAATAATTTTGTGTGCCTTTGTCACTGATAACTTTGGCATGTTTACTCAGATTTAGCATGTCATGTTTCTGTTTATCTCTGCTGCCTTCAGTCAGATACATTGTACTCTGAATTAAATAGTCATTTTATATTTGTGCAGAGTTTCACATGATAACGAAACTCAACCTCAAGAACCACTTTTACGCGGAGTTGGATCGGCATGCTGTTGAGCTTGTTCAGGAAGAAGGCGGCACGCAAAGGCGAAGTGTTTGAAGTTCAGCCCTCCTATGACCTCCAGGTGAGTCGGTTAAGCCTCTTGGTGTTTTATTATCATACCAGAGTGGATTTTCTGTGTGTGTGTTGGGGGGCAGAGGGTCAGCCTGATAGATTTAGATTTATTATTAAGATACTTGTGTTTGGGGAGGGAACAGCAGTGTTAATGTTATTGCACCTTGTTGTTGTGCTAATGAGATACAGGTGGGATCGCAGACGCCTCAATTGCTTCAAAATGGTAATCTCTTCAGTCATGGAAGAGCCCTTGTGATATAAATTGTTGTCAGTGGCGTTGTGCAATATTTCGGGGCTCCCCCGCAGGTCGGACCATGGGGCCCCGCCCCCTCCCCTAAATCAATAATAGAGTGACATGGGATAGACATCGCGGCCACTTTTTTAAATGTTTATTTTTTCAGGCATCTTTTGTAACCAGTAGGCCTATAGGTCAGTAGGAACTTTCTGTATAAAGATACATCTGATTTAAACAGTATAGGGTCAGTAGGAACTTTCTGTATAATATACATCTGATTTAAACAGTAAGGTCAGTAGGAACTGTATAATAATATACATCTGATTTAAACATCATTGACAAATACAAACAAGTGTTTGCTAGCGGTCTATCTGCAGTAACGTTAGAGTCTACGTCTACCTTGAACAATGACGTTATTTTAGGTAGTTTTGCCCTCTCCTGTTCGGCTTTCGCTCTCATTTTGCTTTACTGAGCACCGCTTGGGTAGTGGCGCTTCATTTTTCATGTTTACCGGCAACGCAACTAATGAACGTTATTTATATGAGCAAGGCTTCCCGCTTTGTTTTGAACGCTGCCCAGCCTGCCAATGAACATTAGTTATCAGCCGGCTAACCCTATCGCAGGTGAGCAAATAATTATAATGATACACTGTTGTACTACTACAGGCAGCGTACACATGACGTCGCAACATAGCAGGGAGGGGGGGGCCCCGCCCTCTGCGCCCTGTTCCCGCGTTACGAAATCTAAGAGGATAGCCTACAGTGACGGCGGGGCCCGCTAAGCTCCGGGGCTCCCCCGCACCCTACGCCACTGATTGTTGTGTGGCTATGCTGTTTAGCATCCAAAGTAAAACAAAGATATATTTTCACACTCAAGGATCAAGGTGACGTCCATAGCCGACGTGCTGCTCTCCTCCCTGCCTGGATTTCTGCATAATAACTGTTTTGAATGTAAAATATAAAAATATAGTTTATCTTATAAATACACATGCACACACATGCACACACAGACACACACATACACACAAACAGACAAACAGACAGACACACAGACAGACACGCACATATAGACACACACATACATAGACACACAGACACACACATACATAGACACACACACACACACACACACACACACACACACACACACATACAGGCACACACATACACATACACAAACTTACACACATACACACATAGACACATTTCCTTACATGGGAGGTTACAATAGTGTCATATGCTAATATGACACTATAATATGACTTATTTCCTACTGTGTGTTTCAGCTGGAATGTCAGGATTTGGTGTTTTCAATTCTCACTTTACACTTTTCAATTATATTTTTCTTAAGACATTGCCATCCAGAAGATGACTTGTGGTAAAGGACCTGTTTGGTGTGTTGCTTGACCAATGACCCAACCTTTGTTTTGCTATCATCACGTGGCTGTGTGTTTAGATGAAATGCCTAATTTCCACTGTAGCCTGTTGTTTAGCTCAACTCGACTTAGCTGACTTTTGTTACATCTAAGTTAACATCAACTGCTATCTCTCAGAGTATTCGGCTTACAATGGAGTAAAGCTGAAGACATTTATGTTTCTTAACAATAACAACTATGGTGAAGCTAACAGGCTCAAAACGTTGTAATAGCTTAGCTAATAATGCCTAATTTCCATTGCATTGTTTAGCTCAATTTAGCTAACTTTTGGTACATCTAAGCTAACGTCAAATGCTATCTCTCAGAGTATTGGCCTTACAATCTAATAAAGCTGAAGACATTAATGTTTCTTAAGAATAAAAACTCTGGTGAAGCTAACAGTAAGCTCAATACTTTGTAAAAGTTAGCTAATAATGCCTCATTTCCACTCGATTGTTTAGCTCAATTTAGCTTACTTTTGGTACGTTTAAGCTAACGTCAACTGTTATCTCTCAGAGTAGGCTATTTGGTTTACGATGGAGTAAAGCTGAAGATATTATGTTTGCTCAAGACTTTGTAATAGCTTAGCTAACAATGCCTTATTTGCATTGTTTAGCTCAACTCAACTAAGCTAACCTTGGTACATCTAAGCCAGGGGTGTCAAACTCAAATACACAGTGGGCCAACATTAAAAAATGGGTACTAGTCGAGGGCCGGACTGGTTCAATGTTTAATGCAGAACTTATTGAAATTAACTTATTGCACATATTAAACCTGGAACTAATGGCGCATTTCCACTGCAGCGGGTAGCCCCGTTTAAGCGTCCTTAATCGTCCTCAAGCGGCCAGGCCAGTTTTTGGTGGCCTTTCCATATAGCGTAGCACCGGCTAGCGGGTACTTTTTCCCTCTTTTTCCGGCCCCATAAAATTGTGGTTCTATCAGGCCAGGACCAGGGCTGAACTAGTGACGTCAACACTCTCGACTGCTGATTGGTCAGAGAGAATCGTCACGAGATCATCCCTAGCGTCGTATATATATATCTAGAAGAAAGCTTGCACCATTTTTGTAAACGGAGGAGCTACAAAAATGGCAACGTCAAAGAAAAGCACACCGTGGTTGACCGAGGAGGTAACGACGTTCCTACATCTCATTGGGGATGATAAAATCCAGCAGGAGCTCGACGGAAAAACTTGAAATGTGAAAAAAAAAGCCGATCGCCCCGCCTACACTGCGTTGCTACCCCAGGTCCTAAACTGTAATGGAAATGCGCCACGGCCTCGGACGGCCAGCGAGGCAGCCCGAGGCCTGAGCGAGGACGCTTAGGGACGCTTAAACGGGGCTACCCCGCTGCAGTGGAAATGTGCCATAACACAGCTTAAATGATTGCCTATAAAAACAACATTAAATAATCAGCTGCATTAATTTCTTATGGCTCTATCTGCAGCTTTTACGGAGTCATTTCTTATGATTACATTTTTCCACAGGCCAACAACAGCTTAAAAAAAACTATTTCCCTCAAAGAAAAAACCAAACCTGCCCTGTTGTCGTGAGAGAGAAAGTGCAGAAGGAAGCATCCATTGAACTCAGTGTGCTGCTCTGTGATGCTAGTTGAAGCCAGATACTTGGCATCTCATCTTGGGTGCAAGGTCATCAATGTTTGGGCTCAAGCTCTGAGCTGAGGAGACCCTCAGGATGGAGTGAAGGTGTGCGTGCAATATACCAGCGGGCCAGATCTAATAGTAATTAGAAATTATCCTGCGGGCCGAAATTAAATCCACCAAGGGCCTGATTTGGCCCCCGGGCCTTGGGTTTGACACATGTGATCTAAGCTAACGTCAAATGCTATCTCTCAGAGTAGTGGGCTTAGTACAATGATGGAGTAAAGCTGAAGACATTAATGTTTCTTAAGAATAAAAGCTCTGGTGAACTTAACAGTAGTCTCAATACTTTGTAATAGTTATAATAATGCCTAATTTCCACTGCATTGTTTAGCCCAATTTAGCTTATTTTTGGTACGTTAAAGCAACCATCAACATCTCTCTCTTAGAGCATTGGGCTTACAATGGAGTCAAACTGAAGATATTAACGTTTCTTAAGAATAAAAACTCTGGTTAAGCTAACAGTAGGCTCAAAACAAAGCAGGAAGGTCCTCTGAGCTCTTCGTTGCTACATGATCCATTAGCGTCAGAGGCTCTTTATTCCACAGTGACAGCAGCACACATCCATCTGAGCAGCCTTGGCTAACTGTCAGGAGCTCACTTCATCATTGGATGAATTCCATCCCATGAGAACATTCACCTCCTTCTGAGCACCTGTCCTATTTGTGTTTGTCATGGTCATATGCATAAAGCAAGGCTGAGTTTACTAAAGCTTCATTTTAAAGCTGAAGTGTCTAATAATGGCGACATTACAGGGAAACAGATGGCACGCACTAAAATTAGCCTGATGGATGCTATTTGCTAGATTTAGCAAGGAATAAATGATGCCTCATGTTAATCGGGACGTTTGAGTTAGAGGGACATTTTGTGGCTCTGATGTTCCCTTACAGCTCAAAGTTGGATTCCAACACTGTTATACAAATGACAGATTAGTCTCCAGGTATAAAAGTTGTATGTTTATTTGTGTTTCTGACGATGAATCCATTCATGTCTGTCTATATATTTCTTCCATCTGTCCGGACGTGAGCCAGGAGAAACTGGATTCTTCTTCTCCTCACACCTTGTCTAAAAGAGGGCCTATTAATTTCCATGCTATGAAAGCAAATGATAAACCCCTTAAAGTAGCACCATGACAGAAAGATTTATTTCGCTCCGAGGTGAGTAATCCCAAGATGATTCGACGACGGGGCAACTGTTGTAATTTGGAAGCAAGATTCTAATTTAAGTCCAGTATGAATGACTTACCATTATATATAATGGGCAAATGACATTATAATGATATAAATAAATACATTTTCTAACATGTTTCTATCCCCTTAACACCTTACACCCTGGTACACACATGTAGCTGCTTTGCCTGATGCTGATTTTAATGACTGATTGAACCACAGCAATATTGTTTTAGAGTTGTTATATGTTTAACTGCTATGCCTGTCATCTTTGCTCTATGTGTGTGTGTTGTCTCCTGGGTTCTGTAGTGCCCTCCCAAACCCCATCCCCTGAGGAAGCCTTTGCCTCCTGTCAGGTCTTCATTGTAAATAAGAATGTGTTCTTAATTGATTTTCCTGGATAAATAAAGGTTCTACTACTACTGATATACTACGACTACTACTGATATACACTACGATCCTTAAACAATGCTAACCCTCACAATCACTCATATTTTCAGATTTATTCAATCACTATCATCATCCTTTTCTGTATTCCTTATTCAATTTCGTTGGTAGGTATGTGTTCTTATCTACTATTTGATGTATTTTTTGTTATATTTTCATGCTATTTATGAGCTTTTTATTTGTCTAAATCCAACAAATAAATGAAAAACAAACCAAACCAAAAAAATAACCACCTCAGGGAAAGTCATAAATATGATTCAAACGAGTTGTATGTATTCGTTTTATTTGTCCCCGAGGGGAAAATGGGTTGCAGCACATCACAAAGGCATTTAAAAAGATAAGACAATACGTCACTGACAACAACATAGACACAGATTAAAACAAACAGACATAAGAAAACCAGATATCGGCAGACATGACAAGGAGCCTATAGGCCCTCATTTGCGAATTATGGGGGACAGGGCCAGACCAGCTGGGTAAACAGTGCGTCCTAGCCATCATTTATTTAGGAGTTTGATGGCTTGTGGGACGAAAGACAGCCGAGATCTGTCCTTTTTGAACAGAGGGGGGCGATATCTCCGCCCGGGTGGCAACAGTTCAAAGTAAGAGGCAAGAGGGTGCCTCAGGTCACTCAAACTCTGTCCTTGAATAAGCATTCTATATTAGCAAATGAGATTCCTGTCAATTTACTGGACACCGTTACGGCCCTCCTGACTGACTTTTTCTGTGCCTCAGTTACGTTACCGAACCAGAATATGATGCCGAAGGAGAGCACACTTTCGATAAAAGACATCTTCACCATTCTGTTGCCGACATTAAAAGACAATAATTTACGTAAAAAAAACATTCTTTGTTGAGACTTAGCTTTTATTTTCTCAGTCCAAACATCCCGTCTGAGCTTGTGGTCAAGCACGACACCACTGCTTGACCACAGTGACACATTGAATGGGCTCGCTATTGAAAAGAGTCGGGTTGGGCGATTGTGCTATTCTAAAATCTATTTCCATCTCCTTTGTTTTTGAGGTGTTTAGAAGCAGGTTTGACTTCTCACACCAGTTAATAAAGAAGTCAAGGACAGGCCCATGCTCCTCTTCCTCATCGAATAGGAGGCTGACCAGGGCCGTAACATCTGCAGACTTAATAAAGTGCCTATTGCGAAAAGTGCTGATGCAGGAGTTGGTGTATAAAATAAATAAAAGAGAGGATAAGACACATCCCTGGGGTGAGCCTATCCAGGTAGTTAAAGTGCCATGCCTATTTTTACCGGCTGAGTTCTACAGCTAAGGAAGTCAACGATCCAGGAGATCAGACCAGGTTCAAGTGAGAATTCTTCAGTTAAAGTATTTGCTAAAATACTTGGCTTAATGGTGTTAAAAGCCCATGAGAAGTCGGCAAATAGAATCTTTACATGGGCTGTTGCCGTCTCGAAGTGAGTGTGCAGAAGATCACCTCGATGTGCACGTGGTATGATCCTTTTTTTGGTGGAAATCCATCTAAAAGTTTAAGAAAGATGGTAATTGGGAGGCGTGTGGCGTAGTGGGGTAGTGCGTTGGTGTTCGGATCAGGGGAGCACAGGTTCAAACCCCACTGCAGTCAGCATGTCGTTGTGGCCCTGAGACACTTCACCCCACATTTCTCCTGTGGGGATTGCCCACAGTGTTGAGTATGTAAGTCGCTTTGGATAAAAGCGTCTAACATGTAATGTAATGCAAAAATCACTAAACTAATACCTCTTGGTTATCTTCACAAACAAGAGCACTGTCTCACCACTTATAACAGTGTCACTCATCTGTTGATTATTCTCTCCTGGAGCCTGAGGTCATTTGGCTTTAGATGTTATCTGTGGAGTTACAACACTGTGATCATCCTCACAGATTAACTGAGGGTATTGGGGCAATATCATTCACACATGCTTGATTGCTTGATTGCTTGATTGATTGATTGACATGCACTATGGGGGTGAGTATCTGTATCTAACACCATTAATTGAGCGCATCACTGAAACAGTAAATGTGTTAATGAGTTACAGCCGCTCACAATGCAATCCCCACCTGTGTTACGGAGGGAAGGGAAGGGAAGGCATCATTCATATACCTTACTTTATGATTTGAAGTGAAACCAGCGACAGCATGGGAGCGCCGTCAGACACTGTAAGAGTAGAGACAGATGTTAGTCAGATGTGTTTAATCAGGGGGAGAAGTTAGGAGTGGTGCTTGTTCACAGTGACAACTCCCCCTAACACTGATGAATTGCAACACTGTGACCTCTGACTCCTGGTTAGTTACAACACAAGACTTAAACATATTATTCATTACACTTTCAACTTGATTAGGTGATTGTGTAAATACCATTTATGATTCCATGAAACATGGGATTTGCTGACATTCCCAAAAATGCTGGATTACTTTTGAACACATCGTTTTTGATATTGTGTGCAATTTGATCACACTCCCAAAAAGACACAATGACTGGAATCCAGGAGGTGTTACAGGTTACATCTGAGTGCTCACTTTATACAACATTTAATCTTTATATAACACCATAGATACCTTTAGCAAATAAAGCGAGACAGATTGTCCCATTATCTGTGTTTGGAACAAGTGGAACTTGTACAAAGACATGCATTTGGTGCAATAAAAAAGTCACTGGCTGACTGTATCATGACAAATACATGAGCCTACAACACGGCTGGTATTTATTTGGTAGTCTTTCATTTAATTTCTAAGCTGAGCCTATGACTCAAATAATACACTTACACCTGTGCCCTTTTTGTCTTTACACAGTTATTGAGAAAATGTATACACACACACACACACACACACACACACACACACACACACACACACACACACACACACACACACACACACACACACACACACACACACACACACACACACACACACACACACACACACACACACACCAAGGCTCTATCTGTTAAACACACCAAGGTCAGCTCATCTGTGGAGAGTAGTGACTATATGTTAAAAAAATTAGTGTATTTCTGTTTTACTTTTAGTACTTTGAGTATATTTTGATGCTAATACTTTCCTACTTTTACTTGAGTGTAGAACGTTTACTTGTCACATAGTATTACTACACTCTGGTACTTCTACTTTTTTACTTAATTACACGATCTAAGTACTTCTACCCACCCTTGCCAATTTGTAGGCCATAACATGTCATCTGTGTCAATTCACATGTATGGTCATTTTCAGTCAGTATTTCAGTATTTACAGTGTTTATGTTTTGCTTTGCTAGAAAGCAAGATATGTTAAAAGTACAAGTGACAACAGAGTTTTCCTACACTCCTGTAGTTCTACTCTACAAGAAAAAAGTCCCATGATCTGCAGCAGCAGTCTGGTGGAGTTCAGAATAAGAAATTACGCATTTGTTTATTACCACTGTTTTGAACCAGAAGTGTAGCCCCGCCCACTGAGGCTAAACCAACCAATGAGCTCACCGCTGCCTCAGAGGAGTGATCAGTGCATGTGAAACTCCAGTCTGCCTGTTCATTGTACTGAGTCAGCGGCCATGCGCAAATGGATCCAGAGGAGGGTGTGCTGTGTAGGCTGTAGTCTACATAAGATCTCTTCCTGCAGGACACACTCACTGCAGACTGCAAATCACAGGCAGCAGCTGGAGCCTTGACCTTTTATCCATCCTTCTGTTTTCATGCGTAAAACCAAAATCCACAAGCGTGGTACCTTGGGATCTCTCCAAACACCCTCCTCCTCCTCCTTCTCCTCCTCTTTAAACCACGGATGCAGAAACCATCAGCGATGCGGCGGCTCTGCTGTTGAACTCTCTGGACCCTTTTCAGTGTTTTTTCCACCGGTTTTTCATCCACAATGAAGCTGAAACCGAACCAGACCAGGACATACGATGGCGATGGTTTCAAGAAACGAGCAGCATGTCTGTGCTTCAAGAATGAACGTGAAGAAGAGGTAAGAGGTTGAATCTAGGACCATATTATCCAGCGTTTATGTGTGATTGGTGGGCCTAGTCATCCCCATGTCAGCGCCCAGTCACTCAAACACAAGGTTTATGAATAAAATTGACAATATTTTTTGTTTAAACATATGGGTTTTGATTATCAGCCACTGTTTTGGTGTGTGTTTAGGTGTTGCCGCTGTTGATGCGCCTTTGGCCATCCAGTTTAGGCTAGTTTGAGGTGCTTGTAGAGAAAGGAGAAAAAAGCGCCGTTGTCAAGGTTGTTTCCATTAATAACAAACCACTATCAGTTTGGATTTTCAAAATAAAAGCGGCGGTAAAAAAAACCCCATTCAAAACGTCACTGAGTTTACAACCAAACTTTTATTTTGAAGGCAGATTCGCTCCACTTCCGGTTATATTCTTTTTAGCTTGACGTAGCCAACGCAGAGGGGGCGAGGCGCTTCTGTTGCATGTTTCCAATAATAGCGGGTTAAAAATCCCTGTGTTAGAGTGACTGGTTAAAAATACAGTTCTATTAATAAATGTATATATCAAATGCAACGTCATTTTTACACATCTATGAACACAGCTGTGTTTTACATCCATTCATGATTTTGCTGCATCCCGCCGGCCTTTAGCTGCGTAGCAATTATGGGCAAGAAGATTTAAAGGGGCCTTACCATGTAAATAATGGACATGAAGTGACAGTTATATTGTTATACTTTCCTCGGTGAAATACAATACTGAAGGATTTACGCACCTTTCATCAGGGGTGTAAAGTACATTTACTCAAGTACTGTAGTTAAGGACAATTTTGAGGTACTTCAGTATTTCCATTTTCTGCAACTTTTTACTTCTACTTTACTGCAATTCAGAGGAGTTGAGTGTACTTTTACCCCACTACATTTATATAATACCTTTAGTTACTATGCATATGTGGATGAATGAATATAACCAACACTTAAAAGTTACACCTAGAGTAAATTCACAAGCTTTAATGCATCAATAATTATAATCAAAACAATGACTACTGCTATACTTTTGGTACTTTAAGTATATTCTGATGCTAATACTTTTCTACTTTTACTTGTGTAACATTTTGAATGCAGGACTTTTACTGTAACAGAGTATTCTTACACTCTGGTACTTGTACTTTTACTCAAGTACAAGATCTGAGTACTTTTCCCACCTCTGGCCTCAACATGTAAATAATGAATATGGAGTTATATTGTCAAAGGTACACTTACATGACTGGTTCCCTTGTTGGCACTAATAATAGTAATGTAGTCTTTATTTATGTCAAAACATTAGCATCATAGCTCTGTTTTTGTGGCACCTGTCTAAATGTAGCCTCCTCTTTTAGCTTGCCATACACACACTACAGTCTACACAGCCCAGTGTGTGTTGTGTTCCTCAACTAAGCCCTGCAGTGTTTGACACACACACACACACACACACACACACACACACACACACACACACACACACACACACACACACACACACACACACAGCTGTTATGTCATCATTATCTATACATTTGAAAGATTTTCCAATTGCACTGATAGGAAATGTATAGATTTGTCTCTGCTTTTACATTTGTTGTTATGAAACTTTGTACCTCTCTGTGTGTACGCTGTGATTATTTAATATAGCTTGTTATCATAGGACAGGACAGTCAGAGTACATTGTGACAACAGTAGAGCCGTCTTCAATCACCGGGAGGAGAACCAATCTGAGGCTCTGATTAGGATTTTGATTGTGAACAATGGCCTTGTTATGCCTATATCAGCTCTTGAGATATGGGGCATTGTGTCATCAATACTTTCCTTAAACACACGCCTCCGTTCCTAGATACAGGAGAAACAACTGTGGTGAAATGAGAGCCACGCATGCTGTTGGACGGTTTTGTTTTGGAGAGGAAAGCAGAAAGCTGAGCCCAGGGCGAGGTACTCTATGACAGCAATTAAACTCACAACAGGAGAAAACGGGAACAATGCAGACGGACGGCATGTTAGTGGCTTTAACTGTGCGCGATAAGCTTCTATTAATTATTTCACATACTTGTAGTGCAGTGGTAGGTTTTAGACATTTAACATTTAAAGTTTTTGAAGTTATTCTGACTGAAAGCCACAATGGTGTGGGTGGGCTTCTGTGAAATGAAATGAGTTCAGCAAATCACCATAATGCAGTAAAAAGTAAAGCTGTGTGGCTTCAGAGCTGCTTTTCCAATATATTAAATGGCTGTGTGTTTTTCAGATTGGTTTCTCTGAGTGACTAATCAAGAGACAGGATCTGACTCTTTACAGAAATGTGTTGTATTAGTTTCTGACCTGCAGCTTTAATGTTTTGGTTCATTCTCACAGCTGTCATTGATGTTGTTTCCAGCTGTAGCAGACAGCTGTTTTTACAAATAAAGCTCTTTAAATCCAACAGCAAACAGCAGATAGACAAAGTTAGCAGCTAGCTGGTAACATATAGTCGAGCATTAGGCAGTTAACAAGCCTTTGGGAGTCGGTGGAGACCAAAAAAGAGGTAAAATCAGGTAAATATCAGATTCCTATTTGTCAGGCGGACGAAAGTACGACTCCAAATGAAGGCAAATGTTGTCTCATACCAGCTGGATGTGTAAATATGTAAATGCTTGCTAACCAATCCACCAATAGTGGTAATATGTAGATTTTGCAGCTGGTTTTACATCACCAAGGTGTCTTTTTCCCATTTAATTTGAACATTTCTAGTTTATTTTATGACTTAGGCTTAGGGGCAATATAATGTGGTGCTTATGAATGTTGAGGCTTTATATGTTCTTGCACAGTGTTTATATAATTCTGACCCAGAAGCTACATATTAAAAGTCCTGCAGCAGATTGTAAATGTCATGTGGTCGGGGGGAAGTTGGTAGGCTTTAGCAGAAAGTCAGAAATGTAGGCGTTAGTTTTCTGCATCTCCTGCTCTCCAACTGTCTCTCGTTACGACTCATCTCTTATGTGTTGGTACCTGTATAACACTGGGACTATATCACTGTCTCAGCACTATTGATCCCCCCCCCATCTTCTCTCCGCGGCACCCGGCTCGGACTGGCATTGGGAGCCTTCTTTATTTGACAGCTACAGGCGTTTCTCCTCGAGTAGCAGGAGGAGGAGGAGGAGGAGGCGGTGTTTATGTCATCCAGAATATCCCTGCCCGTGTTTTACTACCAGCCATAATTCTGATGTCTCAAAATGAGGTATTGAGGTTAGGGGTGAGTGATCGTCTTTTGTAAATCAGGTCCAACATCACAAGACTGACTTTTGGATCAGGGGAGGTTAGCTTGCGTCACCTGCAGTCTGACATTTGTCTACATATTGTATTTCATTACCCAGAGGAGATTATATTCACTGTATGTTACCTCAGGTTTCGCCGCCCTTTTTTTGTGTCTGGGAAACATGGCAGTGTTCACTCTGGGGTTTCTCCGCCACCCTGCTCCTCTTTCCAAATATAAGTGGGCGTCATGTGCTCAGAGTACAGCTGACCTTTGCCCTTCGTTTTGATTTTTAGTGTTGGCTTTTCTAATCACACTTTTATAAGTTATTTTATAATGCTAAAGCCATTTTCAGAAAGAATGGTGTTCTGAGTATAAACTCTGTCTTTTTCCTTTCTGTCAGGCACTTCTTGGTAAGATCCGTAGAGTAGTTTTATTGATTGAATGAAATGTTAAAGATATTTCATTAAAACAAGTCGGATGTAACGCCCGAATACAACTTGTTACCATTGAAAGTGCTTGAAAAGTACTTGGACAGTAACCAGTTAAGTCTAAACTTCTGTACAAAATGTTTAAAGGGTTGAAATAGATTGCTAAAGGAATACATTTTTACATTACATGTCACTTATTAGACGCTTTTATCCAAAGCGACTTACATACTCAATACTGTGGACAATCGCCCACAGGAGCAATTTGGGGTGAAGTGTCTCAGGGACACAACGACATGCTGACTGCAGTGGGGTTTGAACCTGTGCTTCCCTGACCCGAACACCAACGCAATACTCCACTGCGCCACACGCCTCCCGTCACATCAACTGTTAAAGAAGTGACATTGTTAACCAATTAGCTTAAATTAGTGGATGAATGGTTAATAGTTAACGACAACTAATGGATGATAACTAAATGGTTGATAGTTAGCTCAAAGCAATGGATACATGGTTGATAGTTTACTGAATGTAATGGTTGAGTGATTGATAGTTAGCGGTGCAGGAATGAGTCCTTGAACCCGGAAATGAGTCAGCATTTGACCACTTCTGGTTCCCTCGTCTGGAGGTCAATGGTTTATGAGCAGCCTAAAATAAGGTCTGTGATTAACACAAGCTGAATGCGAGTCTAGACTCTAAGATACGTCAGTAATACTCCACTCGTGAATCACTAAAGCTTCTAGGTTTCATAAAAGTGGCGATTGCTAGTAACAAGTGACTAAATTCGACTACTAAATGTTAGCTTTGTACTTCTGGGCCCAGGAGTTCAACACTTTTAATCCCTATCTGATTGGATCAGATTTGGATTTTGGGGAGTTCAAAACCAAAAAACAGGATTAGGATCACTTTGATATTCGATCAGATCAGGAAATCCAATCCAAGCTTTAATCTGGATCAAATCTTCAAAACGGGTTCAAACCGACAACACAGGATTGGGATCAGTTTGATGCCAAAAAACTGGATTATCCTGATCCCACCAGAGGGGTGGGTTTCCAGTGGATTACCAGAGCAACATGTACTGTACTTTTTATCACAAATGTAATTTAGATTAAAGGAAAAATATCTTCACCAAAAAATATCCCATCATCTGTCATCAACTTTCAAAAGTCATTGCGGACAATAGATGTCTCTGCAATGTGGTCTCTTGTCTTCCTTGTATTATTTTTCATGTCCACTAGATGGCGATCGATAGGATTAAAGCACTGATATTCAGGATCTAGTCATCTTGAGAAATCGTAATCTGGATCAGGCTGATCCTATCCTGAATTGCTTTGAACTCCAGGGACAAAATCTGGCCGACTTGTCTGATCCTGGATCACAACAAATGGGATTTCAAAATCTGTGTTGAACTCCTGGGCCCTGCTGATTGGTGTTAATATGTGGAGATTATCCTGTTGAACCACACGTGTAAATATCATAAACGTGAGTTTATTTCCTGCAATATATTGAAATCCAATAGAAAATTCCCACTGGCTTTTTGTCGAGCCGGCCCTTTCTTGGTCGGCTTACAAAAATACATAATCGATGCACCGCTCTGATACCCTTTGGATACAAAGTTGAAAGTTAGCTAAAAGAAAGAAAGAAGGTGCTTCACTTCATTAATAGAGAAACAATATCAATTTCCCTTTTTCTATTCTTAATAATGTTTAAAGTCAATTATCTGCATCTGACTGATGTTGCTTTGATCACTAGAAAAGGTCGTTATCACGACATTCCCCGAGCTGACCTCTGAATGAACGTCACATACTTGCATTTAGGGCTGCTCAATTAATTGTATTTTAATCGCAATTACGATTATGGCGTGCAACGATTACGAAACAACGTAATCGAAATAAAACGATAATTTTTTTTCAGTTGAGTTATACTTACGGTAATCAACCGTTTAAAGACACACTGTTCAGATTTTTTTCTCCAATAAATTGATGTTTTCAAAGTAAATGGATAATCGTTTTTAATAATCGTGATATCCACTATTGACCCAAATAATCGAGATTATGATTTTTGGCATAATCGAGCAGCCCTCGTTGCATTTCAGTGAATATGCTTGGTTTTCTAAAACATCTCCACAAACGGGCAGCTTAGAGAGACGAGTGGACGCAGGTTTGATATCATTGTGATGATACATGTAATAGTGAATCGAGCTGCTCCCTGTTGTGAATGTGGAGCTGCGTTTATCTCAGAAGCACATGTGAAGAAACTAATTCCTAATTATACTCCGTTTGTAATATGTCGATTCAGTGCTCTACATTCCTAAATTCATAATAACAAAACTAACTTCAGCGTGCCGTGTGTTCTGAAGGGACGGACACACAACAATTCAAAAGATAAAAAAGGAAAGAACAAAGCAGAAATGTGCTTTGTCCTCGAGGCCCTGGAAGCTTTTGTTTTGTAAACATCTCCCACTTCGGACTTAGGACATGTTGACAACAGTGGTTTCCCTTTTTAGGCCTCACACACACACACACACACACACACACACTCACACACACACACACATACACACACACACTCAGATACACACACACACACACACACATACTCAGATACACACACACACTCAGATACACACACACACACTCAGATACACACACACACACACACACTCAGATACACACACACATACACACACACACACACACACTCAGATACACACACACACTCAGATACACACACACACACACACACAGACACACACACACACAGACTCAGATACACACACACACACACACACACACTCAGAGACACACACACACACACACACACAGACACACACACACACTCAGATACACACACACACACACACACTCAGATACACACACTCAGATACACACACACATACTCAGAGACACACTCAGGGACACACACTCAGAGACTCTCACAAACACACAATCACACACACACACACACACACATACATACACACACACACACACACACTCAGATACACACACACTCAGGTACACACACTCAGAGACTCACACACACACACACAAAATCACACACACACACTCAGAGACGCACACACACACTCAGAGACACACACACATGCACACACTCAGGTACACACACTCAGAGACTCACACACACACACTCAGAGACGCACACACACACACACAATCACACACACAGCAAAGGGCAGTGGGTGTGAGTGCTCTGAGAAACCAAATCTATCCAAAACACGTCATTCCACTGAGAAAGCACATTTAATAGCCCATTTTCAAATATGTTCTCTTAAGTGACATGTCCAATAAACCCCTTCCACGCTCACACACCCTCTAAGTGTTGCTTTGAAGGACAGAAGTTCAGCTCACCTCACGGTCAAAAGCCAACGGGTCACAAGGTTGACTTTGCACATTTCTTTACAATCTGCACTCCCCTGAGAAGACGTCACGTTCTGCAAGTGTCAATACCCCTTCCTCTAACTCCCAACACTTACCGTACACCATACACCTGTTGTGTGTTTTCCTAGAACCTTCTCACCTGGTGGAAATGTCTCCCGAGCGTGCTCACACTAATCCTCACGCTTTACATTCGTAGTGTTTATCTGCCCAACTGCCCTTTATCCTAAACCCACATGGGGAGGGGTTTCCAAGTATTCATGTGTTCGTGAGCCACGTTTTTCCATACATTTTGTCAATTGAAGTTGATAACACTTTCTAACAAAGCTTAGTTGATAAAGCCCAATCACTTTGTTGCATAGCAAGCTTGAAACATACCCTTCCTTTGCCCCTTATCCCCCCTAACAGTGCTGTGAAGGGAGATACCTAGCATTCTTAGGCGTCTGTTTTAAGGGGTTGAGCTGCCAACAAGAAGATAATTAAACCCTGTTAAAAGAAAGCTATGATGTCGGCTGTTTAGGTATAAGTATATTCAATTATCAAGAATAATTTACCTTCATTGGATTGATTTTGCTCACTTATTACTTAACTTAAAATACGCAATATAGTTGGTGGAGTTTGGTGAAAGAACGCTTTCCGAATAAGCCGTGAACCTCAACCCTCACGAGATCGGTGCAGCCCACAATCCCATTATTTAAGATTTACAAACCGAGTTAGAGTTAGGGTAAGACTGGCAGATGACTGGATATGGAGATCAGATGGGTGCTAAATGTCACCGTATGTTATACAATCTATGCTGTGTGTTATGAGGTCATTTCTGACAAGATAAAAATGCCGTTCAATCACAAATAAATGAACCACTGACGAGTTAATACTGTTGGTTTTGTGACGACCCCCGTCCGGTCACAGTCTGCCTTTTTAATGATGAGCGAACGGCTCCTTGAAAATGCGATAATGTTTACAGCAGCTGCTCTGTTGTGGTTGCTATACGGAGACGGGGCCAAACTGCAGACACGGGCACATTTGATCCGAGCGTATCTCCGTACTCTGCAACTGTGGAGTAATTCAAGCCCTGCAGTCGCTTAGGAGAGCACTGACTGAATGGGAGAGGCTCCTGATTGGTTTACAGGCATTGTTTGCTTTGTAAGGATGTTATGGAACCGCTTCGACACCGGCTTTGACTGAACGTCTGTAGAATATCTACAACGTGTTATTGGCAAAGTAGACGAAAACAATTGTAAATGGGATTATTCTCTTTTTTTTAATGGAAAAACATAACAGATAAATGGTCCCAAAAACCACTTACACACCAGCTTTCACTGAGCTTCTGTAGAATATCTTCAAAATTGGCGAAAACTAAATAAAACTGGATTTTCTTTAATGGAAAAATATAACGGATAAATGCAAAGGTCCCCAACATCTTCAGTTCGCTGTGGTTTGAGTGAGCTCACGCCTTTTTGATATTTCCTACTGTATGGAACAGCTTCTACACCAGCTTTCGTTGACCTTCTGTTAGAAAAATCCCCCGAATGCTATAGGAAATGTAGACGGACACTCGAAGCCACTGAGAAAAACGGTGCTACGGTCCCAAAGAATCTTCACTTCGCTCTGGTTTGAGGAAGCTAACTTCTTTTTGACTGCGATATTTTACAGTAATTGGAGTAAAAGTATGTTTTTTTGTCTATTAATCAATCTCATATTTTCCTATATATTCCATTGGTGGCAATTTATCGATTATTTCCGTTGGAGATTAATCTGTTTTCCTGATCTGTTGTTGAGATATTTGGTCTATACATACATGCCAGAAAATGTTATTGTGTTTCTCAAAAGCCCAACATGATGACCTCAAATGTCTCGTTTTGTCCACAACGAATCATAGTTTTCACTTGAATGTCATAAAGGAAATATTCACAGATTAAATATAAATAGTTTGAATCGATTAGTCGATCAACTCCAGGAGAATATTTATACCGCCTCGACATTTTAAAGCTATGAACTTTGTGGTGTATTTAGGCTCCTGTGAGCAGCAACAGAGAATAAATAGCAGAGACACCAATCATCTTGAGTCAAATGGGTCAAAGGTCACATGTCTCACGTCAAGGCCTCAGTTTCTATGTAAGGGATAATATGCAGCGAGGCGGTCGTTATGGGGAAAAGCACACCCGACAGGCAGATCAGTAGCGAAGCCTGATGTACTAAAACCAACTAAGGAATCGACTCCATATATGAATTGAAATATTTTATTGACTTAAAAATGATCGTATTTCCCCCGCTAAGAAAAAATAAACTGCGACAACAACAACTTTACGGCAGCACTGTCCAACTCTGTTCACAGTTTCTGATCCACTAACAAGTCCTTAAACACTGCAGAGCCCATTCTGTGTTCCTGTGAGTGTGTACTTCCTCTCTGCCGTCTTCTGGTGGTTTATCTGACGTCTTTTACTTTCTCTTTCTTGATCCTCCTTAGCAACGGTCAATAAGTCCTTGACAGCGGTCTGTGCTACTGTATTAACAACGTGTCACGTGTTCTGAATTGACCAATCAGAATTGAGTATTCAACTAAGCCATGTAATAAGTGTGAATGAATGCACCGCCCTCTGAACCGCAGGGACCTTTAGCTTCCACTTTATGTGACATGTTTATTTGTGTCTAAAGGGCAGTGTGACTTAATTTTACAATGAAATAAAGGTTAGTGTCGTGGCTTCCTCCCTTTTGTTTCTAATCGAGCCACTTGGACGCCTTAAACAGACATTTTTTATGCGTTATTTTTCTCACAAAGAAAGCAGGCCTTTACAATAGTCAAACAAATCAGAGGCAAAACTCAAATAAAGTTATATACAATTGGATGTTCTTTCTTTCTTGAAGTTGTGTAGGATAGAATAAAATAACGGTTAAAAACTGTGTCTCGGTGCAGTCTTTCTCACAGGTTGCCCATATCTGTGTCTCTTAAGAGGGTGGCATTGTGGGAAATGTAGTCTTTTATAGTCTCTGCTACCGGTCTTGATTAGGCGACAATATTTGGCCTTTTTTACAATAACTCAAGTTGCTAAACACTTCGGAAACATGTGCTTTCTTCTCCAGGTGTTGCTGGTCAGCAGCAGCCGGCACCCGGACCAGTGGATTGTGCCCGGGGGGGGGATGGAGCCGGAGGAGGAGCCGTGTGGAGCCGCAGTGCGCGAGGTGTTCGAGGAGGTGAGGAACAAATCAAAGCTTTTAAGTTTCTCCCCGTCTAAAATAAGGTTGTTCTGTACAATCGATATCTGAGCTATACGATACATAAGGGATAATGTGCAGCGATTTATAGCAACAATGACCGCCAGCTCTCCGTCTTTTAACCTCTTTCCTTCTATCCCTTCATCCTTCTTAGCAACGGTCAATTGTCATGTGTTATCGGGTATTAACAACCTCTTAAATGTCGGAACTGACCAATCAGACTCGAGTATTTAACTAAGCCGTGTAATAACATACGATATGAAACGCTTTATTGTCCACGGAAGGAATTTAGTTTTGGACTCCTTGGTCCTGCAGTTCAACAAATGATAAATACAACATAGTCCATTTACACTAGTACAAGATAAAAGAAAATAGCTTATTCACACATGACTTACACTACAAGTACACAGTTTGCACATACATATATACACAGAAAACATACTGACACTGACTGCTGAGAAGCTGAACGGACATTTAACCTGCTTGCTGATACATCTAAATATTTATAGATGGTTGAACTTGGCAGTTGAACCCCAAAGAATAGTTGTTTTTACCGTGTTTGATCTTTAGCTTCACCCCAACACCATCTGTCCGTCCAGCAGGTATTCAGAGCATGGAAACTATTCGCTGTGTAAATGCCTCGGTGTTAAAGCTTCTTGTAAAAGACCTCAGTCATGCAACTCTATAAACTGCAGGATCTTCCTACAGTGCTACAAATCAGGGCTATTATGTTGTTTTCACAGTTTATTTGATAGGGATGGAAGCAATATACATAGATAGATCAACTAAAAACAGCATGAAAGTATGTGTTTATAGCTTGTTTGCAACACCTGTCGCAGGTAGAGCTGGAACAATAAGTCTAATCTAAGACTAATCGATTAGTTGCTAGACAAATAATTACAAACAATTTTGATAATCTTAACATGTTCATGGAAAAGTGGCAGAAACATCCATCCATCCATCTTCTCCCGCTTATCCGTGGTCGGGTCGCGGGGGTAGCAGTTCCAGCAGAGAGCCCCAAACGTTCCTTTCTCTGGCGACATCAACCAGCTCTGACTGGGTGATCCCAAGGCGCTCCCAGGCCAGCGAAGAGATATAATCCCTCCACCTGGTCCTAGGTCTACCCCTTGGTCTCTTCCCAGCTGGACGTGCCTGGAGGTGGCCTCCTTACTAGGTGCCCGAACCTCCTCAACTGGCTCCTTTCGATGCGAAGGAAGAGCGGTTCAACTCTGAGTCCCTCCCGGATGACTGAACTTCTCACCTTAGAAACATGACACAGCGAAATATTAAAATATATCAATTGAGACTTTCCACTATAAACTGACATTGTATAGACCTATCGACAGGTGATGATGACTTTAATAACAGAAAAGTATAATAATAATAATAACAGTCTATAAATACACCTTTTTAGATATAGTCATAGCGTACAAAAAACCTACCATCATTGGCGTTTCTTATTTTTGTTGCAAAATTGTATTTAATTACATTATGAAAGACAAAATGCGCTCCAGTTAACTTTGGCTAGTAACAGCACAATGCTACCTTAAATTGTATTAACATTACACTGTAAATTCTTTGCTTGGAGGGGGGGGGGGGGCACAGGTGGTCAAAGCTCATTGTAGGAGCCATTTATGTTTATTGTTGGCATGTCAGTTTCTGAACACTTGATGGCGGGGATAAGCTGCAACGGTTGTATAAATGGGGTCAAAGGTGACCAAAAAAAGGGTCAGGTATTGTTCGAACTCTTCAATAAACATTGAACTAAACTGCATCCAACGACCGGAAATGCATCTGTTTTTGACGGCGTGAAGATCAGTGTTACCCCTAATAATGGCAACTGGAATATAGGGAAGATCGACCGCTTTAATTCCCATTACACTCATGGTTACAGGGGCACCGGCCACCTTCGGCCCCCCTTTAGATCCGCCCATGCATTGCGGTGCAGATGTCCATTTCCAGTAGAGCAGGAGCAGTTGTTGGCAGTATGTGGAGAGTGAGACCTTCACGGGACCACGGGGTCAGTATCTGGGTGACGATCGGGAACCTTGTGTTCTCAGCAACGTCAGCGATCTAAACTCGGCACCTCGTTGGATTCCTGAGCTCTCATGAATCCCGCAGCCCCACGTTGGTGGGACAGATTGACACTTGTGAAGTATGCTGAGCAGGGGATGGATGTCATGTACCCTGCCAGTAATGTGACTCCTGTGAATTAATAAAGCAACTGTTAAGGGGTTATGAAAGAGACATAATTACATTTCCGCACTGGTAGTCGTTCAGGATTCATGCCGTGTTCAAGGCATACTGAGGATTTCACGTGAAATGATTTTATCAGCACTGCTGGAAGTCCTTGATCACTACACTTAGAAATCATTAAGAGAACCTTATGTCAAGTAGCTGTGAGGCCTCGGAGGACACAAGCAAACTTTAAAAAAGATCTGTGTTATTCTGTAGTGTACTTCTGAAAGTTTTAGCGTTGTCAAGCATTACTAAATCCGAACAAAGCCAGAGAGGGTACAGAGACTTCAGTACAGCTAGTCCTTTAAAACATTGACAAGTACAACACAAAACCCATTGCTCTGACGCAGAACACAGTCTGTGTTTGATCAAATTTTCTGTGTCCTCTTCTGTCTGTTTGTGTTGGAAAGAAGTGAGTTTCGAATGATTTGTGATTTACTTCCTCAGGCCGGTGTGAAGGGCCAGCTAGGACGTCTGCTGGGAGTATTTGAGGTAGGATTTCACAGCTTTATCTTACTTTACTTGCATGGAAAGTGCTGAATCTGAGGTCCATCCCTTCTTTAAAATCAAGGCTAAAAACCTTTCTTTTCCAAACTATGTTTTAACATTGTTCTTCAGCGCTTCTTGCGGCATTATGTGTATTCACAATGTCTCTTTTTTAACTCATTTCTTTGCCTTTGTGTCTGAAATGCGCTATATAAACCAACTAACTTTAACCAACACCATTTTTATGATCATTCAGTCTCATTTTCGTCTGATTTCTACAGCAAAACCAGGACAGGAAGCACCGGACGTACGTTTACGTGTTGACCGTCACCGAGACCCTGGAGGCCTGGGAGGACTCCGTCAACATCGGTACGGCAGCTTCTCACGAGTGTCTGCAGGGGCCGTGGTGTCTGTATTTAGGCAAATAAGAGACATGAGTGTTTACAAGCCACTGAGTAATTGATCGTGAAATACCACAGATGTCATAGACATGTATTTACCCGCCCAGACCGTGACTCTGGCATTGATTTCTGTCATCAGTGAGATCCTAAATTACATGACATTGCATTTAGCTGACGCTTCTATCCAAAGCGACGTACAGTGAGTGCAATAAACCATAAGGATTCAAACTATAGAATAGTGTTGACATTTTCAATTTAAACACACTCTTTGGGCCCCTGGGCTTGAGTTGGCATTGCATTGTGTGTTATCCCAATCAAAACATAGTCTCTACATTACTACCAGAACTAAGTATCTAAATGGATTTGTCTAATTGAAATTTAAAATACAACATCTCTTTGATTTTCTATTTTAAAAGCTGAATTTTTCAAATTGAACATCAGTCAAACTGGATTGGTCATCCAATTTATTTGACATTTTTAACTTTAATGATTAGATCTGAAATCAAGACATTTCTAAATTTGCTCAGGAGGAGAATTCAGAGCAAATACATTAAAATGCATAATTTTAAAAGTAAAATATTCCTAATCTACGACTTCAATGGTGATTAAAACTGTTATTTACAGGCTGTTAAATCAAACTCGCACGTCTCTTATTTACTTCCATATCTGTGTCTCTCCTTGCTCTGCAGAGGACAGCTTTTACAGAACCATGTTTTGTATTAATGTGAAGGCCAGAGATTATACTGGTGTTGGGGCACGCAGTGACAACAGGAGATAAATCCTGTCTCTGTCTGCAGGATGCTCCAGCTGTCAGTAGCATGTAGGCTTCACTCTGTATCCTCTCAGTGGGGAGCATCCTCCACCTGGCACTGCTCTACACACACAGTTTATTACTACATGTTAGCACGCTTTTAGAGGTCTATATGCCGTGATTTCATGACCATTATATTGGTGCGGACCAATTGGCTTCACACACACTTCCTGTTGTGAAGGCCTTCTGCAAAACACTTCAGCTCTGCATCCCATGGCACTTCCTACTTTCAGTCAACCATTTCTCCCTGTAAAAGATAAGAGAACATATTAAAGATTATAATTGCCTTATTCTGTATCACATACATGCCAGCTAGACACAATGGCTCTGACACGATGTTAGATCAGGTATAGCGTTGCTTTATTATTGCAATATATTTAGGGATGCAAGGACATCCTTTTAAAGCTACTACACTACTTTTTAGAGCTATTTTGCCTCCAGTGTTTCAGATTCCTGGAGTCATTTTCTTGTCTATTTTACTACAACCTAAATTCATGAGAACGTAGCATTAGCATTTTAGCATCAGTACTAGATAATGCCTAATTTGCATGTATAAAGATAACATTTCAGAAAATGTGCAATACAAAGAAAATATATCTTAATGTACGTTTTGTTTTAATTGTGATTTTTTTTTATGCCGTTGACAGTTTCTTTCAGATTTATGGAATCAAAATTCTCTTTAATATGATTACAAAATAACAGTTAACATGTGGCTCTATCCACAGTTTCTGTTTCGTACATGTATGCAATAATGCACATATTTAATGTGATAGATGGATGGATGGATGGATAGATGGATAGATAGATGGATAGATAGATGGATGGATTGATAGGTAGATAGATGGATGGATAGATAGATAGATGGATGGATGGATGGATGGATGGATGGATGGATGATAGGTAGATAGATGGATAGATGGATGGATGGATGGATGGATGGATTGATAGGTAGATAGATGGATAGGTAGATGGATGGATGGATGGATGGATAGATAGGTAGATAGATGGATAGGTAGATAGATGGATAGGTAGATAGATGGATAGGTAGATAGATGGATGGATGGATGGATAGATAGGTAGATAGATGGATAGGTAGATAGATGGATAGGTAGATAGATAGATGTTCCTGAAAACTGAGAATGTTCTTAAATGCCTCTTTGTAAACATTATACAACATTACATGTGGATAATAAACCAATGGAGTTTCCCGGTGGTGTCAGTCTGTAGGTCAGTCAGTGGGTGTTTCCTGTGTGTCACGCTGCTCTCTGTCTCCCCCTGCAGGCCGGAAGCGGGAGTGGTTCACGGTGGACGAGGCCATCAGAGTGCTGCAGAGCCACAAACCGGTGCACGCTGACTACCTGCGCCGGCTCCAGCTCAGCTGCTCCCCCACCAACGGGAACTCCATCCTCCCGGGACCCCCCCCAAACGACAACTACCCCCATTACAGCGCCACGGCAACCACGCCCTCGACGGGCAGCGTGCTGGGCTCCTCCTGCAGATAGGACTGAGCTTCCTGTCACTCAAAACGCCTGTACAGTCTTGCATGAATCTAAATGACTCTTTCCTTTACCGTATAACTTGTAGTCGTAGCTGCAGGACAGACCAAAGCCATCACCAGAACTGATTCAGTCTCGCGTGACGGAGCAGGAAAACTGTGGATATCTCAAGAACACTTTTTTTTGCTGGAAACACCACACTCTGCTGGAGTTACTGAGCTGTCGAAGGAATGCCTTACACAGAATATGTATGAATGTTGTCTCTGGGTCATTTTAAATCACCGCCGTCGTTTTTTGCAGAATGGATATGCTTTCTAGTCAATACAAGGGGTAAGTGACCCTAAAGCCATGTCCATGTAGGGAATGTTTCCATATTCTCAACCAATGAGGACATAGGGATATATCATATTACACTACAAAAAGGGATTTTCTTTACACCATGTCAGCATTAATTATCCAAATGGTTAAGATGACAAAGCCACCACAACATCTCCTATCAAAACATTGGAGGAATCAGAAGTCCTTTGATCGTCCCAAAAAGGGGAAATGTACATTGTATAGATAGAAACAAAGAAAAGAGAACACTATATATATATATATATATATATATATATATATATATATAAAAGGCATGCATGAAGTATATAAAATCAAAATGACTACGATTTAACAGGAGAACACATTCAGGTAGATAAGGAAGTGGCATGGTGGTAAATAATGACATCAGTGAGTGGATACCTCGGTAAAGTGAAAACGCTGAGTCATGTGATCGATATCCTTTAACACTACACTGCTGTGTTCCTGGTTAACATTCGGCCTATGTCTCGTGACCTTGTGTTACCGTTCCCATGCTGTCACAGTGGAAGTATTTAAAGGTACTCTACGTGCTTTTAGGGTCATTGATTCTATTCAAATGTGCTAATTAAAGAATTGGATTGTCTTTCAATGAAGATGATCTGAAGTGAATTGCTCTCTTAATCACTATGAAGCTGTTATATCACGTCTCATGGTGCTATAAGGCGATATCAGACCACAACATAACATTTTCCCTGTACAATATGATTGTTTGTTTGCTTGTAACTAGGATTACTTGCGCCTTGGCTGCAACTACGAAGTATTTTCATTATTTCAAAGTGAAAACACAGCGATCACTGGTTCAAAATGTAGAAGTAATGCATTTTATATCAATATAAAGTCATGTTTTTTTGGTATTGCCTGAACAAGCGCAATTCTGGGTGCTCAATTAAAGGCATACAATGATCCTTTGAAAGTTTTCGAACCTACTTTTTCATCAAAAAGACAGAAATCCAAATCCATAATGGCTCAAATTGACGGTTGAAAGTCCCATTTCAGGTCATTATTTTGTAATTATTTTTCACATATATCGTCGCTGAAAAAGAGACTCTCACTCCCTCCTGTGTCGACTGCTGAATGACGACTCTAGAGATTTGTAAATAGCTTTGCAGAGAAACATTGAACGTGTTTTTAACCTGAATGTACCTGTCTCTTAATATTTTATATATTTTTTAACTATGTGTAGGAGAAAACAAACGAGAGCGGTGTGTACAGAATATTTGTATTGCTGACAATGTGCCAAGGGGTTAACTGTGAAGGAGTTAGTGCATTTTAAATCATGACATGGCAAAATTCACAAGTTTGTCAGGATGGTATATAAACATTAGATCGGGAAACAAATTAACGACTGAATCTTTAACATTTTAGAGATTTGGGGGGTAAAGAAAATATGTTTTAACAGCTGATTAACTCAAAAACGAATATAGGTGTAAATCATAACATTAGATTTTGTTACAATATAAAGGGAAGTGCAGTTTTTGGTAAATAAAGTCTGGACAGTAAGGGAATGCTTACAACCACAGACACATTTTGATGTTACTGTTTATTCCCACTGTTCAGAAGGAGTGTAACATATCTCTTAAGTTTTCTCCATGCTTCAAAGCGTCCTAGAGTTTCGTCGAATCTGCTTAAAATCGGACAAATCTGATCAACTGCCTTGTTCGACTGGTAAAGTCCAAACACCTCAAACCTGTGTGTGTGTGTGCAAGTGTGTATTGTGGGTTGATGAACATGAAATACTGTGCCAAATAAAAAAAGAATTGTCAGATGGGGAACATTTTGATGTCAAGTTAAATGAAAAAATGAATTTTTTTTAATTGACTGCATCCTTCATGGTTGAAATAACAACTAACGAAGCACTTTTTTTGGTATTGTGATTCAACTGAGAGTAAAACACCATCTCACACTACATTCAACATTTAATTTAAACCCATTAATCTTTATATGTAATGCTGAAACACCTCCTTCCTCCACCTATTGATGCGTGGGTCATTGAATGAGTCTTTTATGAGTAAAGCATGAGATTTAAATTAGAAACACCACGATGAAATGTATGTGCTCAACAATGTAAGACACTAAATGTTGGGATTTGGATGCGTGGTTGTCTGTTATGTCACACGAATGTATCCAGAGCGAAGATTTCTCACTGTTTCATGAGTATTATGCACAGAGACATTTAATGTAAAAGACACGAGGACTGGAACGATGTTTTTTTTTGCGAAAAGATTTCATTAAAGGGGAAAAATCTTGTTGTAACTGAAGTTTTGTTTATTTATACCATCTGCTCTGTTCCAAAAACGTCCACGATTTGGTAAATATTTCAGTAGCTCAGCAGCTGTTGTGTTTTTTAATCACATGGAAAACGTCATTGTTTTTGAGTCATGACTAGATGAACCTGCTTTAAAGGCCTCAGGGTAAAATGTGTGTTTCTTCCCACCAACGCCCCCAATCAGGGATGAGCACCTGTACAGGTAGGTCAATTTTGGGTTGGACAGTTTGCTCAGAGTCAGATGACACAGAGCTGTACAACTCATTTTTTTTACCCAGGAACCACATTTGCATAAATCCACGAGTTAACACGCCGAGAGTAAGCCTTAAGGAGCTTTACCTAGAATCCAGTTCTGTTTGCAGGTGATTATTAAACAAGTCGTAACATCTTTAAAGGACCCTATTATGCTCAGGTTCATACTTGGGATTTCTCTTTTATGAATGAAGCCTAACTATAAAAATAAGAATAGAATGGCTAAGGTGATGAAACGTGGCCCATTTGAGCTGACTTAACCCCAGAGGTGGAAAGTAACTAAGTACATTTACTAAAAGTACTGTACTTAATTACACATTTCAGGTACTTGTAATTTAGTATTTCAGTATTTCAATGTTGTGCTGCTTTTTACTTCTAACCCACTACAATTCAGAGGTAAATGGTGTACTCCACTACCTTTACCAGCTTTGATAACACTTTAATGATCAATAATTATAAAACATATCATATATATTATTCTGAAATGGACCAATCTGCACAATGACTACTTTAAGTATATTTTGATGCTAATACTCTTGTACTTTTACCTGAGTAACATTTTGAATGCAGGACTTATACTGAGTACTCTGGTACTTCTACTTTTACTTCTACTTCTCTCACCTGTGTACTTGAGTAAATGTAGTTACTTTACGCCCCTGGTTGTAATAGGTAACGATCCCTGCCCACAGCGTCACCTGACACCTCAGGTGAATCTCCTGTAAGCCCCGCCCCTCATCTAGCCCCGCCCCTATGCGTCATATCATCCAGAGGAACAACAAAGCAGGACTTCATCGAGTTTCTACATGTCGAGTCAAATGAAGCGTCCGAGGTAAACTAGACTGGTTTGGATCAGCTCACGATGGACGAGGTGTTCTTTGAGTCTGCTCTACCCGCTCAGGGCGGTCTGGCTCTGGGGGACAGCAGCCTGGCTCTGCCCGGTCCCGGGTCTGAGTCCCAGCTGCGAGTCCAGCAGCAGGTCCAGCTCACTCTGGCCCGGAAGACGAGGAAGACTGTGTCAAATGGTAATGTACCTGCACACTGTGAATGAATGGAGGCCCTATTTACACGAGCTATCCCACAAAGGCTCTCAGATATCAGATATCAGAATCAGAAACGGGTTTGTTACCAGTTGATAAGTACGAGGAATTTGACTTGGTGTCTGGTGCATAGTGTACATATAAGTAAAACAAGAATTAAAAAAACACAGATAGAGAACTATTTTAAGAACACTATAGTAACATTTACATTGAAACAGAATGGAATAAGATATAAGATATGTGCAGCAGGGACGTGCACAGACATTTTGGGGGGCAGGAGCTCAAGTGAGAAAAAGGGCACTTCCCATAATCATTTATAAAATATAGTTGCACGTCTCTGACCACTTTATTTTAATACCCTCACACTCACGCAATTCTTTAATACTCAACAGAATTCTACAAAATAATCATTAACACAGAGACAATGGTCTTATTTAGTATTTAGTAATTTTGGTCTATTTTGCTTTCATGTTTTCTTTCACTCTAATGGAAAGAAAACCTCAAAAAACACATATAAATGGTGTTCGTTTTATTACCCTGTCTGAATTCATTTATAGATATAAAGCTAATCTGCATATTTAAACACAACATTTCAGGGACTGACTTGACGTAAGTAACTATCTGGGGTGCTATGTTTTTTGTTTTTGATATCCTTTTCAGCTGCAATGCCTTGGTAACTGCATGCACATTTTAATTAGGCCTAGTTAACGCCTAATTTGCATATCAATGTTGCAATTGTGATGACGTTATTAGATATACACATTTGACTGCATTCACCTGTCTCCCCTTAAGTACAGTACATCAGCCTGTATGCCCATGATAAGTTGCCTTAGCTAAACCTTGAGCTAACTTATCCATTAGCTAGTAGCCTACCTTAGTTAGCCTAACTATATTTATTTTTGTCTTTTGGCTGTAAACTCGAGGCACTGGCAGCTTAGTGATTTGGTCATCACCACTCGCCTTCAAACAAGCCAAGAAAAGCCGGCATAACATGGGACTGAAAGGTGGGAGGTGCTGCTACCTGTCTGTCTGAAGTGACTGCCGATGACTGTCCGCACCGCTGTGGAGGGAGGGAGGGAGGGAGGGTAGAGAGCATCGGAACTTCACAGTCTAATCTCCCGACCTGATATTTTTATGTATTCAATCAATATATTTTTAGGAAAGGGAAACTGTGCGCAAACAGCAGTAGATATATATTCTTTTATTGACACATTTTTTTTTTTTAAAAAGCACCCCATAAAAAGGGCAAGTTCTCTGGAGGAAGAAAAAGGGCAGGGGCTCAAGCCCACTTTGATGTCTATGTGTGCACGTGCCTGATGTGGCGTTAAAAAAAAACGTATGTTCACACACTCCAGTTTCATAGGTTTGGTACACCTTGCTATCACACTGCTTCTACATGCCACACTTGTTTTTTTAAATACTGTTACTTATTGCTGTACACCTGTGTCAAATGGTAACTTATCTGAATCCCTGTGAATGAATGGAGGCCCTATTTACACTAGCTATCACACAAAGGATCTCTGATATGTTCACACACTCTAGTTTCATTTTATGGTTCTTTTGTATATTTAAATGTAGTGTGTGCGTTCTTTTTACATTTTCTTTTTATGATCCTTATATTTTTAACGTCGTACAAATTATTTTCTTATGTTGTTTATGTTTGCACTGTCATCCACTAAAGCAAATTCCTTATGTGTAAACGTACCTGTCAATAAACTCGATTCTGATTCATAGATTTGGTACACTGAGAAGGGTCATCTTTAAGATTATAATTCATATTACCCTTTAGTTTGGAAATAACTGTATCAGACAACTATAAGTTTGGCGTGTAGGCTCTTATACTAAAGTAGTGTCTGCTTGCACTCACTTAGCTTCTCTAAAACTCTTTGATTTATTTTATTTAAACAAATAAAATCAGGACAGGTGTAACTATGTACTGTATTTCAAAATTCAATATAAAAGAAAAATACTTAAAGGTCCCATGTCATGGCCATTTCTACTGATCATAATTCCATTGCCCCCCCCCCCCCGTGAGCCTAGTGGCCGTCTGCGAGATAGCGAGACACAGTGAAACCCAGCCCGAAACCAGCCCGAGCACACACACACCCGCAGCCTGGCTGGGAGTTTGTGTGTGTGCTCACCAGTGAGCCAGCTCACATTGTCCCGCTCCTCGCAGCAGCAACGTCCCGCCGAGTTTGTGTGTGTGAAGAAGTCCGTTACGTTACGTCACTATACCCAAGAAATAAACAATGGAAAAAGAGAAATGTCCAAGGAGGCGTTCTGGGGCAGCACAGACAGGTCTTCTCTGTGTTAGAGCTTTACTCGCTACAGGGTGCACTTTGAGGGTTTGTGACTCTGCAGACCGTTTACATGCAGAACAACCTTCATAACAACAAGGGGACGGGTGATAACCAGAAAAGCAATTGGATGTTACTTACCAAAATCCGTCCTGAGAATTAGGGATATAAGTCACTAGATTCATAATTATATAATAATGTATTGATTAGTTGGACAATGATTAGTTATTTGCTGATATCACAAACCCTGCCACCATTTCTTTATTTTAAAGGGGACCTATCATGCAAAATGCACTTTTTGATGTCTTGTATACATCAACATGTGTCCCGGTGTGTCGGGGAACTCACGCAGCGTCAGAAAATAAAACCCTCTCTCTTTTCCTCCGTACCCAAATCTCTAAAAACGGGGGAACAACAGAGCTGATCCAGAATTGCGTCCGATATGATGTAATATCTGAAATGTGGACCCACGGCCCAATCAGAAACGTTGCTATCAGAAACAATGCCCGACGTAATATGGTCGGTGTTTACATTAGCATCGCTAACACTCAGAGCTAACCTGTACTGGAGAGCATGTGTGTGAAGAAGCAGGAAGTAAAAAGGAACTCACCTTGTGGTATAACCGGCAAGAGAGAAAGCCTTTGAGCTCCAGACTGTTTCAGATCCTTGATAATCCATGATATGGCGTTTCATCACGGCAGCATTTAGTTTAGACAGTAGCTGCCGGGTCCCGCATGAGCTCAGACCCCTCCTTCTTTATTTTTTATCAATTCTTATTTTTTTTTAAAGCTTTATACATAAAATCAGCACTTTTGAAACAGGAAGTGAAATAGAGGGATATGAGGCATGGCTAGAATGGCTGATCAAAACACTTCATAGATGTGAAGAATAATCTTCTGGGATTCAATGCAGAGCCAATGTTGAAGAATTGGAGACGGAGAATCTTTCATCAAACACGGAGATTTATTGAAGTAACGGCCGGAGAGGATACACTCAGTTTCATACAGTTAACCGTCTTCCACCGAGCGGACCCTCTGAAAGGTTGAACAAAATACACCCAATATATATATTGAAACAAGCGGATCTGAGATTTATGCGCCTGTCTCTGTTAACCATAACATAATGTACACATTTGCAGAGAAACTCAGAGGCACCGGATGACCCCCCTTTCTCCAGAAAGCCAGGCGTCTGACCTCTGAGTTGACCCTGAGAACGACATGATGATATTTTCACAGATTGAGGAACAATACTCTTAACCAGAGAAGAAGCTCTGCAGATAGGGTCCTAATTCCATATAAGGAGACAGACATGATTAAAATATTTCCCTAACAATAGACATGTTTTATATATATTTGTATATATCGGAGACCTATGCTGTTGCCTAATAGCATGATAGGTGACCTTTAAGTTACTATAGATTCATAAAACATTACTTGAATTTAGAAAAAACACTTAATTTCTAAAAATAAATAAATGTAATAATTAAAAATAATTAAAAAATATAGTCTTTTGACAGATCTTGTAAAGTAACCCTAAAAATCAATTACATTTAAAAAGTGAATAAAACCATGCAACATACAGGCTGACAACAAATAAAAGCTAATAAAAACAACAAAATAAAACATACATTTTTAACTTATCTCTAATTATCTCGTCTCCCTGACTACCAAACACTACACCTGTCCGTCTCTATCAGAGGACGTGGTCTGTGTGAAGGTCTGCTATCATTTACTATCAATACAGGCCTTCCTGTGGTATGCATGCTCTCAGTCCCGCCTGTTCAACAGGTTCCTGCAGTTTCATTAATTCGCTGTTAGGGAGATGGACATGTCACCTATGCCCTTATTTATTATTAAAAAAACATCTGTGTTCGTCATCATTGAAAACGTAAAAACAATTTGTTCAGGACAGCTTAGATTTCCTTACACACACACTCTGCCAGAACTAGGTGTGTCGTATGTTAGCACAAGATGATTCATCATGTTGGGACAAAAGTCATAAATGATTCTATTGAGGGTGATATCTTACGCTTATTTTCTGGTGTATTGTTTTGTAATAAATAGATAAGATTAAAGGTCCCATGTCATGGCCATTTCTACTGATCATAATTCCATTGCTGAGGTCGACTAGAATAGATTTATACTGTGCAATTTTCCAAACTCACATTGGTTTCTCAAACAGCATCTCTGGAAAGTATGTGTATTCACTCTCTGTGATAAACGGCTTGTTGGAGCTCCTGATAAAGATAAAACGACAAATAAAGACAATAAATATTTAAAGATGTACATCATAATTTCCCCGGACCAAAGTTTATTTCTTCAAAAACTGTAATTATTAAATGAATTAAAAGCAGCAGGCACACAACATACTTAGAGGCCAAAGCAGGTGCCGATATACTTTCTATTGATTGATTAGCTACTTGTTGTGGTGGTTCTGACTCTAATTTAGAAGACCATTTTAAGAAATGTTCTTTGGCCTTGAGGTAGATAAGTATTTATGTCAACTATATAGAAAGAAAGCACAACCGACACAGATAGGATTTACTGATGTGTTTGGTTTGGTGTATCTCACGTCTCTCTCCCTCTGCGTCCTATTCATCTTCATCATCATCATCATCATCATCTTTATTTAAGAGACTCTTGGTCCATTATTACAAGACATACACCACTCAAATATAAATTAAAAAAGGCAGTTATACCAATGTTTCCACTAGAGATATCCCGATCACCTTTTTTTGCTCCCGATCCGATTCCGATCATTTGATTTTGACAATCTGCCGATACCGATTTTTCCCGACCCCACTTTATGCAATGCATTAAGAGAGAGAAAGGTAACCGATAACGGCTGGTCATCCAACGCGATGAATTCAGCTATCTTGGCTGTTATTATTTTGGCCTTCTCACTGTTCTGGGGCAGTTTCTCTTTCCTTTTAAAAGTCTCTGAAAGTGTTGGTTGTTTCAGTGCCGTTCCCTGAGTGGCCGCTGTGTACTCGTCGTGTTGTTGTTGGTGTTTGTTTCTCAGGTGGCGTATTAGATTGGTCGTGATGAACGTAGCTCTGTTCTTTCCACCACGCCTTGCAATCATTGCATCTGGCTGTTACACTGCCTTCGCTTTCAATTTTATAATACTTGCAAACTCCTGACATTTTCTCTGTCCCGACTCCCGAGTCACCAGCTGGACGTAGCCTCTCGTTAGCTTAATGCTACTATTAGACACTGCGCCCACTCTGTTGCCAGATTTGAGAGGAATAAGCAACCAGGTCTGAAAACAAGCCCAAAAGAAGCAACACATGCATGATGTTGTGTCATTTTAAACCAAAACTAAGGCCTCAGGATGACTTTAAGATGTGAACAAGGTCATTTTTGTTTTGTAACATGAAATAAAATAATTAAAATATTTTATAAAAAAAAAAAAAAATCCCGATCCCCGATTTTTTTTCTCCCGATTCCGATCTTTTGAAAATCACGTGATCGGGACATCTCTAGTTTCCACAGAGGTGACTGGTATCGTACAGCACTGAGACACGGATTTGAAAGCAGCAAATTAGCGCAACATTTGATTTGCATTCATACACTCGCAGCTCTATGAGTGTGTACTTCAGTATCAGTCACCTGAGGAAGTGTTGGAGTGTTGCCATGCCTTTAGGTAACTACAGTGTGAAACAGTATACTAACAAAACCTCTTCAACTCGTTTCAGGAAGTGTCCATTTACACAAAAATGCTACAAAGGTATTCGATGCTGCAGATGGATCTTTACCAAACATGAAGGTAAGACATCTCACTTTCTTTACTCGTGCACTAACACACTCGTGCAGTTCAGAGACGTGTATCATCTTCTTCAAAGGTCATCTGTTGTCCTTTACATCTGATAAAACTGATGATGAAGTAACTCTATTTCCATGACAGAGAAGTTTTGTACCTGTCCATTAAGAAAGATCCTCATGGACACATTGGACAGCGTTATTTAAATGTAGGCAAATAATCTGCTTTGCCTCCACGCTTATCCAAAGAATCAGTGTGTGTGTTTTCACATTGAGCACGACATCATGTGTGACTTTTTAACAGTGTTGGCTTTAAAGGTTAGGGACTCCTAAAGTGACGAAAAAATGATTTTATTTATTTTGCAATCTGATAAATTGTGAAATAAGAGGGTATTTTTGTCCTAAGCCATTTAATGAAGTGCGTTGACATGTATTTCAATAACTGATTAAGACAATAAAAGCATTTTTTAACAATTGATTGGAAGTTAAGGTTAAGCATTATATTTATTTATAAACTCCATATAATCTATCTGTCTTTGTGAGTTAGCTCTTATGGGCCTCCATGGACTTTGATAACCCGCATATATTTTAGATAACTTAACAAAGAATCTTAAAGACCTTTTGATAAGTTAATTATTAAACAATTATGTGGACTTTTGGACTGTAATACAAATGTTAAAGGTCACCTATTATGCAAAATCCACTTATTCACATCTCTTCTACATCAACATGTGTCCCCTCTTCTTCATGTCTCTTCTACATCAACATGTGTCCCCTCTTCTTCATGTCTCTTCTACATCAACATGTGTCCCCTCTTCTTCATGTCTCTTCTACATCAACATATGTCCCCTCTTCTTCATGTCTCTTCTACATCAACATGTGTCCCCTCTTCTCCATGTCTCTTCTACATCAACATGTGTCCCCTCTTCTCCATGTCTCTTCTACATCAACATGTGTCCCCTCTTCTCCATGTCTCTTCTACATCAACATGTGTCCCCTCTTCTTCATGTCTCTTCTACATCAACATATGTCCCCTCTTCTTCATGTCTCTTCTACATCAACATGTGTCCCCTCTTCTTCATGTCTCTTCTACATCAACATGTGTCCCCTCTTCTTCATGTCTCTTCTACATCAACATGTGTCCCCTCTTCTCCATGTCTCTTCTACATCAACATGTGTCCCCTCTTCTTCATGTCTCTTCTACATCAACATATGTCCCCTCTTCTCCATGTCTCTTCTACATCAACATGTGTCCCCTCTTCTTCATGTCTCTTCTACATCAACATGTGTCCCCTCTTCTTCATGTCTCTTCTACATCAACATGTGTCCCCTCTTCTTCATGTCTTCCACATGCACTATTTTTGTTTTGCTGTTGTAAATACTCCTGTTGTCTGCTGTGTTCAGACTCAAGTCATGTTAGTGATGCCTCATTCAGGACCTTCAGTGTCTTTTTTTAACAGAAGACTGTAGCTAGAAGCTGCAGCTAGACTGCAGAAGTTTTTTTGTTTTGTTTTTGAGGATGGAACAATTTCACACACAGATATAGGGAGGTTAGACCTATACACTTGATTTATTATGATTCATAATTTCACGTGAAGAAGAAGAAGAAGAAGAAGAAGAAGGTTATAAATCTCCAAAATCATGTTCAGCTTAAGTCTCGGCTAAACTCACAACATTTCTGGAGCCTCGTAGACCCAGAAAACTCTAAGAACATTCACCAAGCAGAACTGAACACGTCTGCTTTATTTGGTTCTACTTTGTGAAGCAGCTTTTTCTGACATGAATGAAATCTAAATACAGAACAAGACCGACTGATGAACATTTAAATGACTATTGGAGTGAACCTAAGTGAGTCCAGCAGACCCCTCTGTGGTGGACTCCATGCAGCGCCATTCGTCTCACTGACTGTGAAAAAGAGTGTACGCACTTATTTTACACATGTGCCATAAGTTGTGATTAAGGTGATGTATTTACTATGTGGGCCATACTAAGAAGTGAGAAATTGTCGTTTTCTCGGACCTTGATGTGAAGTTAAGATTTATTTTGGGTATTGCAATTTCACACGTGCAAAAGTAGCTTAATTCAACTGATGAGTGCTATGTGAATAAATGTAAGCGATGTGATGCAAGTAGCTCTTGCACTTTCATTTTTTCAAAGTAGCTCTCAGAGGAAGAAAGGTTGGAGACCCCTGATCGAAAGTAACAGACAGAGAATCAGCACTTTTGAAACAGGGCTGAAACAGAGGGGATTATGGGTAATGCTGCAATGATCTGTTTGGTGTTTCAGCCAATCAGAGACAGGTTTTGTATATATCTGAGACCTGTAATATATTGATGAAAAACAGTATAATAGGGGACCTTTAAAGTTCACCTTGTGTTTCCCTCACAGGTAAACGGATGGGGTCCCACTTACCGCTCCCTATCGAGCCACAATGTGTGGAGACCTTCCAGGAGGGTGGAAGTTTCCCCCGCGCCCAGCCCAGAGTTACCTCGCTTCAACTCCAGCACCCTCCGTTACGGGACCTACACCCACCCGGGGCCAAATCCCTCCCACAGAGCAGGGATGGGCTTCTCTCACGGGTCCAAATCCTTCCGTCGATACGCCTTCTCAGAAGCTCCTCTTCGTGTAGCTCGTCCAATCACGACTTCTTCTAATCAGGGAACGTTCCGGCACAGATCCATCAGACAGGAGGGGCCACAGCCTGTGTTTCAGCAGGGTATATGGGAGGATGGAGAATATAGATGGAGCCAAAACCCCGTCAGACAGGACCAGCACACTGTGGGGACCCAGCCTCCGGACGCGGGGCTGTCCTGGCTGCCTCGGGTCAGGAGGGACGGGCTGGGGCTCCGCAGACTGAACTCATACCCCACCTCCCTCACCAGCGTGGACATGGGGAGACAGATGGAGGTGGATCTGCCCTTTCAGCAGAAACACGCACAGACCGTCAGGACAGTGTAAGACCACATGAGTTCACTTATCTTATTGCAGGACACTATCAGAGATGGCAAAAATGCCACCGGCATGTGGGAAATGTGAGAAGTAGAAAGTACAGGTATTTGTGTTCAACATGTAAGAAGTAGAAAGTACAGGTATTTGGGTTCAACATGTAAGAAGTAGAAAGTACAGGTATTTGTGTTCAACATGTAAGAAGTAGAAAGTACAGGTATTTGGGTTCAACATGTAAGAAGTAGAAAATACAGGTATTTGTGTTCAACATGTAAGAAGTAAAAGTAAAACGTCAGTTATAGCAGGTTGAACCTCCAGCCTAACATGTGTGTAGTGAAGCCCACATCTTAACATGTGTTTGCATTGTGCTTCCTCACACAGGAAGCCAGAGAGGCCTCCAGAGATGACGTTGGAGCGGGCCGTGAACCTGCTGAGTCAGGAGAATAACGAGGAGACGCTGATCAGTGCAGCCGGACACATCCAGAACCAATGTTTCAAGAGTGCTGAGGCCAGGAAGATGGTATGCTTGATCATATGCATGGTGTGGGATCATTACAGTGATTCAAAATAGAATACGCTGAAAGATAAACATGTGAAACCCATCTTAGATGATCACATGAGAGATATAAAAACACTCGTTCGTAGTTAAAAGTGTTTTTTTCTGTGGTAGTAATTGCATTATTTAGCATCTGTGCTTCTGTTGGTTGTTTACATGAACCAATGTCTCACCGAGTGTTTGCATCAAATACTGTTCCTTGTTTTGAGGAACCTAAAGGGATGTAACGTTTCTCATTGGTTGTCTTTTTCTTCGAATGAGATGAAACTAAAGCTGACAGTCTTTTGCAGCCCTGGTACGTCCACACAGCAGCTTTGAAAACATCTTGGAGCTGGGCGTGTCTGAAAGCTTGGGGATTTTTTATATATATATATATAAACTCCCCAAACAGGTGAAAACCTACCAGTTCCACCCACTGTCTCTGCCACCTCCCTCCATGCCTGGTTCCTCCGGTTTGTATCCCGTTAATAGTCTGGTCGTAAAGAACCGGGTGATTTGCTCCCGTAATTTCTCGTTTGGAATATGAGGAAATGAACTGCGGTCTGGCTCTCCCAGCATACACGTGGTTTGATTGGCTAGCGCTTGTACTGTCAGATTTGCATAAACGGGATTTGATTGGCTGACGCTTCCAGCTCAGCTTCAAAAGTTGAACATTGCTCAACTTTTGAATCCTGAAAATCCTGGAAATCTTCGCTTCGCTCCCCCACAATGCAGTTCGGCGAAAAGCGAGGCAAAGTGACGTCATCCCCATTCAAAGTCAATGGGCAGAGAAGCGTTGGAAGATTTGTTTAAAGCTGCTGTGTGGACGTACCGTTAGAGAAACACGGATTTTGGGTCCTTAGCTTAAAAAAAAAAAAGAGGAGGCGGAGCTAATGCCTGATCAGAATTCTACCGGAGATAAAGTTAAATTCTGCTGTGATAAAACGCCATCCTGTTAAAACCACATCAAAGATTATTTCTGAAACAGTATGGAGCTCAAATTATAAGGTGAGTTCCTTTTTTAATTTCCTGCTTTTTAAACACATGCTCTCCAGTACAGTTAGCTCTGAGTGTTAGCGAGGCTTGCTAAAGTAAATAAAGATGAGATTACGTCCAAAACACGTCAGGCATTGTTTCCGATAGCAACTTTCTGCGGGTCCGCTGCCGATTTGACGTCAGATCGGCAGCAAATCTGTATGCGCTCGTTGTACCCCCGTTGTTTTTAAAAGATTTGGGTACGGAGGAAAAGAGAGAGGGTTTTATTTTCTGACGCTGCGTGAGTTCCCCGACGCACTGGGGACACATGTTTATGTATAAAAGACATAAAAAAGTGCATTTTGCATGATAGGTCCACTTTAAAAAAAACAGGACGAGGTAGTATAAAGGAAAACAACTAAATAGGCAATTTGACCCTGGTCTAAGACTCAATAAAACTAGCTCTAAAAAATGAACAGTACTCCAAGCCTAGACATACAAAATCACACTCAAAGACCTCCCCGAGACTCTTTGAATATCTATGGCTTTAGAAGAGATGTAAGCTCTTCTATGTTGTTGATATATCTCACGCCGTGCGCCTCTCTGTCCCGAATTATCTTTAAATCAGTAATCCATTTTGTTTCCAGGTGTACTATATGCGTGGGATAGGAAAGCTCCAGCAGCTGCTGAACCACGACCACGAGGAGGTGCAGCGCCTCGCCGCAGGAGCGCTGCGAAACGTCGTCTACCAGAGCAGCGAGAACAAGATGGAGGTGAAGGAGAGCAACGGGCTGAACTCCGTCCTGCAGACGCTGAAGAGCAGCCGGGATCTGGAGACCAGGCAGCAGCTGACAGGTCAGTGGTTGATATGGGATTGCTGCTCACACCTGAGCTTACTTTCTTTAGTGGCTTCTTTTGCTTCTTCACATCTCACCTATTGTTGGCCACTGCTATATAAAACTCATTGGAAACAGCACAGTCATTGCTGCACTGGTGAGAAATGTATCTTGTGTCATCAACTGTTATAATGCCATAAAAATGGACTCTAAGTGGTGCCAATATTGGAAAAAGATTATTATACATGTTAACCCAATTTACATTTTAAAAACTCTCCTGTTGTGTCCTCTCTTCTGAGTAAGTGTTACGGCCCCTACACACGGCGGCGTGCGTTGCCGCCTCAACGCTTCTGCCCATTCACTTTGAATGGGGTGACGTCACGATTCGCCGAACTGCATTCTGGGAGCGAAGCGTAGATTCTCTCGCGGTGCTCGCTGCAAAAGTAGAGCAATGTTCTACTTTTGACGCCTCGACGGAGGCGCCAGCCAATGGAATCATATGCCAGTACAAGGTCTAGCCAATCAAACCGCGTGCTTGTGTGTCTGGGGCGGGAGATTCATGTGATTGGTTGTTGGTCGAGTTCCAGCCCCTCCCGCCGGCAAGCGACAACGCACGCCGCCGTGTGTAGGGGCCTTTACTGAACTTCTGTCAAGTGAGTCTCAGCCGAGTCATTAAGGACTTACCATTTGTGCTGAGTAAAGTGTGTTACAGAGGTAAATAAAGGAGTCCAAGGGAGGCGTTTCAGGCAGGGGGGGGAGGGGTTGTGTGGGAGATAAACTAGCCTTTACAGACCATTGACATGCACACAAATCCATATACAGTGGGGCAAAAAAGTATTTAGTCAGCCACCAATTGTGCAAGTTCTCCCACTTAAAAAGATGAGAGAGGCCTGTAATTTTCATCCTAGGTACACTTCAACTATGAGAGACAAAATGGGGGGAAAGAATCCACGAAATCACATTGTAGGATTTTTAATGAATTAATTGGTAAATTCCTCGGTAAAATAAGTATTTGGTCACCTACAAACAAACAAGATTTCTGGCTCTCAAAGACCTGTAACTTCTTCTTTAACAGCCTCCTCTGTCCTCCACTCGTTAACTGTATTAATGGCACCTGTGTGAACTCGTTATCAGTATAAAAGACGCCTGTCCACAACCTCAAACATTCACACTCCAAACTCCACTATGGCCAAGACCAAAGAGCTGTCAAAGGACACCAGAAACAAAATTGTAGACCTGCACAAGGCTGGGAAGACTGAATCTGCAATAGGTAAGCAGCTTGGTGTGAAGAAATCAACTGTGGGAGCAATTATTAGAAAATGGAAGACATACAAGACCACTGATAATCTCCCTCGATCTGGGGCTCCACGCAAGATCTCACCCCGTGGGGTCAAAATGATCAAAATGATGGTGAGCAAAAATCCCAGAACCACACGGGGGGACCTAGTCAATGACCTGCAGAGAGCTGGGACCAAAGTAACAAAGGTTACCATCAGTAACACACTACGCCGCCAGGGACTCAAATCCTGCAGTGCCAGACGTGTCCCCCTGCTTAAGCCAGTACATGTCCAGGCCCGTCTGAAGTATGCTAGAGAGCATTTAGAGGATCCAGAAGAGGATTGGGAGAATGTCATATGGTCAGATGAAACCAAAATATAACTTTTTGGTAAAAACTCAACTAGACGTGTTTGGAGGAGAAAGAATGCTGAGTTGCATCCAAAGAACACCATACCTACTGTGAAACATGGGGGTGGAAACATCATGCTTTGGGGCTGTTTTTCTGCAAAGGGAACAGGACGACTGATCCGTGTAAAGGAAAGAATGAATGGGGCCATGTATCGTGAGATTTTGAGTGACAACCTCCTTCCATCAGCAAGGGCATTGAAGATGAAACGTGGCTGGGTCTTTCAGCATGACAATGATCCCAAACACACCGCCCGGGCAACGAAGGAGTGGCTTCGTAAGAAGCATTTCAAGGTCCTGGAGTGGCCTAGCCAGTCTCCAGATCTCAACCCCATAGAAAATCTTTGGAGGGAGTTGAAAGTCTGTGTTGCCCAGCGACAGCCCCAAAACATCACTGCTCTAAAGGAGATCTGCATGGAGGAATGGGCCAAAATACCAGCAACAGTGTGTGAAAACCTTGTGAAGACTTACAGAAAACGTTTGACCTCTGTCATTGCCAACAAAGGGTATAAAACAAAGTATTGAGATGAACTTTTGTTATTGACCAAATACTTATTTTCCACCATAATTTGCAAATAAATTCTTTAAAAATCAGACAATGTGATTTTCTGGATTTTTTTTTTTCTCATTTTGTCTCTCATAGTTGAGGTATACCTAGGATGAAAATTACAGGCCTCTCTCATCTCTTTAAGTGGGAGACCTTGCACAATTGGTGGCTGACTAAATACTTTTTTGCCCCACTGTAACACACTGCAGGAAAGGGGAAACACCATAAAACATAATAGTGCCCCTTTAAACTTACTATTATATTTCAACAAATGATTTGCCTATAATAAAGTGTATTGCCATCTCCCTCCCAGGGCTCTTGTGGAACCTCTCCTCTCACGATCTCCTGAAGGAGCGTCTCTCCAGAGGAGCGTGCCTCTCCGTCCTCACTCACTCCGTTCTGGTTCCAAGCTCCGGCATTTTTGAAGGAGAAAACCCAAAAGACGAGCTGCTGGCCGACGCCGACGCTTTCCACAACGCCACCGGCTGCCTGCGGTGAGATCCTTTTGTTATCCTGAAACAAGGTACTCCGGCAGCTTCTGCAGAGAGGATGAATAGATTTGAGTAAACAGACTGGTGACAGATATGCAGCTCAGACCGTGCTGAATACAGCATTTCCACAAAAGGATTCACAACTTTGATAATTGTAAATGTGTGTTATATGTTGACGGTTAAAAGAAAAAAATGTATGTCAATAATTTAGTTTTTGGGAGAAGGGGTGGGATTAAATAAGTGTAAACTTCTTCCCACCCCTTTTCAGGTAAGTAGGCAGATCATTTGTTTATATATCACGACATTAAATATTAGTCAATTTATGGAACATGTCGGAAACAAGACATACAACAATTATAATAATGTTTTAAAAAAATGTATAGTTGAAATAGTCTCCGTCAGGTTCAACAGGGGCAAGAAGAAGCTCAAACACATTTTGGTCCGTCCCACTCTATCGTACATTTTTCTTAAAATAAAAGATTAGGTCATCGTCATCAGTGTCCGTGATATTGGATTCTTTGTTTTAAACAAATCTATGTTTTTGTACAAACCAACCAAAAAGAAATAACTTTTACAATGACAAGAAATTAGTTCACAGGTCCTGCTCAAATAAAGGATGTTGTCTCTTAAAGAAAAATGGATGATCATGTTAAATAAATATAGTTTACAATCTGACAGCAGTGAAGCAGACGTGCAGTATAACCCAGTTTTGTCACTGCGTCCTTAGGAATGACTTTATGATATCAAAGTAGGGTAAGAGTTGACAGATTGCATAACCGCAGTAATATAACAATAATATAATAACATTAGTATCAGCTGAGCTCCACATAGACTGGTATCCTCCCTTATCTGAGTCTTGCTGTAATAAGAAATAAGACATACCGACTGTTTTGCTGCAGAACGAACTATCGCTGTGTTTGACTTCGGGTGAATCTTGTTGAAAAATATATATAAAATACTGTTAGAATGTTAGCATCAAAACGCTACCATGCACAATCATGGCGCTAACCCAAAGATGAATTGGTATTATAGGAAGAAATAAGACAACGTTTGATCTGATTGGTCTGTAATCTTGACATTTGGCATGCCCTTACTTTGGGGAGGTGTCTAACAGTACAACTTGGACCATTTGAGATCAGGCTACCATTGATACAAAATATTAACATGCTAAGTCCTACGATGTATTTATAAGATTAATATGAACCTGTATTAATCCACCAAGGGCATTTTAATTAGCTAACAGTACAAATAAGCAGTAAAGACACACACGTGTTGGTATACAGGTATACAACTGTTCCAACTGTTTAATCATTAAAAAACTGTGTCAAGCATTCAATTACCTCCCCAGCGTGGTAGCTTGTGATATTTGCAATTTCTTCCTCATTAGCCACAAATAACTAGTTCAGTTTCCACTAACTACCGCATCATATAAAGCCTGAATAAACGCTGCTTTCTCATGAATCCCAATCCTATCTTTATCAACATCATGGCATTGTGTGGAACTCCAGTTTATCTCCTGGTGTCTCACGTGGTGTCTCATGTTGTTGAGTCGGTGTACGAAGCCGCAGATGAAGGCGATTCAAAGGAGGAAACTGAATAATTCATGCGCTCCTCGCCGGCCTCATGTTATCAAGTTCTCCTCTTCATGTTCTCTATCCTTTCCAGGTCACTGCGGGTGATAACAATGATGAGTTTCTCTCCGGTTTATATTATATTACTGCGCAAATAACCTGTTTCGGGACACAGAATAACAAGCCTTGTATTTGTTTTCCTCTGGAAGTTGGATATCATTCAAATCCATTGACGTCTTGCAATTCTGGTCTGACAGAAACCGACTTTTATTGGCTCTCTGTCATGTGGGTATGCTCTAATGGGTCAGTGGGTGTGTGATTGAAACACACACACACACACACACACACCATGTATACATCACTTCAGGGCACATTACATTGACTTACATGCATTTCCTGGAGACTTATCCTAACCTTAACCATAACCAACACATGCCTAACCCTTAACCTTAACCTTACCCTAACCCTAACCAAGTCTTCACCCTAAAATTAATGATTGGGGGACCTCCATTTTGTCCACACACACACACACACACACACACACATCTTGCAATTCTGGTCTGACAGAAACAGACTTTTATTGGCCCTCTGTCATGTGGGTATTCTTTAATGGGTCAGTGGGTGTGTGATTGAAACACACACACACACACACGTCACATGACCTCGATTGTCTGTTCCCAGGAATCTGAGCTCTGCCGGTCCCGACGGCAGGAAGGCGATGAGGGAATGTGAGAATCTGATCGACTCTCTGGTCTACTACATCCGGGGAGCGGTGGCTGACTACAAGACGGACGACAAGGTGAAAGGATGTGCTATATATATCCATTTGTTGATGCATACACAACCACATTTTAATAATACAGATGTGTTCGTATAGCACCTTTCATTCACCATGTGCTGCTCAAAGTGCTTTAACAAATTGGCACACATTAAAACGTTTTTTTAGAAACATGCAGCTGTTTAAGAGACACAAGGAGGTCAAATATATATATCTAAAATAAATATATAATGTTTATTTACCTACATACTTATTATTTATCTACATGTCTGCTCTTCAGTCCACAGAGAACTGCGTCTGCATCCTGCACAACCTGTCCTATCAGATGGAGGCCGAGCTCCCTCAGAGGGTCGCAGATATCACAGAGTCTCGACAAAACTTGACTCCGAAGGAAACAGCTGTCGGCTGCTTCGCTTATCGCAGCGCTAAGATCACGCAGGTAATCCCTGCAGACCCTAACCCTGTTGACTATACACGCGATGTTCTTGCAGTATGATATTTAAGAGCAGTGTTGCGTGCAGGTTTAATCAGCCATACAACTTGCTCTTTAGAAGGCCATCGTATTTAGCGGGAGAGGAACATCAGAGAGCTTTTCATGTGCTTCTGTGTCAGCACTTGACGTGCTTTTAGTGTTGCTATCTCTGAAATGACTGTTATTGCATAGAGAGTCACTGGGATTCACTTTAGAATTTGATTTGATTTGTTTTTATTTATTTCGAATGTGTAAAACAATAATACAAACAATTTGAATCAAATGAAACATGATAATTATAATACTGTACAAACTTAAAGGTGGGGTAGGTAAGTTTCAGAAACCAGCTCGAGTGCACTAAAATTTGAAAGTACACATCCGAAAAGAATCCGCCCCTTCCTTCAGACTTCCTTACAGAGCACCTCCTCCAACACACACGAACCATGACGTCAGCAGACTGGTGAAAGTGGCCGCCTGTTGCTGGCGAGTCATTGAAGTACTGCTGCAATGCACGCCCAATGAGGGCACGCCCAATAAGGGCACGAGATACATTTGTGCGTGCACGAGATGGAAGGCTGACAGACAGGGCGGCAATCCCGGCTAAACGGATTGGTCGTGCTTTTTACAGCGCTACGGCTTCCACAGATGAAATTTTTGTATGGATTTTTTTCGGGATGTTCAGAGCATTCCATGGAATATAACAAAAAGCGTATCCCGAGACGGTTTCTGAAACTTACCTACCCCACCTTTAAGCAGTATCAAATTGATAAACAAAAATATTATTGACTTACAAATGATATATAAACAAATTATCTGCCTACTTACCTGAAAAGGGGTGGGAAGAAGTTTACACTTATTTAATCTAGGGCTGCTCAATTCATCGTATTTTAATCGCGATTACGATTATGGCTTGCAACGATTACGAAAACAGCGTAATCGAAATAAAACGATTATTTTTTTAATTATTTTTATTTTTTATTTTTTGGTTTTTCAGTTGAATTATATAAAGTTCAGGGTAATCAACTGTTAAAAACATAATGTTCAAATCTTTTTTTCTCCAATAAATGGATGTTTTCAAAGTCAATGAATAATCACATTTAATAATCGCAATTACAATTATTTACCCAAATAATCGAGATTATGATTTTTGCCATAATCGAGCAGCCCTAATTTAATCCCATTTTAACTAAATGTATGTCAACATACAATATACATTTACAATTATCAATAGATTATATAATTATTACTGAAATATATATATATATATATATATTCGCAAAATAAATAATTATAATAGGAAGGCTATATATATATATATATATATATATATATATATATATATATATATATATATATATATATATATACATTTAATTTTTTTATTTGATGCATGCTTCTTAGGTAACATTAAGCTGTCTTTGGCTCTTTTCTGCTGTAACAATGTACACTCCCCCTCTGTGGGACTAATAAAGGGATTCTGATTCTGAGCTCATCAAATGTTTGTTCCCAGGATCTGGAGCGAGAGTGGCCGCTCCTGAAGGAGAAGTCTAACCCTCGGGGGGTGGAGTGGCTGTGGAGCGCCATCACGGTCCGCATGTACCTGTCTCTGATGGCCCGCAGCGTGAGGACCGGCACGCAGGAGGCGGCGCTCGGGGCGCTGCAGAACATCACCGCCGGCAGCGGGGCGGTAAGAAGGAAACAATGTAAAAACCTCCTGAGTTTAGAGTTAAATCTGTTAACAGGAAACATTGTGAAGCGTTCCCTCTGTGCTCTGCTATTGAGAAATGTTAGTAGGGTCGTACATGTCCGATACGTTTAGTAGCAAATATCCTGTGTTAGTATTTTATTAACCTGGACTCTGGGACCCTGCAGAGGAGTGAATCCATCGCCTTCACTATCGTCCAGCGGGAAAATGGCCTCCAGCACGTGAAGAGGATGTTGGAGGAGGGAGAGAACGATGTGAAGAGGACGGCTCTGTCTGTCGTTAAAAACCTCTCACGATACCAGGAGCTGCACCCCGAGATCGGTAACTGGTTGCAACAAAATACACATACTTGAACTAAACTTAGAGTTCATTCTTCACAATTGAGCACCCCAAAGTTTCATTTTTGAAATGTATAGTATGGGTCCCCAGCACATAGAAACTGCCGGATGCTAACTTGCATCTGTGGGGCAATTTGCACAATTAGCTCCTGCTGTGCACCTAGAAATGTAGACTAATTCCTCTCCTCCTCCTGAAGTGAAGCAGGTGTTGTCGGAGGTGGTGGAGATGTTACCGAGCGACGACACCGGCACCGACGTGTCCACCGAGGTGACGGCCACGCTCTGTAACACCCTGCTCAATCTGAGCCAGAGCGACATGCAGAACGTCAGAGCCATCTTCAACCAGGGAGCGCTGCCCAACATCATCAACATCAGCTGCAAGGACAACGGGTCAGTAGCACTCCTCGTGATATAAAACGGAATCACTGAAATATTAAACAAAACACTTATTTGGTGCGTAGTTGAGTGTAGCTGTGAGGAAATGGCTCAAACCAAACTGCCCATCTATAGATGATTGGTACGATATCATTTATGAAACCTATGAGGCTCCAGGAACTTACATGTGAGGACATTTGGGAGAAATGGAAAGCGTGTATTACCCCGAAACGCCTTCTTTTGTTTAAATCTTTTATTTAATGATCTATTCTACACATGTATAAGTACACTGAAGTTGAAATGTGATCCAAAGAAACCGGAATTATTTACAGCACTATATGAATGTGATGGCACTCTTTATTTGTTTGGTACCGTTTAAGAAATTATTCATCCAGACGCATCTGACGGGTCGTTTTTTTTAACCTAAATTCAATCAATCAATCAATCCATTATTAAAGGTGGGGCAGGTCATTTTGGAGAAACCAGCTCGAGTGCGCTAGAATTTGAAAATACACAACCGGAACAAATCTGCCACTTCCCCACAGAGCCCCTCCTCCAACACACACGAACGTGCACATGACCAATGAGGGCACGAGATAAGTTTGTGCCCAGATGGAAGGCTGACAGGCAGGTAGGCCATCCAGTTACTTTAGCCGGGCCGGCTCAGATGATTGGTCGTGTTTTTTACAACACTACGCCTTCCACAGATGACTTTGTTTATGGATTTTTTGTCAAAGCACTTCAGATATTCATTGCTATCGGGATGTTAAGAGCATTCGATGGAATATAACAAGAAGTGTATCTCGAGCCGGTTTCTCAAACTTACCTACCCCACCTTTAAATGTGACATGTTATTATAGTACATTTGATTCCAGTGAATCCAGATCAATTCCAGATCACATGACTTGGACTGGAGTCAGACTCAGGTCTTAGTCATCCTTATCGACATGAGAAAAAGAACCTTTGCATTTTCAAAAATGGGTGAAGAGCACATTAAGATATATTTAGGATTTAATCCATCAAGTATGGTGTTCGGGATTCACTTGGGACTTGTCAGTCTTACATTTTCACCTGTAAGTCATGTCTTTGAACCCGTGAGTTTTTACTAAGGAGTCGACTTTGGACTCCTCAGCCTTGACTTTTCCAACATGACTTTGGATTTGTCAGGTTTTTACTTGAGAGTTGCCTCTGGACTTGCCTGATTGCAAACACTTGAGACTTACTTTTAACTTGCAAAACAATGTCTTGGTCCTACCTCTTGGGAAAACAAATCTAACCTGTTAATTTTCTAGTTATGGACCAACGAGAGCGGGCCAGGCAGCGTGCGTCCTGCTGCACAGCATGTGGAAATACAGCGATCTGCACGGGGCCTTCAGGAAGGTGCGTTTTTATCATTGTTTATGAGGCTCAAATTAGAAGCTTTCAATAAACGCTTTTGGTTTTTGCTTGATTTAGATAAAGTAATTAGTTGTCAGTCTTTTCTGTAGAACTTAACTTTGATATTTTGTGAGTAGTGTCCTAAAGTTTATCTGCTTTTTATCTATCAACTACAGTCTGTAATTTGCTTTATAAGAGTATGTTATTCAGGCCTGTTCTTATCCCAGTGTCTTCTTCTTATAACCACTAGAGGGCACCAAAGTTAAACACATTCAAATTGGCTTTAAGAGCGTCTGCAGTGACCGTTTATAGACTTCGGCCCAATCCCAAACCACGCCCTACACACTCCCCCTACGTAGTGATACTCGCAGCTCAACGAGGCTCCCTCCTGTCAGATGGAGGGAGTAAATACAGCGGCAAGTTTTGGGACGGCCTCCCCTCTCTCCCCTCTCTCCCCTCTCTCCCCTCTCTCCCCTCTCTCCCCTCTCTCCGGCAGAAACAGGAAATGCCGTAACTGTATGTAACAACGGTTTAAAATCAGCTTCTCTTAGACAAAAAGTTTAAATGAATAACTCAAATAAAACTCCAAACATCTTTCATTGTGTTTCAAAGCTCTTTTAGTTTTAAACCTGATGTTTATAAGCTTCTTAGTTTTTGCAACGGTCGGTAAATAAACACAACTTTATAATAAAATGCGCACATTTACCTTTTTCTAGACTAAACACAGGTTTGATCCTAAGTTAAAAACATATGAGGTTATCATGAGGTTGTTAATGTAGTTTATCAGTGGATGTTTGCTGGAACTACTTGTTAACAGCGTGTTTCCTGACGGACACACAGCGTGACACCGGTCAGGTAGGGACCGGTCTCCAGTCAGCACCGCTGCAGACTCGGGGTGTTTCTCAATGTCGAGGACGCTTGCTTGGTAGCACATGTCTTCCGAGTCACTTGCTTCAGAAGCGAGGCAAGAATCCTTCCTGGCCTCGGAAAATGACGAGTGGTGGAACAGGCTAACAGGTGTGCGGCATATGTAAGGCCCCGCCTTAAATGGAGCGCGATTTCCGGCAAGGATTTGGAAATTGGTCCGTGCGCAAAGCATTGTGGGGATTTTAAGACCGCGGAGTCTACACATGTGCAGCCTCGCAATTTCTCCAAACGAAGTACACCGGCCTCGGTAGAATTCCAAGTATGCTGGACATTGGAACAGTCCTTCGGCGGCACTCGATGACGTAGTATGCTTGAAATAGTGGCTCTGGAGCAGCCTTCCTCGACATTGAGAAACACCCTCGCTGTTTGATGGCTTGATAGCCACTCCTCCTCCACACCGCTCCACACTCATGGTTTGGAACAGCACTTAATGTGGCGGACCCTCCGCGCAAACAGAGGGGTAGGGTGTAGGGCGTGGTTTGGGATTGGGCCATAGTGTCAATAATCAACTCTTTGTTTTCACAGTGTGGCTACAGGAAATCACATTTCATCAATTCAAGAACAACAAAGGCCGTGAACTCCAAGAAACCTTAAACTCCTGCTTCGTCTGATCCGTATAACTATCACTAAATGCACTGCTACTGATGTAATGGACTGCCCCGTGTCTTTATTTACTCTCAAGATCCCATGAAACGGATTTAAAACTGTACATTTAATAGTTTTTGTTAGTGTTTTTGTTATTTTAAGTTAGCTGACGGACAAACAACATGCTCTATTTAAATGACCACTTTCACGGTCAGAAAAAACGATATTGATTGAATTGTAAAGTGTTTCTCTATGTTTGTGTTGTTTAATGTAGTGGCAGCTAAAGAGTCGACAATACTGATTTGTGTGTTTTGTTTATTTCAGGACTTTAGGCGTGATGTAATCAGACAAAGAACCACAGAGAAAATGTTGAAATAATCATGAACTGATGTATAAATGTATATAGAATGTATTTTTAGATTTCCCAATGTAATGCACAACAAGCTGATTTCATGCTGTCTGACTTGAGTTGATTCTTTGAATGAATAAACTGCTATAAATCAAATATTTTGTTCAACATATTGTCTGGTAAACTTTGTTAAAGAAGCCCTATTTTGCATTTTGATGTGTTCCCTTTCCTGTAGTGTTTATGTGCATGTAAATGGTCTCCAATTTGTTTACTTCCATGACATAGTGACATCACTTTGTAACCCTAGCCTTCTATTTGCGAGCGCTCCAACACATTGTACGTGATAGGATAAGGGGCGGGACATATCTAAGCGGTTGACCAATCACAACAGAACCGGCGAGCTAACCAATCAGAGCAGACTGGGCTCTGGTTTCAGACAGAGGGTGAAAAGAGGTGCTGCAGCACAGGCAGTATGAGAAAGATAAAGAGCTTTTTGAACATTAAAGCAAGGAGACATGTAGAGACACTACATACTGATATACACCTGAACATCAGCAGGAGAGGACTCTTTAAAGTAGAGACACTACATACTGATATACACCTGAACATCAGCAGGAGAGGACTCTTTAAAGTAGAGACACTACATACTGATATACACCTGAACATCAGCAGGAGAGGACTCTTTAAAGTAGAGACACTACATACTGATATACACCTGAACATCAGCAGGAGAGGACTCTTTAAAGTAGAGACACTACATACTGATATACACCTGAACATCAGCAGGAGAGGACTCTTTAAAGTAGAGACACTACATACTGATATACACCTGAACATCAGCAGGAGAGGACTCTTTAAAGTAGAGACACTACATACTGATATACACCTGAACATCAGCAGGAGAGGACTCTTTAAAGTAGAGACACTACATACTGATATACACCTGAACATCAGCAGGAGAGGACTCTTTAAAGTAGAGGCACTACATACTGATATACACCTGAACATCAGCAGGAGAGGACTCTTTAAAGTAGAGGCACTACATACTGATATACACCTGAACATCAGCAGGAGAGGACTCTTTAAAGTAGAGACACTACATACTGATATACACCTGAACATCAGCAGGAGAGGACTCTTTAAAGTAGAGACACTACATACTGATATACACCTGAACATCAGCAGGAGAGGACTCTTTAAAGTAGAGACACTACATACTGATATACACCTGAACATCAGCAGGAGAGGACTCTTTAAAGTAGAGGCACTACATACTGATATACACCTGAACATCAGCAGGAGAGGACTCTTTAAAGTAGAGACACTACATACTGATATACACCTGAACATCAGCAGGAGAGGACTCTTTAAAGTAGAGACACTACATACTGATATACACCTGAACATCAGCAGGAGAGGACTCTTTAAAGTAGAGACACTACATACTGATATACACCTGAACATCAGCAGGAGAAGACTCTTTAAAGTAGAGACACTACATACTGATACACACCAGAACATCACAGGATTTAATGAAGCATGACGTAACAGAAAATATATTTTTTCTCCGGCCTTGTTGAGCTTTAAAGTTGTATACAGTTATGAGTGATCCTTACTGTATGTGTGTCCCTATGAAGACAGAACAAGCTAAGTAAATCACAAAGAAGTACATGATATATCTACTTTTCAGATTTGATTGGCTTCATTTTAAATGGAAATCCCTTTTTTCAGGTCATTTAAAAAATGGAAAATACAGTTGTTGTTGTTAATATATACTGCTGAGGGCAGTGGTGTTGCATGACCACAACCTATAGACTAGATCGCTTTTTTCTCTGGCCTTGTTGAGCTTTAAAGTTGTGTACTGTATCTAGAAGTGCATTTGATATGATCCTTACTATGTGTGCATCCCTTATAAGACAGAAAATAAAGTAAATCACAAAGAAATTAATTTAAAAGTCATTTAAAAAAGGAAAATACAGTTTTTGTTAATATTTCCTGCAGAGGGCAGTGGTGTTGCATGATCACAACCGCCTCCATAAGGAGTGGAGACTAGATTGAGTTTTGATCTGTGAATTGTCCCCTACTTGGTTCCATTCATCTCCATAAACCATCCGACGTTTCAAAGTGGGTCAGCCCTCAGAATAAAACCCAAGCATTTCGAGGAACAAAACGGAATATTCTCCTCTACTCATAATTCACAAACGTTGGGAACTATTTGGTTCGGTTTTCAAGCCTTGGTTTGGGCACGATCCCTGAAGAAGCTAAACCTTTTAAACCGGGGGTGTCAAACTCAATTTCATCGCGGGCCACATTCGCATAAAGGTCGCACTCAAAGGGCCGGTTGTAACTATATCAATATATAATATATATAAAATAATGTATTATATTACATTATTGCCTCTGAATTGGATTATTATCAGATAGGATAATAACTTAGTAATTAACTACGTCTGAAAGCAGATTGGTTTTGATAAACTATCGGTGAGCTGGATGCAATCCTACCTGGAGGGGAGAGAACAGATGGTGGAGGTAAACGGTACTCTGTCCCCCCCCCTCCCAGTGAGCTGTGGTGTTCCACAAGGAAGCATATTAGGTCCGTTACTGTTCCTAATTTATGCAAATGACATGTCATCAGCATGTGACTGCAACTTGTTCCTGTTCGCGGACGACTCAGCACTGCTGGTCTCTGACAGGAGCAGATTGCAGGTTGAAAAAACCCTCAGCTCCGAGCTCGGCAGAATCTGCACCTGGCTCGCCGATAATAAATTATCATTACACCTGGGTAAAACAGAGTCCATTCTCTTCGGTTCGAAACATAATCTCAGCAAATCCGACGACTTCTCAGTTGCAGTGGGCGACATTATTGTCACAAGTAAGAAGGAAATTACATACCTAGGATCTATTCTTGAGGCAAACCTCTCCTGTGACAAAATGGCATCCAATGTAATAAAAAAAGTCAATCAAAGAACTAGATTCCTATACCGGATCTCCTCTCTGGTAAACAACAACACCCTGAAAACTCTGGCAGGAGCACTCATTCAAGGGTACTATGACTGCTTGCACGTCATGGTACCATAGCACCTCCAAGGTGCTAAAAATAAAACTTCAAACATCGCAAAATAAACTGGTCAGACTACTGCTTGACCTCTCCTCTAGAACCCACCTCACCTCTGCCCACTTTGACAACCTAGGATGGCTTAGAGTAGACGACAGAGTACCGCTTCTTGCAATGGGCCTGGTCTACAAGATCCACTACACCTCTACGGTACCCATGTACATGTCAAAGTTCTTCCCAAAGGTCAGTGAATACCATGATCATAACACCAGAGGGAGCTCCACAAATCATGTGAAACCCAGATTTGGCACAAAAAAGGGGGAATACACGTTTCGCAATTATGCCACATCAAGGTGGAACGCTCTTCCCACAACTGTAAAGGAAAGTAAAACTGTACTTACCTTCAAAGCCTCTCTTAAAGAGCAGCTTCGGGGGAGAGCATTGCACAACTGGCCCCGGTAATGGTACAAATCTCAACCTGTCGTACAATGGACAGCTTCCCCCCCCATCTATGTATATACTCGCATTTTAGACTCTGTTACTAACTGTATATCTGTAGACTTGGTTGGTCTTAAATGTCCGGTTAGGATGTATTAGAACGAAATCTAAAATGAAAATTGTAAATAAGAAATCTGTATGTAAAAAACCACCTGTATGTAAATTGTAAATAAGCCATCTGTTTGTCAAATATGTCTTACATGTCGTAAATGATATGATGAATTGGAAATGGGGGACCCTGATGTAAACAAGACGAAAGTCTTTCTCTGGTCTGCATCCCCTTAACAATTGTATGTTTTGAGCTGTACTGTACTGTACCCAATATACAAGCTGTTAATACACTTTTCAATCAATCAATCAATCAATCAATCAATCAATCAGTCCAGGGCAAATAATTGCAAGTCTCTTCAGTGCGCATGTCACAAAACGAGATGCATTGCGGGACATGTAGTTTATGGGCAACGTGCTTCTGTAAAGCGGCATGTAAACGTATAATAAACGTATTATATTCTTTGCAAGCTCTTGCAGGGCCACATCAAATGAAGTCGTGGGCCAGATTTGAGTTTGAGACCCCTGCTTTAAACAATAGCCTTCTTGTCTCTCCACATTACTCAGATTTCTTACAAGAACAGCATCGCTCTCTTTAATGGAAATCATTGGGTGAGCAGTGTAAAGACAAAAGCATCATGGGATTAATCGATCAACGTGATCATTTCCTGTCAAAAGTGCCAAAAGATATACTAAAAAAACTGAAAAGTTAACTTTATTTAAATGTATTATGTCAACAGATTTCATTTAACTGTTCAAAGTTCTTTATTGTTAAACTAACAAAGCTACAGAGTAGTTATGTCGTTGAAAATCTTAGGTCACAGGCTTCTCCAACAATGCAACACAATAATACAGATACAATATCAAAACAATATTAAATTATACTATATTAAAAGTAATACAAAAAGAAAAATGTTTTTAAAAAAAGTGTATATACAAGTTATTGGAATGATATATTAGATAATAGATAAATAATTACTAAGTAGCAGATGAATGTTCAGTTGGTTAACAGTTAACTGCCTGCGGGATGAAATGTATTAGGTTAGTTGAAAGCAATAATATTAAGTTACAGGCTCAACTTAATATTATTGCTTTCAACTAACCTAATACATTTATATGACATGTGTTGACATAATACATTGAATTAAAGTAAGCGTTTCAGTCTTTCCAGTGTGTTTTATGTGTCAGTTCCTCTCTGTGTGTGTGAGGGATTATCTCCCCTGGACCCTGGAGACCAACATAGAACATAATACATACGAAATACTAAAATAGCCAACCGTAACAGGTGCCATGACACATGAGAATGGGTTTATTTGCCACTGGAGCTGAGTGCAGTGAAGTGCTTGTCACATAGCCACTGAACATGTGTTGTAGAGTTCACACACACAGAAAGAAAGGACTCATTCACAGGACTTGTAATAGTTAAAAAAAATTCTAAAAGAAGGACGTTTTTTTTACTTTTTTCTTAACAGTGACGCCATTGTCCGGGTGTCTGTCGGCACTCGCATATCTTCCCTCTGACCTAATCACTCCAGGACATTTTGGGGTCTAAAATGAAGTGTTTTTTGTGGAGGTTTTGGGGCAGCATTGTCATGATGTGCTGGTACTCTGTGAGCGTTTACCTCTCTGATCTTTTGGGAATGTCTGGAATGAAGTACCACCCTGTAATATCACAAAGTCAGACACAGTACGCCTGGTGTTTCAGGTCAGGGTCAGACGCTCATAAGTACAGAGAGTTCACTGAAACTCCACCAGTGTCCCAGCGACGACAGGAGACACAGCTGTGGGGGAAACAGTGAGAAACTGGAGTTAATTGTGTAATAAAATAAAGAAAAAGGGGTTTTGTGAACCAAACAGTACGATAGTAAACAAGCAACCTTGTTAGGAGACATTGCCTTCAGCTGAGCTTATTTTTGAATGCTGGAAACCTCATTGTACTAAGACGGTATATACAATACAAAACAACGTACTTATATAGCGCTTTATCCAGTCTTTAAGACCCCTCAAAGCGCTTTACATACTACATGTCGTTCACCCATTCACACAGAGCAGTGTACCTTACTCTAGGACCTAACATTCACACACCGTTGGCCATCGGGAGCAACTCAGGGTTAAGTACCTTGCCCAAGGATACATCGACATGTTGGCTGCACGGCCTGGGATCGAACCCACAACCTTCTGGTTGAAAGACGACCGCACTCCCTCACAGCCACAGTCGCCATTGTTGTTGTATTGCTTGATTTTAATTTGAGTTTAAGTATATTTATTTGTTGTTCTTTTCTTTTCACTATCTCTGTAAAGCGACTTACTGGAAAAGCGCTGACAAAATAAATCTATTATTATTACTATTATTAACAGTCCTTAATTTGGAAAGCTGTCCTTCTCAAATGTCTCTTTTCATCTGCCTGTACACACATTAGAACAATTAAAGAATCATTGAAGCTACAAATAAGTATAGTCACACAATAACAATTGAGTTTTATTACTTTAGTTTGTTCGAACGTGGCCACAAAGCTCTTCCTGAAGTGTTTCCTCAGATCAAAAGTCTGTGCCTCCTTCAGCCGGAGTTGAAAGGATGTCTTGGGCAAACGGCTACCTCCGGAGAAAGTGAAGCCAATGTAGAAGTGGATTGATCTTTCTCTCATGCAAAAGAAACGTCTGGTTTTATAGAAGTCTATGAAGAAAATGCTTTACTTGAGTTGTTAACTCAGGTGTTAAAAGTCTCAACCATTAGTGTTGTACTTCTTTAACACAGCGTGATGTTCAATATGGTCCCATTTAGAGTAAAGAAAGTGCTCGGTTGGAAAGCTCCATCCTCTTGTGTCACTTCACAACCACAAACCAATGGGTGACATCTTGTACCATGAGTTCTCCTCAGCATCTGCTTGGTGATAACAGCAGGCAAGATGTACTCTGTGACTGTAATTCCTTTTGGGAATTAAAGAAACAGATGTATCTAAAATGATGGAGACTTTTCACCCCTGAAAATGCAGTTTTGTTATATAGAACTTTCTTTAAGAGACCAGTCGAGGATAGATCAACTCAGTCGTCATGAACGTAGTCAGTCATTTAAAGAGCACCATGACAGCATGTTGCAGTTTTTCCAGATAGGCTTTCTTGTTTCAAATATCTCCACAACATACTGGTACTCAAACCACTTTGAAAGACGTTAAAGACAAGATAGAGGCACACATTAGTGCCGCCAGAGGAGGAAGACTTTCATAAGTCCTTCAGCTGGCTTTAAGTACCAGCTTCCTCTCCCCCTTACTTTCAGATAAAACCTAATGTGTCTTCAGGGTGATGCAAATGTCAGGTGCCAAAGAAATAAAAATCTGTCAGACGGAGACATAAAAAAAAAGGCGGGAACATAATTTCACTACTTGGAAAGCAAGTGGGAGTCAAGGACTGAGAGGGCTTCCAGCGATGAAGTCTGATAGATGCAGTCAGGTAGAAAGAGACACCCTGACGTTTAATCCTCACGTCTCAGATAAGACAGCGTGGAGTCCTTTTTTGAAATTCAGAAAGTACGAGTTTGACTCATCGGGGTCAAGGAGGTTTGGTTGTGGCGGCTGCAGAGATAGCATATGAAATTGGATCAAAAAGAAATTGGATCAAAAAGGGCGACTGTGGCTGGGAGGGAGTGCGGTCGTCTTTCAACCAAAAGGTTGTGGGTTCGATCCCAGCCCATGCAGTCAACATGTCGATGTATCCTTGGGCAAGGTACTTAACCCTGAGTTGCTCCCGATGGCCAACGGTGTGTGAATGTGTGTGGATGTTAGGTCCTAGAGCAAGTGGTACTGCTCTGTATGAATGGGTGTGAATGGGTGAATGACATGTAGAATGTAAAGCGCTTTGAGGGGTCGTAAAGACTGGATAAAGCGCTATATAAGTACAGTCCATTTACCATAAGAACGATTTTATTCTGTTCTTGATGGCAAGACGGGTGAAGAGCAGGCTTTTTGACTGGATGTCAATCTGCACATGGACATGAAGAAGGCAGAAGGTCAATGGCAGGGGTCTGAGAGAGGGACAGTGATGTGGCTGTTAATGGAGAATCTGTTTGATTCATATATTTTAAGAATTTGACAGGGAGGTGAAGAGAGAGTTTTATTCAACCTTCAAGAACAAACCAAGCCATAGGCGTGAGGAGAGAAAGGGCAGTTATTGGGCGTCTTAAAGAACATGCCGTTAAAGATATTATCCTTTAACTTGATGACATGATACTGCAACCTGATATTCATTAAGGTACAGGGTTCGGTTACACCAGCTATTGTTAAAGAAATGTAACTATGTGTAGCTGGGTATTTACTAAATCCGGTTGTACCTTTAAACAATATTGCAGATTTGGTTTGCAGTTAAAAGACACAGACAAGAGATCAAACATAAATAATCAAATAGATAAATAAATTGGCGTTATTTCTACGATTCTGCGACAACTTGTTAATCTGAGCGACAAAGCTGTTTTAATACCACTTTGTTTCTTCAACTATTAACCTCCAACCAAAAGGAAGAAGCTGAACGTACGTTACACACTGACTAAAGAAAAGCACCACCCCACTATATGGCCAAATTCCTAATTCAAAGGCTCTACAGCACATGTGTCAAACTCAAGGCCCGGGGGCCAAATCAGGCCCTTGGTGGATTTAATTTCGGCCCGCAGGATAATTTCTAATTCCTATTAGATCTGGCCCGCCGGTATATTGCACCTTCACTCCATCCTGAGGGTCTCCTCAGCTCAGAGCCTGAGCCCAAACATTGATGACCTTGCACCCAAGATGAGATGCCAAGTATCTGAACTAGCATCAGAGAGCAGCACACTGAGTTCAAAGGATGCTTCCTTCTGCACTTTCTCTCTCACGACAGCAGGGCATGTTTGGTTTCTCTTTGAGGGGAATAGTTTTGTTGAAGCTGTTGTTGGCCTGTGGGAAAATGTAATCATAAGAAATGACTCTGGAGAAGCTGCAGATAGAGCCGTAAGAAATGAATGCAACTGATTATTTAATGTTGTTTTTATAGGCAATCATTTAAGCGTTGTTAGTTCCAGGTTTAATATGTGCTATAAGTTCATTTCAATACGTTCTGCAATAAACATTGAACCAGCCCGGCCCTCGACTCGTACCCATTTTTACATTTTGGCCCACTGTGTATTTGAGTTTGACCCCCCTGCTCTATATGTACATGACATACCTGCAAATCCCTCATGCTCTAACTCTCTGTGATGAATAACCAACCATCACTTTGCTATAAAATCACAACCTTGACACTGAGCAGAAGCCATATAGCACACATGAAGTTTAAAGATGGGGTTTTAAATCCATAAAGCATCTGTCAAACGGTGTCACCACTGCGTGCCAGAGAATATCAATCACACATGGGTTGATTGTCACAACAAACACTGAACCATATGCTGAGCATTCAATGAGTTTAGTTCAAACCGGATATATAGACACTGGAGCGAATGAGTGCAGTTAAAACTATATTGTGGGTTTTTATCAAATTCATGACTCATGCAAATTAATTGAGGATCTAGGAACCGATTAAACTTTGGATTCAGCAACTATTGTGAGAAACATATGTGTTTTCTGCCCTGATATTTACAGTTTACTGAAACGCATGATGAAGGTCATGTGTGATTCTGCCTGATCAGCACTTCAGGCGGCTGTCGTGATTAATGCTGTAAGGCACGAAGACTCGAGTGTCGACTGAAATTTAAATAAAGGAAAACACTTAATCTCACACCTTTTTGGACAGTAAGTAAAGCACATCTGTCAAGTGAAACATGCCGCCGCTCTGATAAGGTAAATGAATTATCACAGAAGTGCATTTGGAGCGTTTCGGTGCATGAAATTACGTCTGGGCTGCATAATGAGAGCAGAGACGTACCGTGGGCCCGACTCATAATAGTTCTGTGCAAAGATTTGATATTGTCGTGTTCATTTGAACTTTAAGGTTGCATGTCTGATCTAGAAAAATGGTAGACTTGTCATAGCCGTGGGAACATGTTTCAAATGGGGGGTGCTGTGGGGATGACACCAGGGCAAGATTTTAGCTGGCAATGAAAAACCTCTACAAAAGACCACTACACTACAAACAGAGAAACGTATTGACATGGTGGACAGCTTATATAAAAAGGCTTCAAATGTATTTAGTACTCAATTAACATGTTTTAATTGGGGGTGGACTTCACACCCTCTAGGGAGGTCCGGGGGTGCCCCATTTTAAAGTAAAATGCTTCAATCTGGTGCACTTTGAGCGCCCAATTACTAGAGACTGATCTAGGGGATACAACTCTAAAACACCCATATGAAAAAGATCGGTTTGCATTTTAATAATCAAATAAGTATGTGAACTTAACCGATAACCTATCATAGCCAATAACAAATACATGTAGGCTAACTTGTTTTATTTTTCTGGTTCATTTATGAATGATTTCAAACCTGTTTTTATCCTAATAATTATAAAGGAGTGCCTTGGAAATATTTTTTTACATAAATTGTGATCAAAACGTTTGCGACCCACTGAGATAACTTAGACTAAAGTGAACTATCTAAACACTCCGAGGTCCTTTACCCTCACTGTGGTGTCTGACAGAGGAGAGCTGTCCCTCCAACATCATTTGTAGAAACAGCTTCTTTATATCCCGGTCAGCACAGCAGAAGCTAAAACATTCACGCCGGGACCCCCCCCCCCACCGACCCTGGCGGTAACCCCCCTATATCTATCTCTATCTCTCTCTCATATCTCTATAGATTATAGATCTTCTCTCTCTCTCTCTCTCTCTCTCTCTCTCTCTCTCTCTCTCTCTCTCTCTCTCTCTCTCTCTCTCTCTCTCTCTCTCTCTCTCTCTGCGGGCGCCTGATAAGCCAACATCCCCCACTTTCATCACTTACACCGCCCATCGTACGGGGCAAATGGAAAATGTAACCGGGGTGAAAAGGGTGTTATCTTTACTTAATTATGAATGTTGTTACATCAAGGCTGAAAATTCAATTTTTTTTGGATTATATTTGTATTTAATCTTGTGGAAGTGCAGATCCCATGTCCTCCACCAGGTGGTGCTGCAGCGCCCTCAGCACCCCTACTTCCCACGGCCCTGAGACTTGTTCATTTGATTGTAGAGTTTTGTATATCTACAGGGACAGTTGCAAAAGCCAAGCATCAGATTTAAAACAAAAAGAGATTAAAAAAAGAAACAATTTAAGTGTATTTTGAATTGTAACCCTAGGAAACTCAAATGGGTATATAAACGTTTAACTATACTTACTTTGAGAAGAACATAATTATGTCCCCTTTAATCATTTAATCTCTAAAGATCATTAAGAGAAAACGCTCTCCTAAAAATGACATCGACAATATGTAGAATATAGAAGGTGCTGAGGACTCCTAAATCCTGGCAGCAGTCAATTGGGCCAAACCATTTTCTTACATTTCACGGGGGGGATTTGGGCTTGGTCGGTGTCTTCTTAGGGCACATTTCCACTGCAGGGCCTCGCATGGCTTAGTACGGTATAGTTAGGCCTTTGTAGGCCAGGCTCACTTTATGCTACGTTTCCATTACAGTTTAGTAGCTGGGGCAGTAACTATAGTAACGCAGTGTAGGCGGAGCCGTGACGTCATCTTCAATGAGAACCACAAAACCAACATCAGCCGTTAGCTGTTAGCACTCAGAGCTCACAGCTCCTCATATCTGTTCAGAAACTAGACAAAGTTCAACAAGTACAAACCACAGACTGTCTGTGTCATGGAGAATACAGTCGCTGCTTTATTTATGTCTGTAGCCCGTTGTTGTGAGTGTGGACGGTCGGAGGGAAATATACTGCGTTAGCTTAGCCGATCTCCATTCAGAAAACACCAATTTTAAAAGGTGTTCCTGCCGTCTGTCTGCAGACTTGTCAAAGCATTAATTCATGGTTTTTACTAACCGGTATCAGTATGTTGTTACTTCGGCATCATTTTGAAACGTGTATTACAATTAAATCACGGTCAAATATGTTCATCTTGTTGTAGTTGTAGCCCCCTTGCCAGCGATTCTCTCACTAGTTTAGAATACTCAGCCCGGTTGTTGCCCCGGAAAGAACCTCGATTTTGGAGGGCCAGAAAAACTGTGAAAAGGTACCTGTTAGCCGGAACTACCCCAAGTGGAAACGTAACAAAAAACAGGCCGGGTTTGTCACGGCGCGCTTAGACCGTGCTACGTGCTGCAGTGGAAACGCGCCATTAGACCGTGCTACGTGCTGCAGTGGAAACGCGCCATTAGACCGTGCTACGCGCTGCAGTGGAAATACGCCATTGATTGCTATTGGTTTGGCCTATCCAATACTGTTCTGTATTTTCCCTTATTGTGGCAGTTGTTCGGGTCGCTTCTCTGTTAAATTAAGTTATTTTCTTTTTATCTCCCTTACAGGCCTAGTAATTAAGATGTATTATTTTTTACTTTTTGATAAATAAAAATCCCAGATTCTTCAAACAGCTCCTGTACCCTTGTCGCCTGGTCCTTGAAAAATACAACAAACTCAATGAATGATACAGTTTAAAAGGGAACTGCAGGCTAAGGTGGTTATATATTAAGGATCTAAACGGACTAATGAATGCTACCTTATTGAGTTTTAAAGTACATTCTATGTGTACATTTAAAACAGATTTGCTGAGCTCCCTGGGAAGTTCAATTGTGGTCCAATCACTGGAGAGAGTACAATGAGGTCCAGAGGTCCGGTCCAATAATGAGGTGATATGAGGTGGCAGATATCCAAAAATGACTTCATAAAAGAGAGAGAGAGAGAGAGAGTGTGTGTGTGTGTGTGTGTGTGTGTGTGTGTGTGTGTGTGTGTGTGTGTGTGTGTGTGTGTGTGTGTGTGTGTGTGTGTGTGTCACGGCTCCCTGCCAAAGAGGACAACCCAACCTTGTTGCGCAGTGGTGTGTATTCCCATTGAAACATGAGGACGGAGTGTGTGAAGAGTCTTTAGGAGTGGGTTTAAAGTAGAAGAGCAGCATGTCTATCTGCATAGCCTAGGACTTTCATATAGTGTTTGTTGTAAAAGGATCAGATTTTATTTCTTCAATTGGAATTTACTCCAAAGAAGCAAAACATGGAAATACTAAAAGTACAAGTCCCTCAAAATTGTACTTAAGTACAGTACATGAGTAAATGTACTTAGTTACTTTACATTACTGTGTATATGTATTTATATTTATGTCGTAATTGTACAAAGTAATTGTACATTTTGAGTCAGCTCATCTCGTTTAATAAATATATGACATTTATCAGGAGTACAAAATATAAAGTAATACAACATTATATAAATTAAATACATAACAAAAAAAAAGTAAATACACAATTAGTTCTGATTGCCTTGTTAATGTTTTTAATCTATATTGTTTTAATAATTGGTAAAATTGTTCAAAATGTACTTTTTATGAATATACAATTTCTCCAAGATTAAATGTACAAGAAAAACTAAATCTGTTTCCATTTAGTCACCTTTGAAAGAAAAACACAATCCTGTATCTGACTCAACTGACTGGACCTCTGCGTGGTGTGCGTGGCCAGTGCGTTGCAGCTTTAGGTCCATGATGCCTTGCGGTGTCCCACTTCAGTTCCGATGCAATGTACAGGCTGTGTGACGGAGCAGCAGCAGCTAACAGATGCTCAGAGCCCCATGTCGGAGGTCCAATAGCACCCGGATGGACGCATGTGTTTACCCCAGACTTGTTATCGAGGCTCGGTTGTGTTTGCTCCGTTAAACCAGCACGAAGAACGCACCGGATCTCCTGCATGTGCCCCGCATAACATGCATTGGATTTGTCTTTATCCCAGAGAGAAGCAGTGAGGCTGCAGCACAGTTACCCATGCTCTGACACACACTGGTCTGCAAACAGGTATGTTGTTGTGCTTTTTACGCACAGGGCTGAATGTCAATGCGTCAGGAAAGCCTGCATTTTAAAATCTGCTGACAATAACATCAGCATCCAGTTTAGTGACAGGTTTACACATAGAAACGAATTGTCTTTGGTGTATGGAGCTGCACACATAAACAACATGAGGAAATAAGTTGTAATAGAAGGTCAAAAATATAAACGATTATATATTTACGCCATATTTAAATATACAAAAGAGACTATAACACTAAGGATATGACATTATATCACACACATAGACATAAGGTTGTAGTTGATTATATAATGGCATACTGAATGAATACCCATATATATGTAGAGCTAACACAGATTTATTCGTGTTTTTCTTCTTACCCTCCACATTTTACAACTTACATCTCAGGAATATATCCTTAAACTAAGTGCTTTTGGTCTTCCACATGTCTGATTCATGAGCCTGATTTGATTCCTTCTTTTTTAAACTGTAGTAGCCTATGTGCTCATGTGTTTGAAATATGCTGTTATATATCATCTCATCGTGAATACCCATATATCTGGAGAGCTAATATACATTTGTCAGCTGTAGTTGCATAACTTTCTCAACAGGGTCACATTTATTCATGTTTTTCTTCTTACCCTCCACATGTTATAGCTTACATCTCAGGAATACATCCTTAAATTAAGTGCTTTTAGTCTTCCACATGTCTGACTTATGAGCCTGATTTTATTCCTGCTTTTTTAACTGTAGTATGTGCTCATGTGTTTCAAATCCGGTGCAAATAACACAAGGTTGTAGGCTGTTATATATCTAATTTCATAGTGAATGTGATACTGGATTTATCACATTTTCCTCATTAACCTCCCAATTTTATAACTTATAATTTATGAATAGATCCTTAAATGGAGTGCTTTTGGTCTTCCACTTATCTGATCCATGAGCCAGCAGGAAGTGTGTGTGTGTGTGTGTGTGTGTGTGTGTGTGTGTGTGTGTGTGTGTGTGTGTGTGTGTGTGTGTGTGTGTGTGTGTGTGTGTGTGTGTTGTGTGTATGTGTGTGTGTGCGTGTGCGTGTGCGTGTGTGTGTGAGCCCTGCAGCGATGAATCTCTTAATAGAGTTGGGCAATAAGCGCTCACTCAGCAGTGGCTTTTAATCAGAGTTCCTTTAACGGAGTCACACAGCGACAGAACGAGCAGGAAGTCCTTGACGCACACGTGATGGAAACAAGGACAACACTTTGTAGTAGACCCTAACACTGCAGCACAACCACACAACTATATATTCTCTTGTGTACATGACAGTAGAGCATATACGGTATTGTAGGTTAATTGACCTACATTTGCACAACTTCACATTCCTTCCTTTTTTAACAGAGTTATTTCAATATCCCGCCCCTTCTCAATACTTCTTGCTAGTATCCGTATGGTTTGTCTCTAATATATGTTAATGGAGTTCCTTGTTAAATAAAATGATGTTCTTTGAAAGATATTGGCTGCTAACTAATAGCAACTACAGCAAAACATTTTCATCTGTTTAATCTGTTTCCTTGATTTTTTTAAATTTCAAAAAGCTTGTCAACATTTCTTGAAAGCCCAAAGTCCCATCTTCAAATATCTGGTATCTAAACGCATGTATATTTATATTTAGCAGCAAATCCTCCCAAATTAATTTAATAATGAATTGATCCTCAAGATGTTTCCTGTTCACTTTCTTTTACTTGCTAATCGGGGACAATTATTTATTAGGAAAACTGGAGCAATGATATTTCATCAACTTTAAAAAACTTAAACATTCTGCAGAATTTTCAGTGCAGTTTCCTCTCTAAGCATCCAATCACATGTGTCCCTTTTAACATAAAAGCTGTCTTTAATTTCTCCCTCTCAGTCATATTAATAATCCCAATGAGTGTGTATCTAAACTAGTAAACATGTTATTCCATGTCGTCCATATCAGCCTCCTCGTCAACTCCCAAAGCAGAACACTTTAATTAAACAAACTACAGTGTAAATAATCCAGTCTGGACCCCCCTTCCCTCCACCTCTATGTTAGCTAAGCTCCGAGTCTTACAGGGTTAAAGGCTTATTGTCTGCTGCAGGCTAATTTTTGAGACTTAAATTTGGCAATATGTCACCCAACTTCAATATGGTGGTCGTTACCGGCACTGAAATATAACAAAAATATGCTAAATTGCTGTTTTTTTCAGTTGTTTTCACCCATTCAACAACCTCTTTTCGCACATTAGTGGTCATTGTGATAAAGACATTTTCATTGCAAGATGTTTCAGTCATGTGGATTAAAAACCTCTGAAAATTAGCATGTATTGCCTCCATTGAAAAGGTTTAGTTTGTTCACAGGAGAGTCTTATCTTGCAGGATGGATGGTTGACAGCTGGATGAAAAGCTGTTCTGTGTGATTTCTCTCTGGATCTTTTCACTCCGCTTATTCCATGTTTTTGTTTAACCTGCAACCACCTCCTCTCCGCTCAGCTGACTCAGTTGATGTGGAAGTAATCTCTAAAAAGGGTGTCTCCGTTGAGCGCTCGGTTTGACATGACGAGATTAAAGAACGTTGAAAAAGAGACACAGGTGAAAATAAGAATCCAGGACGTAGAGTAGTGCAACGTTAAAATACTGGTTAATATGTAATTGCAAACTGAAAAAGGTTTTGGTTTTGTTCCAGTCACCTTTGATTTATCTAAACATCTTTACCAGCTTTCATGTCGGACTATGAATAGGAAAGAAAGGGAGGAGATACAGGATGAGATATTGTGCCGTACGATACGAGGCTGTGTGCCAAGTGAAAATCACAAAGTCATGAGTGTGTTACGGAAAGACCCCCACTATAGTCCATGAAGAAAAATGACATTATGTCTGAGGACACGGGTTCAAATCCTAATTTAATTAGCTTTTTAAATCCCAAATATCTACAGTGCTGACTTGAGCATATCCTGTGGCTTGGCTGGCACGAAATATCTTAACCCATGGATGGATTTCAAAATTTTTTGTATATCCATCCACATTCTTCTCAGGACATTTTTGTCTTCACGTCAGAATGTGTCCGATAAATTGATTATTCTTGCCTCGGTTTTACTTTGTGTTTAGTGCTTGTTAGCAAATGCTCACATAATAAGCTAATATGGTAAACATTACTTTCAGTGATGTCCATGTATATATTGTAATATAAACATATTTATAATGCAATAAAATCTGCTCATCGCAATCAGTAAGCACTCACGGATATTCATAATGTCTTTAGCAATTATCATATCACATTATTTGGTATTTTATAATTACCTATATAAATCAAATCAAGTTTTATTTATATAGCACATTTATAAACGATTTTTGGTGGAGCCAAAGTGCTGTACATATAATAAAAATAGCCTACAGTAGAGTAGGGCTGTCCCGAATACCATTTCTCGGGCTCCGGATATTCGGTAGTAATCAGCAGCGAATATTCGAATATTCGGTGCGGAGATTTTTTTTCATAACACGCTCCGAGACACCTGACAACACACTGTTAAGCAGAAGCGCAGAAAGAGCATACTATTACGATTTATATTTATTTATTGTCTCAGTACTCACATACATTAAAACTAAATGTGTCCTCTGCATTTAACCCAGCCGCAGTGCAGCGCCGGGGATATAGGCGTAAACAGTAAACGGTATTTAAATAAATGAAGAACGAAAAATAAATGAACGAACTGTATGCCAATAATTGCCTTAGCCCCAGATGTTCCCACATCGCTCCTATTATTTTCACTATTCGGATAAAATTGAAAAACTAATATAAAAAAACAATTCGGTTGCTTGCTTGCAACTATTTTCCAAGGATAGTAAGAGCACGATTTTATCATGTGTAACGTTACTGTTTAAACGGCGGATAACGCAGCTTCATCATGGCAACTTGACAACAGCTAAGCTAGGCTACTACTTACAGCATCCGGTGACTTTTCAGAGTTGTTGTGCCACCGGCCAGTTTCTTGTCGCATATTTGGCACACTGCCTTCTTCTTACCGTCGTCCAATTTAAAATGGTCCCACACAGCTGGAGTCTTCGGCATTTTGTGTTCAGGTGTGTGAAGCGAGGTGAAGCAAGGAGAAGCGTGCCGTTTGCGTTCGTGACTGTGAGTGAACGCGATGTCAGGAGCACAGGCTGAGATTGTATATATTTCCGCATTTTAACAGTGCAATTCAAAAGTATAAATATAGTATAAGAATATGGAAATTCGCCTTTATTGATAGCATACATTTAGGGGAAAAAAATGTTTTTTGGAAAAAAAATAAAAAAACGAATATCCGAATAATGAAATTGAAACCCGAATAGTTGGCCAACGAACGAATATTCGAATAGTCGAATATTCGGGTACAGCCCTACAGTAGAGACACTTTACAGCAAATACAACAGCACAGTTTGTTCAGAATATCATTATGACAATACGACACCCTCTGTCCTTAGACCCTCACATCGTACAAGGAAAAACTTCCAGAGAAAACCCATAGTTTAAAGGGGAACAAAATGGGAGAAACCTCAGGGAGAGCAAGAGAGGAGGGATCCCTCTCCCAGGACGGACAGACGTGCAATAGATGCCGTGTGTAAATCCAAGAGATAATACATTTTACAGCATATAGACCGAATGTTAGGAAATGCATGTGTCTGTAATGAGAAGATGAATCCACGAGGATGTCAGCTACAATCCTGTGGAAGCCATCAGGGAAGTAGCATGACGAGACCCAAGGCAGGACCGCAGAGACAGGTTCAGCCACGACCCGAAGTCCACGACTTAATCCAGAACTCAGGATAGAGGATCCAGGACACAGGACTACAGCAAGAGGATCAGCCTCGACTCCGGATCCCGGCGTAGATATAGATACAAAAGAAGAAAAAGGATTTGGCTGGGTTAATCGGAACAAGAGAATACACAGACACAGACAGAGAGGGGAAAGGTCATTGGATAAAAGTTATTCTTGATAACCCTCATAAGGTCAACTATCATAATACTTTTGAATTTCTTGTCACTCACTGACATTTGATGATACTTTATAACTTTACTTGAACAAAAATGACGACTCTCAGTGATTTATAACTACCATGTAATGTATTATTTCTGTTAGCACACATTGTAGCTACCAGTTAAATGTCAGCGCAGTTAGCATGCTGGCATTAGCATTTAGCTCACAGAGCTGCTAGCATTGCAAATGTGCTTTTACTAAAACACCCAATAGTTTAAACACACACTCAGTGTATGTAATGCAATTCTGATTCATAACCACCATGTAGCTTAATGTAATGTATTCATTCTGTTGGATAGAATTTGGCATATATTTAGCATGCTGTCAACAGAGCTGCTAGCATGGCTTTCAACACTGCACGCAAATGTGCTTTTGTTGTAACATCCAATAGTTTAAACACACTTGCAGTGTACGTAATACAAGTGTGTTGTTAATCTCCACCAGCAAACCACAACTCCAGCAACACCCCCACTTTACTCCAGAGTTTGGGTAACCCCGGTGCACAGTACACCTCCACGTATTTCCAAAGCCCACATTCAGAGGAAACAAAGAGGAAGTGACAGGAAAGCACGGGCTGCTTCTTAATTGTTGGTGATTGTTTGGTCTACTTTCCCAGACCGTGCGCTCCAATCAATCCAGTCCTCTGTGTGAGGCCGGACAAAGCAGAGCCCCGTCGCCATGGAGAGGGATTGTTTGCATCCAGTCATGCTGCTATAGCCATGTGGACACACACACACACACACACACACACACAACACACACACACACACACACACACACACACACACACTGCAGCATGCTCTTTTGTCTGTGCACTACTCCCCCCCCTGCTGCCTCCACCTCCGTGTCTCTTTAAAATTGGCCCCTGATTGCATCACGGCTTGTTGTTGAACTGCTCACGACTCCCGCTGCTTTCACGTCTCCTTCTTAAATCACATTTTTAGATGTGTTAGGGAACTACGTAAAAATAAGGGTTGACTCTGAAATGTGCTGTGTTTTTGTTCTATAGAAGCTGTGCTACTTTTAAATACTATTAGTGAAATAAAAGGGTAGAAAGATGTATTTGAGTGTCGAAAAAGTAGTTAAAGAAATACAGAATCAGTATTAAAACCATCTTGCATTGACGAATCAATGGTGTCTGAAAATAGGTGAAATACAATATTTCTGAATGTCATTATTAGTACATTGTTAGTATGTCAGAAATGGCTCACTTATTGAACTAAATATAGTGACATTCTTCTTATTCTTTACAAGTTGTGCCTTTTAATAATTATCATATTTTTATAGTAACATTAGGTCTTGTGCTTCTGGCATGTAAAAATATGCAGGTTTAGTTGGATTTGTTGTAGTCAGAACTTGTTTATTGCACATAATGACAATATAATTGATGTTGTGATTGGCTGCTTAGAGGAATTAAGCAGGGTCAGGGGGTTCAAACCCAATCAATGGGAAGTTAAAGGTTAATCAGGTGACTGCGTTAGTGAGCACTGGGCGAAAGCAAGGCAGGAAATTAACTCCTTCAAACCCAGACTCGTGTTAGTTTGACATTAAGAGCTTGTGTTTTCCATTTTCCCATCATAATATGCTAATCCCAGGATATTAAAGGAGCTTTCAGTGGGATTTTTGTGCTGGTATTTCTTAGTTACAATCCATTTTTAAGGAAATGCATGTACGAAACACTGACACCACGTCTCCCCAGCTCTGCCTTCTTGTAGCATCCTGAGAATGAAACTTCAGACTGAAGTCACCGCTAAGTTTAGCTCCACGTCAAACAGCCCAGACAACACAGTCTCCTTCATGTCGGAAACCACATGGCTGAGGCAAAGGTTGTCCAAAAGTTTTAGGGCTCAAAATGTGACGAGGTTACTGTGGGACCAAAGATGGAAAAGAATCGAAGCAATGCAAGCCTTAGGCGCATTCACACCACAGTACTTTTCCCACAAAGGTTCATGAGAACTTAGTTCACACCGGAATAAGTCCCTGGGGGAGGATTAGGCAAATGAAGCCGCTGACGTCACTTCTTCTTCTGCTTTGGGTTTACTGGCAGGCCGCAAACCACTTCACGGCGTATACTGCCACCCGAAGTCCCCGGCCGGAAGTCCCCGGAGTTGGGGACTGGCTTCAGTAGAAGCTGCTGGGACTCCCAGCAGCTTCTACTGAACGCCGACACCTCCTCATCTCTACCGCTCCTATGTTTTATTTTGTGTTGCCATAAGTTAGTCTCTCTGCGTTTCTGCGCTGGGCTAATGCTAATGCTAATAATGCTAATGCGAGGATAATAAAATGGCGGCTTCATAACACTTTTTGGGAGTTTTACGGGGCGTGGTTTGCAATCCGCCCAGCCAATCAGAAATATAGCTCTTTTCTCACAAAAGAGCCGCTCGAAAGTCCCTGCTCTCTAGCAGGGACTTTCGAGCGGGTAAAAAGGTTCTCATGAACTAATTTTAGTACCGGCTCTTTTTGGTGTGAACGCGATAAAATAGTTCTCATGAACTAAGTTCGCATGAACCTTTGTGGGAAAAGTACCGCAGTGTGAATGCGCCTCTTGTTTATTCTTCTGCTGCTTCACTCAAGTTTTAGGGCTCAAAATGTGTAAAATACTATTTGAGATGTGATTATTTGCTAAGTTACTTTGGACATTTGTATTGACCATGCTGTAACAAAACGACAGAACCAATGATGCAAGCTAGTGTGCAGTTTTTCCTCTCATACTGAAAGCAATATGTTCTTCCTATTGACGCTAATTTTGTAATTTAGGTGAGAACGAATTCAAGAGATCAAGCTGAAGTGCTGTGCTTCTGATGCTTGGGAAAGCCTGTTGAAAGAAAGGGATTTAAATTGGTACATTTCTACAAAAACGCTCAAATTGGAAGCTTTGAGTGAAAAATAATTAGAGAGAAGCCAATAAGACCTAAAGCAGCTGTCCTTTCTCATCAGTATGGATGTGAAATAGGTCTTAAAAATGGTCTTAAAATGACCTTTAAAGTCATAAATGTAACACCGGACCACGATTTTAAGGGTTAACAGAAGCTTTTTAAAGACCGCCTGAATCTACATGTAGTGTGTTCTCTGTGCTTTAAGAGGGTCAGCTTTACTGTCCAGGATTCTCTATAAATAGACGACTAGGTGAAGGATTCAGTGTGCGGTTGTAATGTGAAGCATTGAGTCGGTGTGTGTTTATTAAACTGTGACTAATAGGAAAGGAAATTCCAACAGCACCAGCACCTTAACCACAGGATCTGAGGTTACCCACTGCGGACATGTGGAGCTCAGTCGGACACTAAAAATGGAAGTGATATCTTTACAAGGGAAGCTGAACTGAAATAGAACCAAACATGTTGCAGGAAACTAATTTGTGTGCCTTTATTCATTCGCACTTGCAGCAGGCGCTTCGAAGTGATTGTTAGTTAGATCGAGAACCTATCCAAAGTATGGAAATGGCATGGTGAAAACTCCGAACAATAGCTGCAACCACTGAAGCATAGAGGTGTCTTTCCTAGTGATTCAAGTGTTGGAAGTTATTAGCAAGGGTAAAGGAAATCGAAGCTTGTTTCCACGAGGAAGCACACTGCAGAGGTGAAGCTGTTGTGCAGAGAATTCAATTAGTTTTAAATTGACTTTCCCTGAACTCACACACCCAGGTCACAGCTTATATCCTGCGTGCAGCATTTAAGGGATAGTTTGGAAAAGGGTCGTATGAGGTACTTATCCAGAGTCAGTGTATTAGCTGCAGTCGTTTGGAGAAAGAGACATGAGAAGGGATGTCTTAGGGTCCGGGAATAGTGTCCAGAGGAAGATAAACACAATTTACTCACTTTCAACTCGTCCAAGGGAAGCACGCTATTATTTCATCAAAACCATAGCCGAGTTGTATTCCGCAAGAAAGCTAGTTAGCCGTTAGCATCCAGTTACAGAGGTTGCTGTTCTTTGCTCTTTTCAGTAAAAGTGAATATTGTCCGAGGCTAGGGCTGCTCAATTAATCGTAGGCTATTTTAATCGCTATTACGATTTTGGCTTGCAACGATTATGAAAACAACATCATCAAAATAAAACGATTTATTTAATTTTCTTTTATTATTATTTATTTATAAAGAATTATTTTTTCTTTTATTGGTTTTTCAATGGAATTAAACTTAAAGTTCAGGGTAATCAACTGTTAAACACATACTACACCTTTTTCTTGATGTTTTCAAAGTAAATGGATAATCGTTTTTAATAATCGTGATATCAATTATTGACCCAAATAATCGAGGTTATGATTTTTGCCATAATCGAGCAGCCCTAGTCGAGGCTAAATTAAATCCTCATTAATATGTGTCCAAATGTTGTTTTTGGATACAGACTATGACAAATACAGTTATTCAGAGGAGATGTTTCAGAGCAATATAGCAGAGATATTAAACATTTTGCTGTTATTGTTTCGATGGTGTATGATGATTGTTTCACAGAGATGCGAAATGATTTCAGTAAGACTTCACACATACATGTGCACATAGCAATTTTGTGTGTGAGTGTGTGTCCTTACAAAGTGTGTGTATCCATGTAAGTGTGAGAGAATGAGGGAGGCAGCAGATGTACAAGCTTCTGTCAACACTGGCTCTTCCTTCTGGTGTGATATCAATATCACACGTCATTGAATAAACATTGTATGACTCATCTGTTAGGATACAGAGTGTTGTGCAACCTTGTCACGAAGATGACCACAATTTGACTCAACAAGTAGAAATCCTATTTAAGTCCAGTTTTTCGCTGTAAACAATCTTTTCCGAGTAAACATCCTGCCTGACTCACCACTCCCCAAAATGATTATTACAGGTATTTGAGTTCTAAATGTAAGAAGTAGAAAGTACAGGTATTTGGGTTCAACATGTAAGAAGTAGAAAGTACAGGTATTTGTGTTCAACATGTGAGAAGTAGAAAGTACAGGTATTTGTGTTCAACATGTAAGAAGTAGAAAGTACAGGTATTTGGGTTCAACATGTAAGAAGTAGAAAGTACAGGTATTTGTGTTCAACATGTGAGAAGTAGAAAGTACAGGTATTTGTGTTCAACATGTAAGAAGTAGAAAGTTCAGGTATTTGTGTTCAACATGTAAGAAGTAGAAAGTTCAGGTATTTGTGTTCAACATGTAAGAAGTAGAAAGTACAGGTATTTGTGTTCAACATGTAAGAAGTAGAAAGTACAGGTATTTGTGTTCAACATGTGAGAAGTAGAAAGTACAGGTATTTGGGTTCAACATGTAAGAAGTAGAAAGTACAGGTATTTGTGTTCAAAATGTAAGAAGTAGAAAGTACAGGTATTTGTGTTCAAAATGTAAGAAGTCAATGTAAAAAGTCGTCAGGAAAATAAGTAGTGGAGTAAAGTACTGATACCAGAAACATGTACTTAAGTACAGTAACGAAGTATTTGTACTCCACTCCTTTCCACCTCTGACTATGGGTAAAGTCTTATTTACGGGGCCACAACAGGCATCTGTGTTCAGAAGCATCCTGCAGTATCTTAGTTACAAATCCTCCAGGCCTTGCTCTCAGCAGATGCCTTCAGTGCAGAGGAGTGTGCAGTGTAATGTATTCTCGAGGGATCGGTAGTTAGATTGCTGGACGGATGGGAGTCCGATTCCAGCTATGATGAAGATGGAAGGCGCCTAACTTGCTAAGAGAGGCCTCAAGCAATGGGGAAGTCAAGGATCAGAGCCGAGCTGATGGTCTAGTCAGGAGAAAAGGAGGGCTGCTTCTTCCCAGTAGGGTTTCAGCAGCGGGAGCATTAGGCAGCCGCTCCGTCACCTTGCCAGGTTCCTAATGACTGCCTCGCTGCTTGTGTCAGCACTTTGAAAATGGCTCTCGCTCTGCGTGCATGCGACCGCTCTGAGCCTTTCTGCACCAGGTACCAGCAAATGAAAAATATATTGCACAAGGCCTGTTACACCGGTCACAATCACTGCACCACAAGTGTGGTTTTGCAGCAATTCAAGATTCAAAGGTGTTATTGTCCTATGCACAAAGCTACAGTGTAGAAATCGCAATTAAATTATTCTGACCTGAGCTCCTCCAACAATGCAACTTATATAATAAAATACAAAGTTGTGCAAAACGTCTATATAAATGTAAATAGAATATGATATGTACAAGAACAGAATATGAAATTAAATAATGTAAATTGTGCAAAACTAAACTATTTAATTCACCATTTAATTCATCAGCAGCACTACAGGAACACCCACTACAGAAGTGTTCGTAGTTGTTGTGAGTAGATGGTTTGCAGGAAGCTGGTGTCACAATGCACGACCATGTGGCACCTGGGTGGTATTTCTATAAAGATTTGAGCTCTTTTCAGCCATGTTGTCAAAGTGGGGTGACAAGTGGTTGAAAAGCAATTGTGGGAAAAGTGTAGGGTGTGTTCAATTACAAATTAAAACATGATGTTTCAAAAATTGGTATGGAATATTGAGTTGCAGAATCTTGTTGATATAGTTGTCATTATTGTTCCTTAATTCTCTCGGCCAAATTAATGTTTTCAAGTGAATAAATTCGTTTTTAGACATGCAATATTTGACTGGCCACTAGGGGTCAGTAAACACACCATTGACATATTACCACTTTAAACGTTTTTATTTGCCTAACTTTTTAGCAAGTGTTAATGAGTGAAATAATTTTTGTAAGATAGTCCAAACAGTGAAACACAGTTCTTCTTTGTGTCTTTTTAAGGATGGACAGTTTACCATGTCTAGCGCCCCCTTGTGGTGTGGAGGAATGAGGGCGTCTGGATGAAGGCCATGGAGCTGAAAGTGTGGGTGGACGGAGTTCAGCGCATCGTGTGCGGCGTCACAGAGTTCACAACATGCCAGGAAGTCGTCATCGCTTTGGCACAAGCCATAGGTAAGCTCATAACTTCTTACTACGATGTCAGAACCAGTGTGCTTATCTCTAGCGATCACATCAGGTGGTATATGCTCGGAAACATATCTAACATCACAGGAATATCACGGCAAATCAATATATGTATTTATATAACACCTTTCATACACAAGGTAACTGTTTCACAAACCAATCACATAGACAATTTACAAATAAAAACAATACCATCTTTATGGGCTCAGAACAGTCTCATAATACACACATGCACACAGAAGGATTCACACTTGTGTTTTTCAATGCAGACACAAATGTGTTCCGTTTCATATACATGTAAATAAAATCCAAATACAGAAAAAAGTTTTACATATGTATTTTTGATTCTCACATATTTGTTTTCCGTTTAAATCCCCTGCACCTGCAAACACAAACAGCTTTCTGTGCACGGATCGCTTTGCATTCGTGTGTGGGTTTTTTGAGACTCCCCTGACGGTCAGCCGATTCGTACTTGTAATTTTTTCTATCTATAGCCAATCAGCATAAAGCTTTGTGATTAAAAGTGAATACATTAAAAATAAATTAAAATAAAATAAATAAAATAACAATTTGATTAAAAGTGAATACATTAAAAATAAATTTAAATAAAATAACAATTTGATTAAAAGTGAATACATTAAATAAAATAAATAAAATAAATAAAATAAATAAAATAAATAAAATAAATAAAATAAATAAAATAAATAAAATAAATAAAATAAATTAAATAGATTAAATAAATAAATAAAATAACAATAAATTACAATCAAATACAAATAAAATACGAATAAGTTAAAATCTAGGTTTGTCTTGAGTTTCCTCTTAAAGTTTGAACCCTCTCTGATACAGTAGATTTAAAAAGCTATTGGTTATAGGAAGGAGGATGAATAGACCACCAAAAGAAGAGTATATTTAACACTGTGAGATTAAATCTTCTTCACCCGGCTCCTGCGCTCAGAAACCTTAATGGTGCGAGATATTTAGTCCCAAATCATTCCCAATGGGAATTTTCTGGTCTGTGGGTTGTGTCCAACATTGGCCGGGCAGGTTGTCAGAGGTGCTGGAGATGATAAATTGCAGTAAAATGAAAAGTGACTAGAGGGCACAAAGAGATTTTCATCACAAATGGGATTTCACAAAACTAGATGAGTCATGCTGCAGACTTTGGTTTATGTACAAGTGCAGAGATATAAGTTGACACTTTCTCTGTAACTCATTGAATTAATTGTAATGTACATAAAACTGTGAATCCAAGACCATAACAATATCATTTCACTACATTGAAAGCTGTGTACTGTTTTTAAAATGGTCTCTTCTTGGATTTCTTGCTGTCCCCCATTGATAGGTCTTTCTCAGGGTTAAACATGTGTGTGTTTTTAATGGTGACAGTGTAGCAGGAGTTATGGCGTTGGCCGTCCTTTGTGTTCTCGTTGCCTTTTGTCCCGGGCCAGGGCACTTTGATGTGAATGGTTGTGGTGATGAATGTGCCTCTTTTACAAGGACCCTCACTTTGTAGGACGAGGGTAAGGGTACGCTGGGCAGTGTTTTACCCTTATCTATGTGTACAGACAAGAATGCAGGCGTACACACCCACTCCCGTAACCAATTGAACGCAGCATTTCCCAACACAAACACTATTTGTTGGGTTGTTTTTCCCACTGTAAAGTTCTTTCACCTAACGTGCCGGTAATGTTCTTTGAAACAGTCAAAGCTGCTCAAGCGTGGGAGAAATGAGAAAGACTTCAATGAATCTGCTCTGTCTTTTCTCTTAGATATAACACTTTATTTTTAAGGCTTGCTTATGGTTCAGGAGTTTTCACCAAAACAGAATACATCACATTAAATACAAGTTATTTTTCAGGGCATAAATCTGGGAGTCATCTGCATAACAAAGACAATAAATTGTGTAGTTTGGACTCCAAAGGGGGCCAAGCATAGAGCCCTGGGGAACACCCAATGAGAGGGCAACACCATCTATAACAGAGAAACGTTTTTAATCAAGTGTAAGCTAAATCAGTTCTTCATTGCAACACATTTTCTAAATAAGACCGGCGTTAACCATGTACCGTTAAATTAAACACTGCAATCTTAAAACCAAATCTACTTTCATCCGAACAAAATACAACATAAACTATTCCCATCATAGTTAAACAAAATAAATCAAAACAGATTATGGCTCACAATTTTGTAAATCATCCCTCTCCATAAAACGTAATCATAAATATGTTCCTTTTGTACAGGTGACCAATTGAGAGTAGACCACTTCAAAATAAGAGCACTGAGAAAAAAATAAGAAATGCAGAAAAAGAACTTACGAAACTTGTTCTAATTTTGGCAGATTTTTTTGGTTTCACGTCCGAACCCATTACTCATAAGAACAATCTTATTATTTGTAGGTACATTGCAGGTAAAAGGGATCAATTATGACACATATTCCAAAACAACATAGACAACAGACAAATCTCTCGAAAAAGTCTATCTTTTACCTGCAAACCAAATCTACCTACAGGTACAAATTAATAACCTGAAACTAAACCTGATATTTTTTTAATATATGGTACTTTTGTTGCAATCATGTTGTCAGGAAATGTTACATGTTACACCTCATCATGTACAAACCTTTCAAATGTTGTTCCAGGACGCACCGGCAGGTACACTCTGATCGAGAAATGGCGTGACACAGAACGCCACCTGTCCCCGAACGAGAACCCAGTGGTGTCGCTCAACAAATGGGGTCAGTATGCCAGCGACGTGCAGCTCATCCTCCATTGGACCGGCCCGTCTGTCAGCGAGCGGCCAAACTCTGACCGACAAACCCGGTTCCAAGAGAGAGGATTTTACCGCCAGAGTCTGCCTCCTCTGGCCAAACTCTGGCCCTCAGGGAACGACAGCTCGCTCAAACGAAGGGAACCAAAACGCAAATCCTTGACTTTCACCGGTGGGGCCAGAGGTCTGCGGGACCTGCTGTGGAAAAGCAGAGATACTGAAGGTAAGGGGTTTGAATTTGTCCTGTACGTTCAAAACTGCTAAACACTTTGTAGTTAGAATCAGAATTAGTTGTGATGTGTGCCATGTTGAAGCACTCCTTTGTGCTCCAGTCAATCCGATCAAATGCACGCTAAAGGGTCTTTGAGCATGTTTTCTCTCAGTGATTGTGCTGTTGTGTTAAATGTTTGTGGTTTGTTTTTCATGTATTGTGTCTTGATATTTGTCTATGTTGATGTTACACATGGAGCTGCTGTGATGCAAGTCAAATTTCAGACTTGATCTGACCATTCAAGTATTATCGTATCGTATTATATGTTGTTAAAGCACTTTGAGCTGTGTGAAAAGCGATAAATAAAGCTTTATTATGACTATATTCAGCCAAACAGCCGCAGCAGCAGCGAGGTGTGAGTCTGAACCTGTGCAGGGTCGGAGTTGTCGGAGGTGTTGGATCTCCCTCTGTGCCGGGGAGCCCCTCCGGAGAGATGAGGCGTCTCGTTCAGCTGCAGAGAGACAAGCTGCAGGCTGTGGAGAGCCGGCTGCTGGGGTGTGAGTCCGACCTGAGGGACTGGGAGGAGGTCGCTGGAGAGGCTGGGGACGTGAGTGAAACTACAGCTGACAGGAAACCATGTGTGCAAATCCAAAAACACTTTCACTATAAACCCTCACACATGTGTCTTTACACAACCTATCAGGTCATTTCTGGCCTGTCATTCTCTGACGACGTAGCCACATAACAACGCACAATGTTCCTCTTTTGACATCTCTAGCATAGCGGGCTCCAAACCCAGGTGCAAATCCATAAGACTTGCACTATAAACCCTCACAAATGTGTTAACTTTTAGGCTGCCTTCACACAACGTATCAGGTCATTTCTAACCTGTCATACTCTGATGATGTAGCCGTAAAAAAACGCACACGTTACACTTTTTACATCTCTAGGCTCAGGTTATTTCGAATATTAATAGCAGTCTATCACTGTCCGAGCTTTTAAGTCTTCCATTATTCCCAAAGTAGACTTTTATGGATGCATAAGAGCCTAAATATCAATCTGCCCTGTGCATGAGAAACAATGTTTTTTGCCTGCAGTGTCTTATCATTATTTTGAATTCACATTGGGTCGAGCGAGTTAAGATAAGAGATTAGAAATACTTTATTGATCCCAATTTGGGACTTTTTTTGCGTTGCAGTAGCATAAAAAGACAAGGATTCAAGATTCAAGGCTTTTATTGGCATTAGTACATAGCTACACTGTAGATATATAATGAAAATCGTTGGTCACAAGCTTCTCCAACAGTGCAACAAAATAAAACAGATAAAATAGTGCAAGTAAACACGAATAAAATAGGATAGAAATAGTGCAAAGAAAATGTATTGTGGAGAATGCGAGCTTTACTTATCCACCTGGAGGCTGTTTAAACTCAAAGGCATTGTCTTTTGTCTTCTTTATTAGGATCCCAATAGATGAGAGTAACACCTACGTCACAAACATTATGGCCCCGCCCACTTTTGGGGGAAAACAACGCTGTCATTTGAATGGCGGTCAATACAAATTCTGAAGTTTTTGCCAATCCGATCAGAAATGTTTGAAAAGCGTGGATTTTTGGATCTTCAAAGAGCCCGATTACGACGGCCAGACAGGCAAACAATTACATTAAATCATTGGAAATCGACGATCGGGCTCGATATATGGTGAAATTAAAATCAGTAGGCGAGGCAGTAATTTCTCCAGCTGTTACTGTCATGCCAAAAAGCTGCTGTGTCGTTTATTGCACCTCAAACATTAAAACAAATCCAGAGTTCAGTGTTTCTGGACTTCCTCTAAGAAGAAAGGACAGTAAAAGAAGAGCTCTGTGGCTTCAGGCTTGATCGCCATTCAAATGACAGCGTTGTTCCCCCAAAAGTGGGCGGGGCCGTAAAGTGACGTAGATGTTACTCTCATCTATGGACCTCGATCGCCTACTGCTATATTTAACCTTATATCGAGCCCGATCGTCGATTTCTAATGGCTTAATGTAATTGTTTGCCTGACTGGCCGTTGTAATCGGGCTCTTTGAAGATCCAAAAAGCCACGGGTTTCTTATATTTGTGATCGGATTGGCAAACACTTCAGAATTTTTATTGACCGCCGTTCAAATGACAGCGTTGTTTTCCCCCAAAAGTGGGCGGAGCCGTACTTTTTGCCCGGAAGTGACGCATTTGTTACTCTCATCTATTAGCACTAGCATGAGCATTGGCTATTCTTCCTGGGAACCTCACACACACACAACATACATAAAACTAAACAAGAAAGCTATATGAAGTGAAAACTAAAATGGTCATCCACTTATCGCTATCATAAGAGTACATTAGAGTTCCTAAAGTTTCCCTCTCCACAGGGAGGCAGCCTGGAGGAGGAGCTGCAGATCCTGGAGCAGCAGGTGAGGAGGAACGAAGCAGAGATGGAGGAGGAGGAGTTCTGGCAGAACGAGCTTCAGATCGAGCAGGAGAGCGAGCACCAGCTCCGGCAGCAGCTGAGCGAGCTGCAGGTTCGAGTCCGGGACTGTGAGGCCAAACTCTCAGAGTACCTGGCACACATTCAGGTGAGCATCATGGAGGAGCTTTACTCATCCACTTGGAGGCTGCTAAATGGAAACCATGCCAGTTTTCACATTTCATTCTTTACTTACAGGGCATGGAGGGAGGTCTGGAGCAGGAGCGTCTGCAGCAGGAGACCGAGCTCCACCAGAGGGTCAACGAGGAGGAGGTACAGTCCAGTCTGTACATAACAACAAGATTAGATTCCTTTACTGTCACTACACAGCCACATTCCAAGCATTCCCAATGGTGCAATCACACATAACAGACAATATAAGTATCATGTTGGCAAAACAAGCTAACAACCTTTAATATATACTATATAAAGTGACTAAAAATTGGACTTATGAAACATAGAACAGTACGATTATAAGACAATACAACATTACCATACAAATACAAATACAAGAACAATACGGTCAAGGCAGTACATTTTTTTAAACAAGTCAATAAACAAGTTATTGTTCATGTTTATCAGTGCAAACTGCCACACTACACAAAACAGCACTGAAATTGTAGCATTCAATTAACTAACCGCATTTACAATTCTAAAATATTACAAGATTTAAAATGCACAGTAAAAGTGCACGGTCATGATTTGCTAGGCTAACCAGAGATTACCTCTGTTGTGACTCGACAGTTATGTTAGGTTAAGTTATGTTTTTTACTCTAGTCTTGTGTTTTGATCTTGTCACTTCCTGTTTTTACTTTGAAAGTAATCCTTCCCTCTCATTCCAGATCCCACATGTCCCGCCTTTGTGTGTTTCCCGCCCTTGAGATTGCTTGGCCGTGCCCTGATAGTTTTCACCTGTGCCCATCCTCCGCATAAATAGCCCTTGTGTTTCTGTGTTCCCTTGTCAGTTCGTTATGTTTCATGTCGTGAGAACCTGGGCCTTTTGACAACTGAAACTTTACTTTGAGAAATATACCTTTTGTCAAGTGAGTTTTGTTTTGAAGTACGACTTAGTTTTTGTTATTTAACTACTTTCTATTTTTGGAAAGTACGATTTTTGGACAACTGTCTCAGAGTCCTGCTTTTGGGTCCTGTGTCTCAGTTCATAACACCCTCACGTGGTTCTTGGCTGCTGGATACTAAGTTGAAGGCTGTTACATATTTTGACCAATCGATATGATTTATTAGATATTAAGCTACAGTATGGATGGCCGAGATGTTCTCCAGCTGAATCAGGACACTCTTGATTGTTGGTCCTGGAGCAAAACATTTGTTAAACTACATTTAAAACAGTTCAGAAGCTATAGGGGTTATACTTGATTTAAATCTAAGCTTCGAACCACACATTCATAACAGAAATGTGATAAAAAAACATTTTATCATCTAAGAAATATTGCTAGCGATTGGCCGTTCATCTTTCCAGCCGGGACAAAGGACACTAATGCTTTTATTACCTGTGGAATAAATAACTTTAATGCTCTGGTCTCCATAAAAGGAATATATATCTTTCATACATTTACTGCAAAACTCAGCCACTGAAGTGTTAATCAGAAACAGAAACAGGTTTATTACCAGGTAGGTTGACACTTAAATGGAAAATGTACTTGATGTCATGGTGCATACATAAAAGCAAAACAAAAATTTAAAAACACAGATAGAGAACTAGAAAAATGTGAAAAATAATTAAAAAAATATAAGAGTATTTACATAGAAATGGAATGGAATAGAAAGCGGCAGAAATAATCAAATAAAACAGATTGTGTGCATTAATGTAGTGCATAGTCTATAATGAGAGGCAGGAAGAGACCTCACGTCACCCAGATGTTAGCGTCTCTGCTGTGATCTGACCTGACGTTTGTTGATCTGCTGAGCTTTCCTTCAGCTGTTTTTAAGCGTCTCCTTCATCCATCATCTCTTCCTCTTCACTCTCTCTCTGTATCTCAGGTGCAGAACCAGCTGCAGAAGGTTCTGTTGGAGCTGGAGGTTCAGAGCGAGCACACGTCGAGGCTGGAGAGCAGCTGCCGGGCTCTGGAGCGCTCGCTCAGCCAGTCAGGCCACAGACTGCAGGTCAGCTCACATCTGATGTTTAATATTTGTATTAACACCATAGGGTTATCTAGGGTTGGCCATTCATATCCTACGGAGGTCATCTTTTGACCGGGAACATCATAGGTGTTAAATTCAATGAAGGTGATCAGAATCAGAATTCCTTTATTTGTCCCGTAACAGGGACATTGACATCATTACAGCAGCAGAATATATTAATATAGTTCAGATAAAGTGAAGAGAATAGACTTACTTATTAAAACATAACTAAGTATGCACACGTCCAGCCACAGACTGCAGGTCAGCTCACATATGCTGATTAGTATTATATTACATTTTTATGGCATCGAAATCGTCCGGATTTTGAAAGATCCTTGGCAGTTTTGAGAGGACGTTTTATTCTAGAAAAATGCTCAAACCCTACATTTGTGTTTGTTTCTCTCCCCTTCCTTTGTTTTCCCGGTCAAATGTCTGTTTGAACTGCTCTTAAATTGAAAAACACCTTAATCATCACCACCTTTTATTTCAGAATCTATTATGGCGCATTTCCACTGCAGCGGGTAGCCCCGTTTAAGCGTCCTTAATCGTCCTCAAGCAGCCAGGCCAGTTTTTGGTGGCCTTTCCATGTAGCGTAGCACCGGCTAGCGGGTACTTTTTCCCTCTTTTTCCGGCCCCATAAATCGTGGTTCTATCAGGCCAGGGCTGAACTAGTGACGTCAACACTCTCGACTGCTGATTGGTCAGAGAGAATCGTCACAAGATCGCGCGTGAGATCATCCCTAGCGTCGCATATATATCTAGAAGCAAGCTTGCAGCATTTTTGTAAACGGAGGAGCTACAAAAATGGCAACGTCAAAGAAAATCACACCGTGGTCGACCGAGGAGGTGACGACGTTCCTACATCTCATTGGGGATGATAAAATCCAGCGGGAGCTCGACGGAACAACTCGAAATGCGCCCCGCCTACACTGCGTTGCTACCATGTTGCTACCCCAGGTCCTAAACTGTAATGGAAATGCGCCACGGCCTCGGACGACCAGCGAGGCAGAGTGAGGATGCTTAGGGACGCTTAAACGGGTCTACCCCACTGCAGTGGAAAAGTGCCATTAGTCCCACAGAGGGGACATTTACAAAGACAGCTTAATGTTACCTAAGTAGCATGCATAACATCTTCTTTTTTTAAAAATTATAATAAAAAAAGTTACGCAATTTACAAAAAACACATCCTGTAACAGTTCTGAGGATTTAGTAGCAAGCTATATATTGCACAGTGAGAAAGCAGTCCTCGGCACACAGGTGGAAGCGTAGAAATCTAAGCTCATTAGGATGTTTGCAGTGAAGCAAGGTTCAATCTCATAAATAAAAAAATGTTAAGGTAAAATAAGATATGAATGAACAACATAAATAAAATAAGTTAGCCTACATTAATTTGTTATTGGCTATGGTAGGTTATTGGTTATGTTCACATACTTATTTGATTACATCCACTTGTCTAAGATGACAACAGAGACTTTCGACCCAAAACCAGCTGTTGACTTGTGGGTGCAAGCAGCCAATCGCAGACTCAACCAGAGAGGAAGTAGTAGGCCTACATCATCAGCTACATGTCTGACAGAGAGGAAGACAGAGAGGAGAACAGTCAGGAGGGCAGTGATGACGGCTTGTAGGATTACTGGTCGTGCTAATGTTGTCTTGTGTTCACCTCAGTGTGTGTGTTCTGTGTTCACCTCAGTGTGTGTGTTCAGTGTTCACCTCTGCTTGTGTGTTCAGTGCCGTGTGTGAGGCAAATAAAGTCAAGACCCCCTCAAAAGTTACGGTTTATTTCATTTTAAGGACATAGAGTGTATTATTCCTCAGCATGTGTCCCTCGTGCAGGAGAAGGAGCAGGAGCTGGAGCAGCTGACTAAAGAGCTGCGACAGGTCAACCTGCAGCAGTTCATCCAGCAGACCGGCACCAAGGTCACCGTGCTGCCTGCCCAGCCTGCAGGGGACAACGGTACACACACAGGTTCTATTATAAAGCCTCGTTTGGATGAAAGTGCTTTGTTTTCATTATTGTCTTCACATGTGTGTGTACACAGTGCCCCCTTCTGGTCATCTTTAGAGTGTGTGCCATACCTTAAGCAAGTCTGTAGCCCGGTTAAATCACTAGTATCCCCGAAATGCTGCAAGAATCCCTCAGAGAAAGATCCCCCAGAAGGCTTTGTTACTACTCTTCATAACTTGTGAAGTATATTAAAAAGCAACCATTTCAAATTAAGGAGGAAGTTGTTAATGTTTAACGACTGTAAATAAACTAAAGAAAGACATCAGCAATCGGATATGATCAGCAGTTTTTCAAATGCCTACTGTGGAGTATATCATTAGGACTCGAAGCAATCACATGTAAAACTCAATATATATGATTAATGAAAGTAGTAAATTGGTCAGAACTTCTCTCCTAGTGTTCAGTTTGTGTCCTTTCATAAACTACAGTGGTGATCAAGTATTTCTACAAAACGCTTGCACAGAGTGACTACAATTATTTGAAATAAACTCAGTAAACGGTAGACAGGGATTCTCAACGTTGCAAAAGGACAGGAGGCCTGGGGCCAGTTAAAAAACATATATTAATAATGGTTAAGAGCTAATATGCTAATAACCCTTAAAGTCTTTCCTTATGTTCATGGTCATGCTCAGAGATGGCTGTAACATCGGATGAGATAGTGTCAGGTTGTTAAATCATATTGTGTCTGTGTGTGTTGCAGAAGTGGACTCTGGTTCTCTGAAGAGACTCGGCTCTTCTCGGCTGTTACCCAGCGACCTGCGAGCCCTGAGCGCCGGGACGTCCGGACTCAACCCTGAAGGCATCTACGTTTGAAACTGAGACAGGATTTGAGCAGAAAGTGCAGAACACTCTGGAGCAAGGCACTGCACGTTGGAACAACACAGTGCATGGAGGACAAGTGAGGTATCACGAATAACGGTTTTCCATCTGCTCTGCATCTCTCCTCCTCTTCCATCTCACTAGCGACACACACTGAGGCTATTATCCATCTGCAAACTAGCATTGAATCTGTCTGTAGTGGAGTGTGTGTGTGAGTGGATATTCCTCTTAAATCACTCGTTCTACTAAAGCCACAAGAAAAACCAGCCAGCAGAATCCTGTGTTTCCTGAGGAGGCTTCAGCAGACATTCATATTAGTTTGAAATCATGAACTCCAGGATGTTTGGACACATGAATCATGCACGAGCATGCACCATATCTGATTGCCTTACTGGTGTTTTTAAACCAGACGTCACTGAAACAGAGCTCAAGGTATCTCTAAACTATGCGCCGCTGGAACATTTCAGGTGATGCCTAGTCATGGTAACTGATGTCAGTAACACTCAACAGCGGCTCCTTTTCCTTCACACAGGTCGATTTTAACCAGGACATTTAATCATTTATTATTTGTGTGTGCGAATGTTTGCCTACAAAGCAAAAGACAAAGGAGAAAATAGATGGAGAACTAAGGGACATTTTTGGTGCATTGCCATCGGTCTCTTCTGTGTTTCACTCAAAGAAAGTGATGAGGAATGACAGAGGCCTTGCTTTGAGCATGCAGAGTTTATACTCCTTGAAAAGTTCGCCAATAAATGCTTCAGTCTGACCACCAGGTGGCGACACATCCTATAAAATGCAGCTGATGAAAGTTAACTAGGAAAAGTTGCTTTGTCTTTGTTGCTTTGAGTCAAACACGACGAGTTGTTTTTAACAAAGCCTCCGCATCTTACACACATTTATTTTTCCCATCTGATTTTTTACTGAACAAAAGATGTCTTATATGAACCAAAGCTAGTGTGAACAACTATAATAGTTAGATGAATGTACTTTTTTCATATGAATGCAACGTGGAGAAGAAGTAACTTCCAACAGTAGCGGTGTTTTTATGGTTTTTCGCCTGTCTTGTTCAAACTTGATACAGAAAAAGAGGATAGCAAAACTCAGACAAATTCTTCAAACTGTTCGATAACAATTCCACAAAATACTGGGTGTTACCGCATGTACCCGTTTCTATTTGATCCTTTTCTCAACAGAAGAGAAAAGGGAGATTTCTTGCTGGCTTTCTGGGATAAACTGACTCAAACTGTGGGATTATACGGGCTCATTTCAGAGTCAATACGCTTTAGATCTGGAAATCATTTCAAAGTCTGCGGTTAGAAAAAACCTCTTTGTTAAAGGGAATTGCAAGAAGGTCTTACTATTATGTTGGAACAGGACTTAAGTGTGTGTGTGCATACTTCAGTGTCACGCACAGTGTAGGAATTTGGAGTTTCACACAGTTTTCTGATTTAAATCGGAACTCAAATGCTTCCAAAAATAGCTATTTTTTTTATAGTTTGTAGGACTTTTGGTAAATTGTTCACATACATTTCTCATACTTAAACTCATACATTATGTACAATAACAAATAAACCCACCTAGCACCATATTAAGTGATTCAAACCAGCTCCACTTTTACCAGCTGCACCATACGCACATTATGCATCATTATTTAAAATACAATATATAACATAATATTCAGAAATGTGTCATGGGTACAATATGATACTTTTCCATTGGTACTTATAGTTACAGTATATAGTTTTGCAATTATTAGGTTTAAAAAAATCTAAATAGCTCCACCACCTTTAATCACCAAATGAATCATGTTTTTCCGGTATCTAGAAATCTTTAATACTTATTTTAACTTTAATCTCTTATGCACATTTGTTTTATACAACCACAGACTTTGAACTCATTTAATGAAATCAACATGTTGACAAAGTGAAGGTAAACGGACGAATTAACATCACAAATTGGCTAAAAACTATTCTCAGAGATGCAGTTTTTGCTCCTCTTCCCCCCCCCCCCTCAGTATGCAGTATTATCATCATGGCCCTAAAACAGAGACCGTAACCCACGAATAAAATAATCCCAGCGCTTTGTTTTTTAATAACGGCATGCCTTACTGAAAAAAGAACCTGTAAATAAAGTCGACATATCACGTCAGTCTTTGGATTGAAGTCTGAAATATGCAGTGTGCTGGAGAGGTTACTTTTTTAATAACTGTTCGAAACACAGCGCTGTGTGCATGCAATAATGTCTGATTGATCTTTCCTTGAGTCCAAATTAATTGTTACCTCGGATGCAACAATACATCTGAGAATCATTTCATTTCTGTCCCTTTTTTTGCCTTGTTGACATTTACACTGATGGAGCTTTTGGTAGCGGGCGTGGACTCGTATTTTCTTGCCTTTTTATTCAATTCTACGGATGCAAAATGGATCAGTGTTGCATCGAATCACGACAGTATGTTTACAGACATTTCCACTGATCGCTTTCTGTTGTGCCATCAATGCTTTTTGAAATAATAGCGTATAGAAAATGAGATGATGGAGCCATTATGGAGGCAGCCATCGGCAGAAACACGGCGGCTCAGGGATACTTCAGGACACAGAATTACACAGATGGGGAAGGGCAGGAAGTAATTATGGACGAATGCTGTTCATGATGTCTCGAGCCATTTGACAAGTTTAATCGTGTATCTGCGGGGACTTGAGCAGCTGTTTGCCAAATGTAACGTATAGAAAATGGGCTTAAAGATGCAACAGGACGAATGTAACCGGTTCTGAAAGAGCTGTAGTTTCATTTGAAAGTGTCGGGTGGATCGTGAAAAAGTAGGGCTAGCAAAACATGAATAATGGCATGAATTAGATGGACGATGCTTGGCTAACAACACTGACTTGCATTAACTCAACAGTTATACTAATGTTAGTTTCTTTATGATTTTGTATTGTTTTACTCACAAATTCACCTATGATGTTGTTTTTAGCTTTCAGAATTTAACACGTTTTCTTCTGTGTCATCTTTTAGCCATATGTATGAAAGGCGTGAAAATCAAATCCAAGAATAATGTAAAATATATAAATAAATAAAATATATTTAAAAACATGCCAGAAATGAATAAACTGATATGCAGTGGTGACGACTGTGTGTGTGTTTTTTTGTGTTGGTATTAGCTGACATATGACTTTTCACCCTCTGTCTGAAACCAGAGCCCAGTCTGCTCTGATTGGTTAGCTGGCCGGCTCTGTTGTGATTGGTCAACCAGCTTAGAGATGTCCCGCCCCTTAGCCTATCAGGTACAATGTGTTGGAGCACTAGCCAAAAGAAGTGTGAGTGTTACATAGTGTTGTCACTGTTTTCCAGAAGTAATCAGAATATAAAAAACTTTAACAACACACTACAGCAGGGGTGTCAAACTCAAATACACAGTGTGCCAAAATAAAAAAAATCGGTACTAGTGGAGGGCCGGACTGGTTCAATGTTTATTGCAGAACTTATTGAAATGAACTTATAGCACATATTAAACCTGGAACTAACAACGCTTAAATTATTGCCTATAAAAACAACATTAAACATTAAATAATCAGTTGCATTCATTTCTTACGGCTCTATCTGCAGCTTCTCCAGAGTCATTTCTTATGATCACATTTCTCCACAGGCCAACAACAGCTTCAACAAACTATTCCCCTCAAAGAGAAACCAAACATGCCCTGTTGTCGTGAGAGAGAAAGTGCAGAAGGAAGCATCCTTTGAACTCAGTGTGCTGCTCTGTGATGCTAGCTCAGATACTTGGCCTCTCATCTTGGGGGCAAGGTCATCAATGTTTGGAGTCAGGCTCTGAGCTGAGGAGACCCTCAGGATGGAGTGAAGGTGCAATATACCGGCGGGCCAGATCTAATAGTAATTAGCAATTATCCTGTGGGCCGAAATTAAATCCACCAAGGGCCTGATTTGGCCCCCGGGCCTCGAGTTTGACACGTGCGCTACAGGAAAAGGAAAACCCCAAAAAACATAATGGCATCTTTTAAATTCATTTATATCAATTGTAATATCAGGTAATGTTAGTGACACTCATCCTGCTACCAAACATGATGCTACACTTCTTTGAGTGCACTTACAGTAAAGAACAGCTTCTACATTTCAAACAGGATGCCGTTTTCTCAACAAGATATTTTAGACTTTTATCTGGTAAGAACCACATAAAAGCTAGGATGACCTTCTGTAAATCTGCCAAGGATAAAAACAACTTAATATTTAAATTGTTTCTGAATTGTTGCCAGCCTTTTTGCCTGAACTTCAGAAGTCAAGTCACTGTCAGACTCACGGGCTTCTGGTCTGCCGGCTTTTTGTTTTAACAAAGACAGAGAAGAGTTTCAGATTCATTTTAAACTTTTGATGCTTTACACCGAGTTGGAGAACTTCGATCACTCCAGGTGTTTTTGAAGACAAAGTAATGTGTCTCTCCCTGGTGTATTAGTGCTTTAAAACTTTAAATGGAGCTCAACAGCTGGGTCAGAGGGGCTTGAATTACATCTGTGACTCTCTCACACCAGACGACACTGGAAGATGTGTCGCCTTAAGTGCTTTTAACCCTCCTGTTGTCTTCGGGTCGAATCTGACCGTTTACTACTTTCATCAATCATAACTTTTTTGCTTTACATTCAATTGCATTAAGGCTTTATGATATCCTTCAGAGGAGAAATTTGAACATATAAAATGGCTGATCACCGCTTTCATTGTATTTTAGATGATTTAGTCAACTTTGTAACACCCATGGTGTTCCCGCCATAAAGAAAAGGAATTAGTAACCATCCGGATCAGATCAAACACACACACACACACACACACACACACACACACACACACACACACACACAGTGTTCCCCCCCTTATGTGCCCATCCCCCCATGTGAATCACACCTGGCACACACACACATAGAACAATTTGACACATTTCCCGCTCTTATGTGCCCATCCCCCCATGTGAATCACACGCAATACATGTTCAGTACATGTTCTTTGTATATTTACTGCTGTTTTTCATGTTTACCAGTAGTCTGATACAATATGTACAGTTTGAAAGGGTGTTAAATTAAATGTGGTTATGAATGATTAATGGTTTTTGTGTTCAGGTAATAGCAGTTCAAACAGGACTGGTCAAATTTGACCGCGAACACCAAAGTAAGGGGGGAAAGAAGACAATAGGAGGGTTAAATTAATCAAACCTGTTTTTTTAACCATCATTGCCTCCTGTTGTTTAGAAGCTACCATCAATACACTTAATAGTTTGCAGGCATCAATCCTCATGATGTATTATACAGTAGATCTCATTTAGGGAGTTTATCAGGGGCTTCTGAGTAAGTGACAGCAGCCAAGCCTCCAGCTGTTAAACCATTACAGTATTATTCAGTTTAAAATGTTATTTTTCTACATCAGTGTAGAGTGTAAATGGAGGCATTGAAAAGAAATATGATTAGATGTTAAAAAACACTTTTCTATTAGAATATCAACACTGTAAGTCCCTCTTAAACACAAGGTTGTTGCTGTTGTCTTAAATACATTACAGCCTTACTTACTGTGTTTTAACGTGTGTTACTAATTCATAGGAACAATCCATATTCCTTTATTCTTTCTCTCTCCTGATCTCCGCCAACACACAGCCGTCAAAGAGCCTTGCAATAACGTGAAAGCAGCGTGATTTTATCAGAAGGAAATCGGTACGTTGCCGTAGTGTAGTGCGATGTTGAGATCAGAGATTTTGTATGCAAGTTATACCTGAAAGTCTTCTTCTACAAGACACAGCGTGATGGGGATGAGTAATATCCTTACACTCATGAAGCCTAATTAGTTAACCTCAATTTGTGAATTACGATGCAAATGCTGCACCTTAGATGGATTAAACAATTGCGTTTAAAATGAATTATAGTTGTGCTGGAAGATTGATTAGACTCCCTCCGTGTGTGCGTGTGTGTGTATGTGTGTGTGTGTGTGTGTGCGTGTGTGTGTGTGTGTGTGTGTGTGTGTGTGTGTGTGTGTGTGTGTGTGTGTGTGTGTGTGTGTGTGTGTGTGGATATTTGCACCCTGGCTGTTGCTGTCATTAAATAGCCCCTTGGCCCCTCTCCTGAATTTGTTTATTCTGCGCATGGGATGAGGTGGCAAACAGATGGGCAACCATGAATTATGGAAATGATGGGCTTTGATTAACCACCACACACTCGGCTGGATAAAAGTAGCTGCAGGGTTGCCAAGTTATTTGGTGCACTGGGCTGTGCCGTCAGTCAGGCAGCAGCAGCGTGATGAACCTGATGCTTGATTGATGTTGTTTACTGCTCAAACCTTAAAAATTGTACAACAAAGCTGATGTATTTTAGTTATGTCCAAGGTGAAAGAGCATTTCAACATTTTGGGAGATAAAGTATAGCACCCTGGCTACCCAAGAGTTTTTTAGATGACAAGAATGAAACCATGTTCATGTGGGTGCGCAGAATATGGAGAATATGGAGCTACAGCTAGCAACCAGTTAGCACTAGCTAGTGCGACTGTCCAGCGTTAAAAAACTGCTCATAAGCGCCCCTAAAACTCATTATTAGTTGATTAACGTCACTTTCACTGTCTGTATTTTCGATTATCAGCTCAGGGTGTTGGCCTCTTAGCTTAGCATAAAGCCTGGCAAACTGCTAGCCTGGCAAACTGCTAACACAAAACCACAACTTGACATTTTACTCTTTGGTTACTCTAATGTGTTTATTAGCTAAAGCTGGTAGGACAACTTTGTTACATTTGAAGAGAGCCTGTTTACCTTTTCCCCTCTGCTCTCCCACTCTTTAAGCTAACTTCAGACTTAAATGACCAGTTTATGAAAATCTTTAGGAATATAATATTCAATATCAGGTTTTCATTAAAAGTCACTTGAAACACAGATCTTTGTTGTCTTCCTGTTAGCTTACAATGAACCTCTTTTAAAGAGAACCGGTTCTAACATAGTAGCTACGCCGTATTGAACCGCCATGTTTCTAAAATAGCCCCAAACCTACAGACCGTCTTAGTTGGACTTTTTTACATTACATCCCCACAGGAGCAATTTGGGGTGAAGTGTCTTGCCCAGGGACACAACGACAAGCTGACTGCAGTGGGGTTTGAACCTGTGCTCCCCTGATCCGAACACCAACACACTAGCCCACTGCGCCACAGCCTCCCGTTTTATACTTTAAGTTACCTATACAGTATGCACTCGTAGTTTATCCGACATGTTTGTTACTAGCTAGCACTACCGCTGCCCACCGTATTAAATGTGCAGGTGCATCCTGTTTAACTTGTTGGTACAATTACCCTGATGAATATTGATAAATGTTCCCACATGTTCAGTCTTTATATATACAATATATTTACGTGACAAAAAGGATTAATTGTTTTGTTTGTTATTTGCACCTTAATCCATTCTTTAAGGTTGAGTTTTTGAAACACATTTATTCAGTAGTGTGCTGTAGGACAATTAATCATTTATACGTGTTTCATAATCATTTACTTCTCCAGTTAATTTCGAATTAAGAAAGTATTCGAAAGTATTTAATTAAAGCTTATTTGAAAAAATACATTTGATTTGTTTTAAACAGGCACCAATTATCTCAGGGTGGCCTTGACACACACACACACACACACACACACACACACACACACACACACACACACACACACACACACACACACACACACACACACACACACATCTGTCCCCTCCACACACACCACTGTCCCCATCTCTTCACTTTCATAAATGAAGAGAGACAGCCTTATCCCGGAACCAACACGGAAAAGCAATTAAAAAGGAATTAAGGGTGTGCAGGGAGAAATTGGATATGATATCCGACGCCTATTGTAAATGTCATCGTTATTACCGTGTTGTTGTTTCCCCATTCCTTTGGCCGCCTTGCCCGTTTTCAGGAGTGACATCCCATAGTCTGCCGGACTTAATGAAGCCGTCTCAGCAGCCAGGGTCTCGGTATGTGAGGTGAACAGTTCTGCTTATCCTGTTCTGCATGAAGCTCTCATTAAAATCACCTTTTACTGCTTCTCTTCTGTCTCTGTCCTCGAGCAAATGTCTGTTCAACTTATTTAACAGTGCTGCCCCTAATGCCATGTGAAATGTTACTGCTCTTTATCTAATTGTGTTGTAAGCTCACTTCGAGGTGGAGTGGTGATTGCCTTTTGGCATTAGAGGGGTTTCAAGGCAAAACAAACAACCTGTAGAAAACACATTTTAATGTAACACTTTCACGTTGGTTTGTTGTGTTAAAAAATATCCAGCGGTCACAAGAGGAGATTTAGAGTGAGGGACTATTTACCAGACACAAATGAATACACTTAAATGTCACCAAACTCAGGAAACCCAATCCATCAGTATTACCATAATTTCGGGTGTACATTTGCTAAATTATATTATATTAGTCTGTAGATTCTTGTAAAAGGCAAAGATTTCCAATCATGTTACTTCTGCGTTACTGTAAGACAAAAATGATGGTAAAAGCTTTTCTAGGATTAGATATGAAAACAGATCTGTTCTTGGAAATCTTGCGTTTCAGATAGATAGATAGATGGATAGATAGATAGATAGATAGATGGATAGATAGATAGATAGATAGATAGATAGATAGATAGATAGATAGATAGATGGATAGATAGATAGATAGATGGATGGATAGATAGATGAATAGATAGATAGATAGATAGAGAGATAGATAGATAGATAGATACATAGATAGATGGATGGATGGATGGATAGATAGATAGAAGATAGATAGATGGATAGATAGATAGATAGATAGATAGATAGATAGATGGATGGATAGATAGATGGATGGATAGATAGATAGATAGATAGATAGATAGATAGATGGATGGATAGATTAGTCTGTAGATTCTTGTAAAAGGCAAAGATTTCCAATCATGTTACTTCTGCGTTACTGTAAGACAAAAATTATGGTAAAAGCATTTCTAGGATTAGATATGAAAACAGATCTGTTTTTGGAAATCTTGCGTTTCAGATAGATAGATAGATGGATAGATAGATAGAAGACAGATAGATAGATAGATGGATGGATGGATTTATATATAGATAAATAGATAGATGGATGGATGGATGGATAGATAGATATATACAGTAGATAGATAGACAGATAGAGATAAATAGATAGATAGACAGACAGACAGACAGACAGACAGAGAGATAGAGAGATAGATAGAAAGATAGATGGATGGATAGCTATATAATATTTATGACCACCATCAAGCATTACAACTGGTTATAGTGGAAGTTAAATAAATTACATTTCGATATTAAAATGAATGCAGTCCATTTTCATGTCTTATTTTTAAAAGTTGTGTAGCTGATATAATAATAATAATAATAATAATAATGCATTACATTTTTTATTAGAGCGCTTTTACAGGTGCTCATAGCGCTTTACAAGTACACATTACACATATTAGACATGTAAGAGTCATTACTGCGGACATTCCTGGAAAACAGTCTTTACCATTGACTCCCACTATTGTTTGACATGGGAGGTAAAATGTCAGGTTTATACTGTGCAAACGTACTTCAACGGCATGTTTGGGGATTAGAAAGTTAGTCACTATTGGCAGTTAGTCTGTTTTGTAATCGTAAATGTATGAAATTACTAGGTAAGCTACGTTAGCTAGCTAGTTTACAGAAGATCCTCAATAATATCGGAAGGAATCCTTTGATCACATAAGCCATAAAATAAAAAATAAAATAAGCCAATAAATCGTATATTCTATTTACGTTTTTCAGTGACATTGATTGTCACACATTCTTTGGCCTGAACACATTATGGTGTTAAGCAGGCGCCACCTTTTGGTCGTTTGTTGTAAAGTTAAACATGTTTGCAATTTCTCATTGGTCATGTCAGTCAGATCATGTGACTCACAGTTCAGGGGTTAACAGGAAAAAACTGCCATTTCTCAATCTCGAGGATACTGGCTTCCAAGCCAATATTTCAAGGATGCTATGTCATCGAGTGCCGCCGAAGGACTGTTCCAATGTCCAGCATACTTGGAATTCCACCGAGGCCGCGTCCTTGGTTTGGAGGAAATTTCGAGGCTGCACATGTGTAGACTTTGCATCCTTAAAATCCTCCCAATGCTTTGCGGACCCTTGCGGATAATGGCTGAACCGACGCAGCACACATTTAAATGTAAGTATAGTGGCGTAGAACATGTGTTGGTAAATATGTTACTTTGCTACATTTGTTATCACCAAAAATGTGTTCCGTGAAAGTAAAGCAAGTTCATAATTAGATAGGCATCGTGAGGTATTTATTTTCGGTACAGTTTATGTTGAAACTGTTAGAGAGAGTGGCACACTTGTTAGCCTGTTCCATTCTTCAAGCCGTGGCTTGGAAGCATACTTGCTTCGTTTCTGAAGGAAGTGATTTGGAAGTACTCGACTACCAAGCCAGCATCCTCGAGATTGAGAAACGGCCTGAGGGTGTTTCTCAATGTCGAGGACGCTTCCTTGGTAGGACAAGTCCCTCCGAGTCAGGTCCTTCAGAAGCGATGGAAGAATCCTTCCTAGCCTCGGAAAACGAATAATTGTGGAACAGGCTAACAGGTGTGCGTCATATGCGAGGCCCCGCCTTAAATAGAGCGCGATTTCCGCCAAATATTTTGGAAATTGATCCGTGCGCAAAGCATTGTGGGGATTTTAAGACCGCGGAGGATACACATGTGCAGCCTCGAAATTTCCCGCAACGAGAATGACGTAGCATCCTTAAAATAGTGACTCTGGAGCAGTGCTTCTCAAAGTGTGGTCCGCGGACCACTGGTGGTCCGTGAGCGCCCCCTAGTGGTCCGTGAGTATATTGGTAACATTTACCATTTGAAATAAATGAATAAATGTAAGTTTTCCGCACTCTCGCGTGAATATCTCCGCAATGGAGCGAGCTTAAGTTTCACCTTTGATTGCTTAATATAGCCCAGTGCAACACCTTCGTCACATATGTAGCCGCCTGTTTGTACCATTTTCAGGCGATTTGTAATCTGTTCTAGAAAAACGATGTGTTTTTGGATATTTGTGGAGTTAGGTGGTCCGCGAGTGTTTTTTTATTGGTTAAGTGGTCCTTGGTACGAAAAAGTTTGCTCTGGAGCAGCCTTCCTCGACATTGAGAAACATCCAGAGAGTTGTCCATGTGGATTAGCAGAAGGACTCTCTTCCTGTTCCCAATGGAAAGCCTTTGCTTGTGAGTTTTGTAACTTTTTCTCTGTCTGAACAAATGTCCTTAATATGTTTGGTTGATATAGCTAATCTGTTTTTGCTGAGGTTAAACGCTGAGCCAAGCAGAATGTGTCTTGTGATGGCTTGTGATATGTGTAAGCAAGATAAGATTTATTTGTGCTCCACATTTGGAGCCATCAGCAAACTGCAGCGCGTTACTAAAACAAACACCAACAAATAGTAAGAAATCAAATAAAAACAACATTTGGCTACATAAATAATGTATTTATTACTCCAAACTGCATTTAGTCATTGACACAAATTATGTAACAAAAATCAATAATGGTATTTAACGTGGGTTTTTGTGCACTATGACTATAATGATCAGAAATGTATTGAATTTGAATTCCTACAACAATCCTGCAACAGAAACGTTGGTACTTTCCAGTATTTATATTTATGTTCAGTTTTACACAAATTATGACATTAAAGGTGGGGTAGGTAAGTTTGAGAAACCGGCTCGAGATACACTTTTTGTTATATTCCATGGAATGCTCTTAACATCCCGATAGCAATGAATATTTGAAGTGCTTTGACAAAAAATCCATAAAAAAAATTCATCTGTGGAAGCCGTGGTACTGTAAAAAGCACGACCAGTCATCTGAGCCGGCTACCCCACCTTTAATGGTTTCCTTTGTGTTTTGAGTTTCTTGCAGCGTTTCCTTTATTCAACACTTTCAGTATACATTGCACACGTTTCATCAAGTTGCTGATGATGTTTCTTGGCACATTTGTGTATTTATATTTGCATTATTTTTGAAACTGCAGCACATTTCCCTTTATGAAAATGTGTAATGCCGTTGTAATGCGTTTTCCGCCATAAAAAAAACATTGCTTGTCCTCAAAGGATTCACTGTCTTAGCAAAACACAATTATCCTGCATTATTTTATGGATTTTAAATGTGTTTTATTGATTTATGTCTTATATATATCCAGAGGTGGGAAATAGTGGAGTACAAATACTTCGTTACTGTACTTAAGTACATTTTTCTGGTATCAGAACTTTACTCCTTATTTTTCTGACGACTTTTTACTTTGACTCGTTACATGTTGAACTCAAATACCTGTACTTTCTACTTCTCACATGTTGAACTCAAATACCTGTACTTTCTACTTCTTACATGTTGAACACAAATACCTGTACTTTCTACTTCTTCCATTTTTAACACAAATACCTGTACTTTCTACTTCTTACATGTTGAACACAAATACCTGTACTTTCTACTTCTCACATGTTGAACCCAAATACCTGTACTTTCTACTTCTTATATGTTGAACCCAAATACCTGTACTTTCTACTTCTTACATGTTGAACCCAAATACCTGTACTTTGTACTTCTTACATGTTGAACCCAAATACCTGTACTTTGTACTTCTTACATGTTGAACCCAAATACCTGTACTTTCTACTTCTTACATGTTGAACCCAAATACCTGTACTTTCTACTTCTTACATGTTGAACACAAATACCTGTACTTTCTACTTCCTACATGTTGAACTCAAATACCTGTAATTTCTACTTCTTACATGTTGAACCCAAATACCTGTACTTTCTACTTCTTACATGTTGAACTCAAATACCTGTACTTTCTACTTCTTACATGTTGAACACAAATACCTGTACTTTCTACTTCTTACATGTTGAACCCAAATACCTGTACTTTCTACTTCTTACATGTTGAACACAAATACCTGTACTTTCTACTTCTTACATGTTGAACCCAAATACCTGTACTTTCTACTTCTTACATGTTGAACCCAAATACCTGTACTTTCTACTTCTTACATGTTGAACACAAATACCTGTACTTTCTACTTCCTACATGTTGAACTCAAATACCTGTAATTTCTACTTCTTACATGTTGAACCCAAATACCTGTACTTTCTACTTCTTACATGTTGAACTCAAATACCTGTACTTTCTACTTCTCACATGTTGAACCCAAATACCTGTACTTTGTACTTCTTACATGTTGAACACAAATACCTGTACTTTCTACTTCTTACATGTTGAACCCAAATACCTGTACTTTCTACTTCTCACATGTTGAACACAAATACCTGTACTTTCTACTTCTCACATGTTGAACCCAAATACCTGTACTTTCTACTTCTTATATGTTGAACCCAAATACCTGTACTTTGTACTTCTTACATGTTGAACCCAAATACCTGTACTTTGTACTTCTTACATGTTGAACCCAAATACCTGTACTTTGTACTTCTTACATGTTGAACCCAAATACCTGTACTTTCTACTTCTTACATGTTGAACCCAAATACCTGTACTTTCTACTTCTTACATGTTGAACACAAATACCTGTACTTTCTACTTCCTACATGTTGAACTCAAATACCTGTAATTTCTACTTCTTACATGTTGAACCCAAATACCTGTACTTTCTACTTCTTACATGTTGAACTCAAATACCTGTACTTTCTACTTCTTACATGTTGAACACAAATACCTGTACTTTCTACTTCTTACATGTTGAACCCAAATACCTGTACTTTCTACTTCTTACATGTTGAACACAAATACCTGTACTTTCTACTTCTTACATGTTGAACTCAAATACCTGTACTTTCTACTTCTTACATGTTGAACTCAAATACCTGTACTTTCTACTTCTTACATGTTGAACTCAAATACCTGTACTTTCTACTTCTTACATGTTGAACACAAATACCTGTACTTTCTACTTCTTACATGTTGAACCCAAATACCTGTACTTTCTACTTCTTACATGTTGAACACAAATACCTGTACTTTCTACTTCTCACATGTTGAACCCAAATACCTGTACTTTCTACTTCTCACATGTTGAACCCAAATACCTGTACTTTCTTCTTCTCTCATTTTCCAAACAGCTGGTTCCTTTAGTCTGAATGTGTGTTTGATGCGTGATCATTATTCTTTAGAGTCATTGCATGCCTATTGATTTGAACACGATCCGTGTATCCATCACTTCCTGGTCTTCTCTAAAGAAGAGGGACCAATGGAAACGTTGTCATGTTGCCGTTGTTCAGCATGGAAACATTCATTAGCTAACAATGACATTATTGTTCTATTAATATAAAGGGAGGTCAGGTACTCTTTAAAACAGCTGCTAGTTATGGGTACTTTCTACTGAAGTACATTTCAAAGCCTCTTTACTTTTACTTGAGTAAAGAAGTTTAGTCAGTACTTCTACTTTCACCTGAGTATTTTTAAACACGAGTATCTGTACTTCTACTTGAGTAAAGGATGTGTGGACTCTTGCCATCTCTGTATATATGTTGCGTTTCTGGAGGATTCTTGGACTTAAGATTTCATTGCCACATCTACACTGTAGACTGCATATGAAAAATAAAGCCTCTGAATCTTGAATTGAATCATCAGCAAGGAGTTAAGGGTCCTCTACTACTAAGTACTTAATGTAAGACTGATTATCACCTTTAATACAGTATGTCTATTTACTGGTAACACTAAATGAATCATTACAGCCTGTAAATTAACAATCTGAGCTAAACAGCAAACCGGACATTTTCGGCATCTGACCCGCGAGACTTTCCTAATGAAATCCACCCATTGATTATCCCCCTTAAAAGGACATCTACCTGGAAATGGGAGTTTGGAGACACACTGAAAAGCAATTTCATTTTCCACTCACTGCTGCCTGAGCTGTCACGAGAACACGAGAAGTGATTCTGAGAGGAGAGTGAAGGAATTACTCTGGGATCTGGGTGGCTGTATTACTGTAATATATGAATGTCCTGTTTTGATCCCACTTTAATTTCCCCAAGCCAAGGGACTTTTATTTTACATCGTGTAGCCTCGGCTTAAATGAATAGATATTCCCCTGGTCCTGCCTCCTTTCAGACTTCCTCTAAAATACATCCAGAGTAGAGAATTCGTCTAAAATACATCTGGTTGCTTTTTCTTTGCCGGTGCCCCTTTAACTCTGTGTTTGGACGCTGTGGCCCCCTTCCAAAAGAATACATCAAATATCAAATCAAAGTGTATTTATATAGCCCAATATCACAAGATAAATTGGTCTCAGTGAGCTTTACAGATTAACAAACACAGATGACAGTGTAAAATATAGTGAAAATTACAAGAAATTCTAAAAGACATGAGAGAACGTGAATAACCAATAACATAGATTACAATACAAGGACATCAAATACCATTAATATGTAAGACTCAGGATAAAAAAACATAGGGTAATCTGAAACCAGCTCTAACTATAGGCGTTATTAAACAATTTGGTAAAGTAATTAAATACATATAAGCTTAAGTTACTGAAACAAATACCAATAAATATGAAGAAATCAAATAAAAACAACGTTTGGCTGAATAAATAATGTATTTATTTCCCCAAACTGCATTTAGGTTAATGTTTTAGTGACTCAATTAAAATGTAATGTCACTAAGTCATTGACACAAAGTCTGTTATTAAAACTATAATGTCATTGTACAGGTACAACATAATCAAAGAGCAATACTGTCAGTGCATATCTACATATCAACAAGCAATACATATATATATGTATCTATACACTGGAAAAACATACATACATACATTTAAATCACAGTGTTTAAAAACAGACTGGTAGTGAAATTCGCATAGTTGCAATAAGTGTAAATATTCCACACTGTCTTTGTCTCCCTCGTCCAGCATTAAAGGCCCCTCTCATTCAATACCTGGCCCCAGCAATAGCAAAATTGGTCTCGAACCGCCATTGCTTCTCAGCCTTGTGCTTCAAATTCATGCAGACATTTCCTGGGTGCAGCCACAGTCTGATGCCGCCGGCCTCTGAGCAGCTTCACTGGAGCGATGTGGGGCTTTAAGTGGCTCCTCAAGGGCACCACAGCGCTGTTTGTTGAGCGAACGGAGAGTGTTGCTCGTTCATTTTCCACACCCGAGATTATCTGTCCTGACATCTCCCAGGTTCAAGTAAGAGGAATGATTCCCTGCTCGGGTTGCAGGGATTATACGAGTCCAACCAGACCAGTGTGTGTGTGTGTGTGTGTGTGTGTGTGTGTGTGTGTGTGTGTGTGTGTGTGTGTGTGTGTGTGTGTGTGTGTGTGTGTGTGTGTGTGTGTGTGTGTGTGTGTGTGTGTTGGCTTCCTTTGTTCTCACACTCCCGTCCCACAGTCTGTCTTGTGTGTCCCCCTTCATCCCGCTGTATAATGTAAGTGGGTGGCAGCCACATCTGAAGTCAAGAGATGAAAGACATCACTTACAAGTCGCTGTCTGCACTCCTCTCCCTCCGTCTTTCTCACACACACACACACACACACACACACACACACACACACACACACACACACACACACACACATTTTCTGTAAAATCAGGTATCAAGTTTTCTTAAGTAGGTTTAGTACTACCTATATGACAGATGTGAGTCTTTCAGCTATGGCACATACACTCCTGAATGAATTTGTGACCCTAACCCAACCTATGTTTGCTTTTAAAAATGCTCGAGTAGCACTTCCTGAACAAAGTTAGAGTCTGTGTAGAAATACCAGTTAAAAAGCCCCTCGTTTTTATCTGTTTGACACCTGGGAGAAGGCTTGATGCTGAAAAAACACATTTCATCCGTTAGCTAGCCTTACATTACCTGCACTTTCCTCATCATTAATTATCTATGGAAGTAATTAAACATAATAATATAATATAATTTGTGAGTTTTGGATCAAGTATGGATTTATAGCCGGTCAGTTAAACACACAATGTTCCAAAAATATAGTTCACATGAATATATATTACACAAATCACTATCTTATTACTAATCTATATATCCTGCTTACTTGAAGTAAACGGTTATTTTGTGAGTTTTTTGTAATTATTGAGTGTTCTTGCATTTTAATGTATGTTATTTTATACCTCGGGACTGTCGATCTTTCTGCGTGTACTAACATATTTTGAGATTGACAATAAAGTTGACTTTGACCATCCTAGGACATCATATATAAAATAGCCCCCGAAAGTGTTTTGAATTCACATCGATGAAACGCCGAGTCGTCTGATATCGTCATGCATAGGTCAAAAAGCTGTTTCTAATGTCTGCAGATACACACACTGGGTGTTTCACAATGCCGAGGACGCTTCCTTGGTAGGACAAGTCTTCCGAGTCAGGTCCTTCAGAAGCTAGGCAAGAATCCTTCCTGGCATTCGGAGAACGAAGAATGGAACAGGCTAGCAAGTGTGCAGGTGTGCGTCATATGAGAGACCCCGCCTTACATTTTCCGCCACAGATTTTGGAAATTGGTCCGTGCGCAAAGCATTGTGGGGATTTTAAGACAGCGGAGCATACACATGTGCAGCCTCGAAATTTCTCGCTATGGTAGAATTCCAAGTATCCTGGATATTGGAACAGTACTTCGGCGGCACTCGATGACGTAGCGTCCTTGAAATAGTGGCTCTGGAGCATCCTTCCTTAACATTGAGAAACACCCCCTCCCTGACGGTGTCACAAAGTTGTCACACACACCCCCCGCCTCTTCCTTCGTCTCAGGGATCCACCCAGCAGATAGAGAAACTCTTTTTCTTCCAATTACGACAGACACAAGCTGCCAGGTCTGATTGTGTGTTTCCGTAATCTCTGCAGTTCCTTGTCTCGGCATCCTACTGTAACCCTCCGGGGTCTAGAGTACAACCTGCAACCCTCTGCACCTTGTCTTGATGCCCTTGAGCGATAATTGGTTGAATCCCTCCAGAATCTGACTTGAGGGCACAGAAATCCACAGCTCCCCCCAATCAGCCAGCTGTCAATCATTCTGCCAACTAAAGCTAAGCCGGGGATAACTAACAGGCTGCGATTGGAATTTAGAGTTGGAGAAGACATAAATCTTTTAGACAAGTTTGTGCTCGGCCAGGTAGTTCGGTTATAGGCAGGGGCTATAAATTGGGAGGTAGGGATGTTGCTACAACAGGGACGTTAAAGTGGAAGCCCAACATCCAATTTGGGGAGACAGGAAGTGCAATCTTGTTTAAATATGACAACACTGAGGCAACCCTAGTAATACAACTGAATCGATGCTTGATACACATCTAAACGTGGTATTATAAGTCAAATATGTGTCTGTCATTACAGTATTTGTACACACACAATTCTAGTATTGTTTAATTTCTACTTATGTGTAATGCCTTGTTGTTTATGCTGCTGTAAGGCAAAGATTTACCTCTTATCTTATCCTATATTATCACACACTTGGTCTGCTCAAATGTATGATATCTGAGTCGCATGTAACCAAATCTGATAAAGTGGACTGTGGCATTTAGTTCAAGTCTATTGGACCCCAAAAAATCCCCATAATGCACTGTTTTTTTCTCCCGAAATAAAGCTTTTCTCGTGCCTTTCTTCCAGGACGTTAACGTCAGATAAATCACTCCTGGCTTTAAACCTGTTCATCTTGAATATATCAGTTATTCTTTAAGATATAGTTAGGCTCTTTAAAGAGGCTTACTGAATAGAAAGATAGAAATTAAGACAACCAAAGATATCTGAATATATTTTGTATATTATATGAATATTTCCATGAAAAATAAATGTTTCTGCATAAAATGTAGTTAATATGATACATTTGATGCTATATTATTGATTATTAGTATAAAACATCAAGTATGAGCTGAGTTATCGAGAGAAATAGACAGTCATTAGTCAGGTTGGTTCACAGTTTGACAACAACTTCTATTGGAAATGTACTAGCTTACATTAGCCACCATAAGCTACTGCTCATCGCAATGTATCAAATGAGAAGAAATGTGCTTTAATTCACATATTAAGATCATTTAAAGTGCACTTTTTGCCATAAAGCTACATCGCTTGGTCTTAATTTAGCAAATGCTCATAGTGCTTTATGTAGTAGTGTTTTTATAAGGTGGGACAAAGTCATTCCCCAAAAGTTGTGTCACAGTAAACAACTCAATCCCTCAGATAGAGCGAGGTATTCCCCTGCTGGCTGCAGTGCGAACGCTTTGCAGCAGCAGAGAAGCCTCGTGTTCACATAAATCAAACCCTTTAAGACGTAAAGTCCCACATTCGACCTCTAATGACCTCTGAGGAATGTCACTTTAATCACAACTCTTAATCTGCGCTGGATCCACGAGGAGCCAAAGCTTCCTGACCTTTCTGTCTGAAGGAGAGAGGGAGAAACACAGCAGCTCTGGATCAATGGAGTATTCAAACATTCACAAACCATTCAAAGTTGAAAAGCTTTATTGTCATATGGACAGCTACAGTGTTGGTGTGCAAGGAACATCTTAAGCTCCTCCAACAATGCGGCATAACATATAAGACATAAAACAACAACAAAAAGAGGAGGCGGAGCTAATGCCTGATCAGAATTCTACCGGAGATAAAGTTAAATTCTGCTGTGATAAAACACCATCCTGTTCTAAGCCACATCAAGGATTATTTCTGAAACAGTATGGAGCTCAAATGCTTTTTCTCTTGCGGGTTTATCACAAGGTGAGTTCCTTTCTTTATTTCCTGCTTTTTAAACACGTGCTCTCCAGTACAGGTTAGCTCTGAGTGTTAGCGAGGCTTGCTAATGTAAACAAAGACGAGATTACGTCCAAAACACGTCAGGCATTGTTTCTGATAGCAACTTTCTGTGGGTCCGCCGCCGATTTGACGTCATATCGGCAGCAAATAGGATACTGGCTTCCAAGCCAATATTTCAAGGATGCTACGTCATCGAGTGCCGCCGAAGTAGCCTACTGTTCCAATCTCCAGCATACTTGGAATTCCACCGAGGCCGCGTCCTTGGTTTGGGGGACATTTCGAGGCTGCACATGGGTAGACTTCGCGTCCTTAAAATCCCCACAATGCTTTGCGCACGGACCAATTTCAAAAACCCTTGCGGATAATGGCTGAACCGACGCAGCACACATTTAAATGTAAGTATAGTGGCGTAGAACATATGTTGGTAAATATGTTACTTTGTTACATTGTTACATGTGTTCCTGAAAGTAAAGCAAGTTCATAATGAGATAGACATCGTGAGGTATTTATTTTCGGTACAGTTTATGTTGAAACCGTTAGAGTGGCACACTTGTTAGCCTGTTCCATTCTTCTTCGTTTTCCGAAGCCGTGGCTTGGAAGTATACTTGCTTCGTTTCTGCAGGAAGTGACTTGGAAGTACGCAACTACCAAGCCAGCATCCTCGCGATTGAGAAACGGCCTGTGTCCGCTCATTGTACCCCTGTTTTTAAAGGATGTGGGTACGGAGGAAAAGAGAAAGGGTTTTATTTTCTGACGCTGAGTTATATTTAAATATAAAAGACATCACAAAGTGCATTTTACATGATTTATAAGAAATTGTAGCGAGAGCAAATTCAACCTGTCTTTGTCTTGCTTCCTTCAACATCTCGGACAGGTGTTTCTATTAGGAGGTGATCATTGGAGTGCATCTGAGTGGGTTTTTAATATTGGTTTATCATCTTTCTGAGGACACAAACATCCCACTGTGAAGTTTGATGGGGTTTTAAAAATAAAGCTTTATTCTGTCCCCACTTCCACATTTATGGTGATTTTTATTTGTGTATTTGATAAAGTATGAACTGCACAAACTACACGGACTCTGATCTTTTCCATTCTGATTCAAGACACTTTCACGTGTGCTCCTCAATCCTTCTGGTTTTGCATTGCTGCTCAACACAACTTAAATTCAAAAACACACTTCTGTATCATTTGTTAATTATCTCTGAATAATAATGATGATAAAATCAAAATGGTCAAATATTTAAATGTACATTCATTATATATTCACAGATGAAACGCATTAACATGAAAACAAATTATCAACATTCATCCACAGACGTGTTTGGCCTCCAGGTGGCGCCAGATCAACATTAAGGGTCCATCCTCCGGGGAGCATGATTTCTTGTCACCTGGACTGAATGACAGACGTCAAAAAAGATGACAGAAGTTTGCTTACAGTTTGTGTTAATTGTTTGACCGTCTATGTTACGTGTAGTTGCTCTTTTTACTGCACTGTCAGTTTTATTATTACGCTGCTGTGTTTACTGTATCTTAGCAACTCTTATATTATTATCACATTTAGTCAAGATTCAAGGCTTTTATTGTCATTCGTTCATATCTACAGTGTAGTTAAAATCTTAGTTCCCAGGCTCCTCCAACAGTGCAACACAATCAAACAGATAAAATAGTGCAAGTAAATACAATAGAATAGAATAGTGCCATAAGAGACTATGTGATACATCAATTGTGAATGTTATGGATGTTCTTAGTCTTTACTACACATGTGTTATTTTATTTCAAACATCTCCTTCTGGCTTCGTGCATTACACTGATGTTTCTATCTCATTCAAATTCAGATTGATTAGCTCTATCCCATCATTCCTTTCCATTCTGCTGCTGGGAGCATGATTTCCTGTCATTTTTACACACTACATGTATATCAAAGTTGTTAAAAAAATAAAAATACGACTTAAAAGATTGCTTATAATCACATTTAGTCTTTTCTACATATTGTATGTCCAGCATCTCTTTCTGGCTTCGTGCATCAGACTGATTTTTCTATCTCGTTAAAATTCAGATTGATTGGCTCGGTCCCATCATTCCTTTCCATTCTGCTGCTGGGAGTATTGTCACAAAGCACAAGTGGCCATCCAGTTGTTTGATGATAATTATTTCCACCATATGCCGAGGAGCACCTGATGTGAACTCGACACACATCTCTGTTGATATTCGCTTTATCCATTATTTGCTCCTTCATCTCCATGTTTGTCCTTTTTCTGCTATCACTTTCAATCTTTTTTGCCCGCACCCCCCCCCCAACCCCCACCCAGTTCACTTGGTTATGTCGAGGGAGATTCGCGGGGAAAGTGTCACTATGGAAACAGGGGCAGGCAGAGGCAGTGGAGGGACATCTGTGGGACGAACGAGAGGCAGAGAGAAAGGGAAATAATAACTGCTTCTTGGCTGAAAAATCTGATTTTAAAAGAAAAGGCAAGGTGACAACAAAATATCTGAAACACAGCAGTTCATATGAAGCTTTTCCTTCTGCTTTGTGTGAGACCTTATGTTTCTGTTCTTTGTGACGGTGGGTTACGCACCAGATGTGATACCGTCACGAACATCTGCCGTTGTGTCTCACCTCCTTTTGCACGAACCCCATTCTGTATGCATTATATTACATATCAAAAAGAAACAGCTACATCTGAGATATCTTCTAAATAAGGGAAATCAATACATGGATTTAGCCTAAATCTACTTTATAACCGAGCGACGATGAACTGCCATTTGATTTCATAACAGTGTTAATCTGATTTAAATAAAAGGCAAGGTGACACAATATCTGGATTTGTTCGTCCTCATGTCATTGTGACAGAACGCTGCGTTACGCACCTGATGAGATACCATCATTAACAACTGCCTTTTATTAGTCAAAGCAAACTTTATTGTCCATTTCTCTCTGTGTGTGAGTGATGCAAAAACACCTGAACACCCACTGTATATATACACATACATACTCACAGTTATATGTGTCTATATAACTGTGTTACATTAAGCGTCTTTGGGTTCAAGAAAAGTGCTATAGAAATCAAATGTATTATTAATACACACATTAAGAGGTATAGGCCCTACATAGAAGAAGGAACAACAGTAAGTATAAAAAATACACACACATTTGGATGGAAAACAGCTGTGAGTCTAGTTGATAATTGCCCCTTTTGCACAATCCCCATTCTGCATTAATTATATAAAATATTCAAATTAAACGTCCGACATCTGCTGGTTCTAGTTTTTAAAATGTGTGAATGTACGATACGATACGATATACTTTATTGTCCCCGCAAGGAAATGTGTTCTGGACTCCGTCCTGCAGTTCCGCATAGAGTAGGCCTACATGTACTTAAACATAGTGGACATTAAGAGACATACACATATCATCAGTCGTACACCGTTTGAACAAACACAAAACACAGACGCACATATTAACAATAGCGACCTATTGCACAACCCTCATGGCCAACATTTAAAAAGTACATTTCATTACATTTGAATACATTTCATTTCATGTGAATGTTAAAGGTTTGAGAAACCGGCTCGAGATCGCTAGAATTTGAAAATACACAGCCGCAAGCAATCTGCCACTTCCTCACAGAGCCCCTCCTCCAACACACACGAACGAACGCGCACATGACCAACGAGGGCACGAGATAAGTGTGTGCCCAGATGGAAGGCTGACAGGCAGGTAGGCCATCCAGTTACTTTAGCCGGGCCGGCTCAGATGATTGGTCGAGCTTTTGACAGCGCCACGGCTTCCACAGATGAAATTTTGTAATGGATTTGTTGTCAAAGCACTTCAGATATTCATTGCTATCGGGATGTTCAGAGCATTCCATGGAATATAACAAAAAGAGTATCTCGAGCCGGTTTCTCAAACGCACCCCACCTTTAAGAAGCTTAATGGACATAGGAATGAGTGCTTATAGCGGTTCAGCCTGCTCTTGGGAACCCTGAATCTTCAGCTGGAATTCTGGGTGGAGTATGTGGGTGGGATCAGACACCATTTCCTTTGCCTGTCTGATAATGGACTGCTCGTATATGTGTTGGAGAGATGGATGTCTTTTAACCCCCATCATGTAGCAGTCTGTACCGGGCGAGCGACCTGTGACTTTGACTGAATGTGCTGCTTTTCTTCATCATATATGACAATGAATTGACTCTGGAAACTGCTGGGTCGATTGAACAGGCAGCGTCCAACGTAGTCCTGATGTTATATCGATCAAACACAGACTCACCTCACCAGATGTTTGAACACCGACTCTGTGATTACATCGGCACTGACACTCTGTGGAAAAGCACTGATGATAAAAGCCTTTTTCAAATGTATTTTATATGCTACACAAATACGGCCAGGATCCGTTGAATTTTCGGAATATTGGGTATTTAGAATTGACCAAAGGGGGGTTCGTTTAGCGTGAGACACTTGACATAAAGTAGAAAGAAAGTGAGATCATAGAAAACTACTTGTGAGCGATGCTTGAGAGTCAGAGCTAAACATTTCAGATGTGTGTATCTCACTTGCTTTTAAACGAGTGTTACCTTGCCTTGATGTCACCCTTGAGTTTGGTGGAGGGTGGAGGGAGAGAAGAGAGAGAGAGAGAGAGAAGGTTATGGTGGAGGGGAGGAGTGAAAAGGAGGAGGAGGAGGAGGAAGAGTAGATGGGAGGGAGGTATGATAGTGAGGCAGAGGCAGAGCGAGCCAGAGAGGAGAGGAGGCAGCCGAAGGAGCAGCTCTCCTCTCCCTCCTCATCTTCATCCCAGAGACGACAGATGAAGAAGACCTCACTCCTCCTCCTCCTCCTCCGTTCAACTCCATTGTTTTTCTTTTTCCACAAGTTAAAACCAAGACGTCTGCTGTGAGGTACGTTGATCTCCTTTTGTGTATCTCCTCTTTTCATCCCTCTGCTCTTCATCATCACCACTCCTAAAGAACTGAACCGTTGACTTTAATCAAGTGTTTGATCTCATCAGATTTAGAAATACGATTTAAGTTTAAGGTTCAACTTGATGGTATTTTCTTTCAATTAACTAGTAAAGTCAACGGTTCCGTTTTTTCAGTGAAGGCGCTAGAGCTGGTGAGGAGTGTGTGTGTGTGTGTGTGTGTGTGTGTGTGTGTGTGTGTGTGTGTGTGTGTGTGTGTGTGTGTGTGTGTGTGTGTGTGTGTGTGTGTGTGTGTGTGTGTGTGAGCGTAATACTGATTTATCAAAATGTCAGCAGGGATTCTGCTCAGATGTCGTTTCTTCACTCAAAAAACTGAAACGTCGACTTTAATGAAATGGATTATATCAACAGATTTCACACGACTGCATTAAGTTAGTTGATAGCAATAATCTTAAATTGAACCTACATGTAGTCTTTCTTTTAAACTAATACAGTCATGTGAAATCTACTGCATTCATATATTTATAGTTAATGTACAAAGTCGACATTTCAGTGTTTGACAGTCGCTGCGATCAGACTCGTCCTCACACTGTGACCCTGGTGTTAGAAAGCACACAGAAACAGCTGATCACCTGCAAAAACTCAATATGTGTCCGTCTTCCTCGTGCTTCACTCAAAGTTACGAGTGTGTGTAGAGAGAACACATCACTTAGATCTCATATAGACCTTAAATGTCTCACCTGCGTGTTGAGTTTATCCCCCATGCTCTCGTTGATCACCATCGTTTGTTTCATGAGATTTGAACACTTGCTCGCACCCGTTTTCATCATGTCCTCTTGAATTGGTACACATTTCTACACTTTAAGAATGGGCTCTCGTGATCTTGAGCTGTTATACTTTAAGGTTATCTCCGTCCGTTCCTTGTGGGCTATAAAATACTGAATGGACAGCTTAATCCACTCGCCCAAACTCCTTGTATAAACGGAAGTATCTCTGCGGCGGTTCCTCTGACCGGAGTCTCCCTGAGTGTCACCCGCTCTCTTCATTAGTGCCATTAAAGCTTCTCTAATGTTATCAGCACGTATTGATCCGCTAACCTGTTCCCACGGGGGCCCACACTGAGCCTTTCTTCTCAAATAGACTCCAGACACACTCCCTGAAACACACAGGAGAGGTATTGAGCGGACTAGCGCAGGCAGGGACGGTCTTTGTGCAGATGTCATGATGTACGGCTGCACCGAGTATAGTAATAACACTCGAGAAGCGGTCAGAAAACGCTTTTAACGTATGCTTTTAGACATTATTCAAGGTTAAATTCAATAGCTGTTTGTCAGTGGGCTGTAGTTTGCCTTCATCTGCATTACAGATGATGCCATGTCATTTTTGTGGGCTTTTGAAACGGCAGCATGAACTGGAATCTGTTGCATTGACACAGAGATTCTCGAACTTGCTTGATTTCTAAAGGTTGCAAATAAGAGCTTTTTTAAAGATGATAGTCAGAGTTTTGTTACCTCTTGCATTATAATCAAGTAGTTCCTTTCTTTATAGAGAAAGAACGCGGGTTATTTTTGCTTTAAAGAGATTATTTCAGGTTAAATTCAGCAACTAAAGCAGAGCCTGAGTTGTTCACTGATAACAGATGATGTCATTTCGTTTTCGTCTGGTTTTCCGCAAAGACAGTGCATAAGAAGGTCGATGTTACTGTTTAACATGCATTTAAATGACAGACTACACTGGAATCTGTTGCATTGACCCAACATATCCCTGATTTCATCAAGTTATTCTGTATTTTTCTTAACTTCTAAGGGTTTATCGTGGCTTTTTTAAGAGGCGTCAAAGAGTTTTGGTTCCATCTTGCATTATAATCCAGTCGTTCCTCTCTTGTTAGAAGGAAGTACATCGTTGTTAGTTTTTCGCCGTGAACCATTCTTTGTTTAATCTGTTGCTAAAACATTAAGATTAACATTTTCATGCGTTCTTACAGATTTCTGATTATTTACCTGCCTCTTACTAAACATAGGTTTGAGGATGAACACATTTTAACATGTATTTCTTGGGATGAAACGAACCTGCCATTAATCTGCACATTATTTGACTGATTTACGGATCATATATGAGCCAGTAAAACGTAAGAATATAGCCAAAAAATGTTCATGTGTACAATCACAGCTAAAGAAACAGCTATTTTTAACATGTTTGCATGTAAAACGACCACATTATGAATCAATTGTAAAACAATACGTTGATTAATTAACAACTGATGGATGAGTGGAGCTTAAAAAGGACTCAGGTAATTCCAAATACTGTCATTGATCAAATAGTTTGTTAGATATGAGTTCTTTTTACCTTTACATATTTCCACACAGAATTGGCTCTTGTGATCTCGTAAGAAATGATCGGTAACACTTTAGATATTCACCATCAAGTAGTTGTTCATTAACATATTAGAGTCAAACTACTAGCTTATTGACGATGAACAAGATGTCACTTTAAATAGGGAACATATTCTGAGTTAGAAATACGTCATTTTGAGTTATTTTGACACAATTAACACTTGTAATTTCATGTCTTGTTACATAAGAATAGACCATGTGTCAGGTGTTATTATGAGAGGATGCCTTATTACACCCATATTGAGCATATTAAGACCCTCTCATGTACAACAACGTCCTTACTTACAATAAATAAGCACTCATTAGAGGGTTGTTGAGGAAAAACTCTCAACCTATTAGTTGTAGAATATGGTCATGTAGAATAAGGCATTACTACGTGTTTTATAATGACTAGTTGATGGCGAATATGCGTACCTTAATGTAAACGTTTTCTTTCCTTGGATGTATTATTCCAAGTGGGGTTCAGTGGCTGAGCAGAGCTCGATGAAGGGACTTGGTACAAAGCAGCCATCGTCTTGATACCATTGTTGCCGTGCTGAGGTCAGACTACTGGTGTATCCTGAGCTACAGTAGATGCATGTATTCATGTGCCTGTGGGCAGCATCTGTGTGTGCGAGCATGGCAGAGAAAGTATATGGAGATCAATGCAAGCAGCTGTTCTCTCTGCACTTCAAACGCTCCTCTGTTGTCGAGCATCAGCACTCCGACAGGCCGGGATCAAAGGCTAATGAGACAGCCATCGCACAAACGCACCCGGCAGACGTATGAATATTGATATGGCTCTGGAGAGCGATGGAGGCAGGGTGTCTTCGCTCAACAGCAGCCCGATAAATTAAAAAGGGGGAGGGAAACTGTACGCTGGAAGGACTTTGAAGTCTGGTCCGAACATTTGGTCACAAGAGCTCACTTTCTTAAATAACTTGTCTTTATCTTATGCGTCACATTTCAGGTGTCAAACTCAATTTCATCCCGGGCCACATTGGCATCATGGTTGCACTCAAAGGGCCAGTTTTATATATAAGACTATATCAAAATACATATATAAATATTTAATATATATAAAATAATGTGTTATATTACATGATTGACTCTGCATTGGATTATTATCGGATACCCTAGGGTAATAACTTCATCATTAACTACGTCTGAAAGCAGGAGTCTAGGGCAAATAATTGCAAGTCTCTTGTAACACAGCAAATACGGGGGCGGAGCAGCGAGCCCCACAACGTCCCGCCAACACGGCACCCAGACCCCACGCAGCATTCTCATCTGTTTGTCCTTACTGGTGTCATTTCCTGGTTGCTAACAAACGCCATGGTAACACATAGTCACTGATATTCCGCTGTAACGGTGGTGGACTCATCAGAACAGAGTGGGCGAGCTGACCAATCAGAGCACAGTGGGCTCACAGGGACCCCGGGCCTTGAGTTTGACACCCAGACCCGGCGGCAGACATACGTCTCTGGGCGGGCATTTGATTTACCAGGGCGGGCCCAACCCGAAACTTACATTTCCCGGGAAATCTCGAGATGTGTCAAGGGGGGGGGGGTTTAGGTTGCCATAAGGCTGTTGACGGTCTTATTATAGGCTACATCCATTGGTTGGTTTTGTGGCACATTTGTAACGCTGTGCCAACTTGGGCATGCACGCAGGCAAACTTGAGCGCACACAGGGTGGAGAGGTGGAGTGAGGTTGAGCGATGGAGAGAAAGGGAGAGAGAGAGAGATCGTGCGAGGCAGAGAGCATGTGCAGCGGTCTGCTTGCGCACAGAGCAGGAGTTTGTGAGAGAGCCGGCTTGAGAGTCAATTTCTCTTCAAAATATAATTGATTGCCAGCCTCCCTTGTCCCTGGCTGGCTGGCTAGTTCGTTGGTAACGTAACTGATGTCTTCTAATGTGCCTGCATCTGGCGCTGAGTTGCCATATTCCTCTCAAGTGTATAAGTGTGAACCACTTCCTGATATCCATTGTTGCAGATAAATATAAATGATAATAGCCAAACTAACCTAGCAAGAGTAAACTGACAGGCTGCTGTGCCGCATCTCACTCAAAAACCCACACGACTCAGCCCAGCGAAAAAACAGTCTCGCGCGCAGCCTTTCATTCAGAATTTCATAGCAACAAAAAAGAAAAGGTATTAAACTAATCTTTCAACATAGTTTAAAACAAAAAATAAATATTAGGACAAAGCCCTACAAATAACAACAAACAGAGTATTTTTGTTGGGTAATCTCTGGTAGGGCTAACCCATACAGTGGTGGGGCTCACATCAGTATTTGCAATGTAATTACATACACGCTCCCCTTGACAGTGAAACGCCACGCGTGAGGTTTAGATTATTTCCCTGTCTCAATACAAACTGAACTGTATGAAATAAAAAGGCACATTTGTCTTGATGTAAATAACAAGAGATTTTTTGAAATACTAAACATAAAATACACATTCTGGTACTCTCTTGAGAAGAAAAATAAATAAATCTATTAGGCCTACTACACGAGATATTTAAAAAAAAAATGAATGCCATTTTAGTTTTTTGTTACTTTGTTCTGAAAGCTGAACCTGCTGCTCCTCACAGAGAGAAGAGGGAAGAGGCTGTGAATGACTTTACATTGTGGATAAAGGTGGATAGCCCCCATTGTTCTGTGTGTCAAAATGAAAGACAGCCAACACACCTATCAATCATCAAACCGTGGGGTCTTATTTCATTATGTGTTGATTTCTATCAACACGTAATGTTGTATCGATGTATATAGAGATGTACTACAGCAAAAGTATTCTCCGTGGGGACTTCCTGCAACAACACCACGTCGTTATCGTGATTCTGATTGGCCAGAAGACATTATCAAAGATGTTCTATTGAGAAGATGATCACTACGTGACAAAAGTTTTCAAAACCGTTTCTAGTCTTCGGTATTTACTGCTGTCTGTGCAATTTACTCCGCGCGAGTTGGCGGACTTTATTTGGCTTACTTTAAAATCATTTTTCATGGTGGGGCTAAGTCATTTCTTGGTATGGCTGTAGCCTACCCCAGTATACCCTGGCGCCGCCACTGAACATAATAATAAAACAATTAAAATGTTGTATTCAGCCCTGATTAAAACAGCGGGCCCAAATCCTGGATGGGCGGGCCCGGCCCCACGGGGCCCGCCCATGACGCCGGGTCTGTTGACACCCCTGTTACTTATATGATGTACAGTGAATGTTATAGAAATGACGTATTGCTCATACGATAAGTGTAAGGTTGAAGTGAGTTGAAGGTGAACATATTTAACAGGTTATTATTTTGACACTGTACTATACTCACCTGATCCAATCATTGAGAGGTAGGATGTGATATGGATATTTATTTAGGGTGCATCCAACCAGTAAGAAAGAGACTGAATAGATAGATGGATAGATAGATAGATATATACATACATAGATAGATAGATGGATAGATAGATGGATAGATGGATAGATGGATAGATGGATAGATAGGTAGGTAGGTAGGTAGGTAGGTAGGTAGGTAGGTAGGTAGGTAGGTAGGTAGGTAGGTAGGTAGGTAGGTAGGTAGGTAGGTAGGTAGGTAGGTAGGTAGATAGATAGATAGATAGATAGATAGATAGGTAGGTAGGTAGGTAGGTAGGTAGGTAGGTAGGTAGGTAGGTAGGTAGGTAGATAGATAGATAGATAGATATATGGATGGATAGATAGATAGATGGATGGATAGATATATACATACATAGATAGATAGATGGATAGATAGGTAGGTAGGTAGGTAGGTAGGTAGGTAGGTAGGTAGGTAGGTAGGTAGGTAGGTAGGTAGGTAGGTAGGTAGGTAGGTAGGTAGGTAGGTAGGTAGGTAGGTAGGGTAGGTAGGTAGGTAGGTAGGTAGGTAGGTAGGTAGGTAGGTAGGTAGGTAGGTAGGTAGGTAGATAGATAGATGGATATATAGATGGATAGATAGATAGATGGATATATAGATGGATAGATAGATAGATACATGGATGGAGAGATAGATAGATGGATGGATAGATAGATAGATGGATGGATGGATGGATGGATAGATAGATAGATGGATAGATAGATAGATACATAGACACCTTTGAGCTCTATGGACCTGACTGAAGGTGAAGAACAGAATGAAATATTTTCCAGGAGGTTTGTCATTTCAACCCATTCCAGTTGTCAGCAGGGGAATAGACATTGGGAGGAGGGCGAGTTTAGCGTCAGGCGGGCGGAGGAAGACTGATGCTGCAGTTTGTGGGCGACGGTGCCTCTATCTCGACTCAGGATCGTAAATCAAGCGTCCCCTCGGGGTCTATCTCCTCCTCAGACCTTCACACAGCTTGTTCCTCGGTCCGTGACGAGAGGAGATGTTGTCACAGCAGCTATCGATCGTGTGGGATGGGTCTGTCTGCCGGGGGATTTCACCCATCAGAGCGTGAAGCGTCCCGTCTCTGTGTCGGCTGGCTCGGGGCTACATGTTCTGTGTTTTTTACGCCCAGTCACTGCCAGATATTCTGTCTGCAGCAGCTCTCTGGGTTTCTCTCCCGGAGAACAACCCCACATAAGTCATTCACTAATGTAAAAGACTATCTATAAAGTATACCATTTAAAGACTTGTTTGTGGCTGTTTCAGCACCATGGACAGAGACACAGAGCTAAGAAGTAGATTTACTCTAAGTACTGAAATGAAGTACAATTTATAGGTAATTGTACTTCTACCATACTACAGTTCAGAGGCAAATGGTGTACTTTTACTCCTCTACATGTATTTAATACCTTTAGTTACTTCACAGATGTGGATGAATGGTGTGAAATCTAATCAAGTGTTGAATCAGACTTTAGTTCCACCTGGAGTAAATCCACCAGCTACCCTGCAGTCTACAAAGCCATTCAAACTAGCTGCACCTTCACCAGCTTTGAGAACACTTTCATGATCAATCATTATAAAACATATCATATATATTATTCTGAAATGGACCAATCTGCACAACGACTACTTTTACTGTCTTTCACTATATTTTGATGATAATACTTTTCTACTTTCACTTGAGGAACATTTTGAATGCAGGACTTTTACTGTAACAGAGTATTCCTACACTCTGAGTACTTCTACTTTTACTTAAGTACAAGATCTGAGTACTTCTACTTTTACTTAAGAACAAGACCTGAGTACTTCTACTTTTACTCAAGAACAAGACCTGAGTACTTCTACTTTTCTACAAATTCTTTCTTTCTACTTCCTTGTTTAACTTGTCCTTTAGTTATTTCAAGTGTTTCATGCTAAACGAACCCCCCGTTGGAACCTTCTAATCCGACCCCATGGTACCTTTTTAGTTTTCGCCGAAATTATTCCTCTTTTTTAAATGCGCATAATTAAGTTTACCGTGTCTTTCTAGGACCTTTTTGGTGTCCTCCTTGAAACCAAAACCGATTCCTGTACCCCATGGTACCTTTTAGTTTTGGCTATTAGTTTTCGCCAAAAATGGGGCGAAGCCTGCGAGCGAGTTCAGGCAGTCAACTCGAGCACCAATGATACATTAACACGTGACGCACCTCGTCCCTCTGACAACCAACCAAACACATTCTCCTAAACCTGCCGCTCTATTGAAGCTGCCAGGTCTTCCTGCCTCTGCCTCGCTGTGCTGCCACTGCTGTTTCACTATTATTATTCAATCTTTATTTCAGACTCAAGGTCCATATCACATACAACATGACAAAATACACAACAATAAATAAGATTAAAAAGCAAAACAGATGAAAAACATAAAATCAGTCCAATTACAGCCACACATATATGCTCACCACCACTGGAAGAGAACCGAGTAGAACTCTTCACAGGGTTGATTAAATAAAGAGATAACATGATTGTCTGACTCTTCTAGGCGACACATGAATTTGTACATTACATTTCTTAAAAGGGCTTGACAGGTACAGTAGGTACCCCCAAGTTAGCAAACAGCTGGCACCACCCCAGCTTCCACCCCAGCATCCACCCGAGCCTCCACCCCAGCTTCCACCCCAGCTTCCACCCCAGCTTCCACCCCAGCCTCCACCCCAGCTCCACCCCAGCCTCCACCCCAACTTCCACCCCAGCTTCCACCCCAGCTCCACCCCAGCTTCCACCCCAGCTTCCACCCCAGCCTCCACCCCAGCTCCACCCCAGCCTCCACCCCAGCCACCACCCCAGCCTCCACCCCAACTTCCACCCCAACTTCCACCCCAGCTCCACCCCAGCGTCCACCGCCAGCTTCCACCCCAACTTCCACCCCAGCTTCCACCCCAGCCTCCACCACCAGCTTCCACCCCAACTTCCACCACCAGCTTCCACCCCAGCTTCCACCGCCAGCTTCCACCCCAACTCCCACCCCAACTCCCATCCCAGCTCCTCCCCAGCCTCCACCACCAGCTTCCACCCCAACTCCCACCCCAGCTCCACCCCAGCTTCCACCGCCAGCTTCCACCCCAGCTTCCACCCCAGCTCCACCCCCAGCTTCCACCCCAACTCCCACCCCAGCTCCACCACCAGCTTCCACCCCAGCTTCCACCCCAACTCCCACCCCAGCTTCCACCCCAGCTTCCACCGCCAGCTTCCACCCCAGCTTCCACCCCAGCTCCTCCCCAGCTTCCACCCCAGCTCCACCCCCAGCTTCCACCCCAGCTTCCACCCCAACTCCCACCCCCAGCTTCCAACTATATGCTGCTTCTAATAAACATATTAAGAAACCCGTGAGTTGTCTGACTGAACTAAAAAGCAACATACCATGAGTCTGTGTTGCTTACCAGACAAGATGAGACGAAAGACGAAATTTAAATCAAAAGCGAATGATTTATTCTGGATAGTGGCTCTAAAAAAGAAACCGTTAACCCTGCACAGTAATGGATTTACAATAGTTTTCTCCCCAAAGTCAGACTACTTTAAAGCTAAGTAGTTAAATTATTCACCGGCGCTCGCTCCACCCTGTGAAAGCCAATTAGGCGAACGTTTCATGGAAATTAGAAAACCGTATTTGATCTCCTGATGTCATTTTGAATTCAAGAAGGAATAAATTATACACATTTGACACTTCCAAAATTAAAGAGCCCCTGCTGTCAAGTAGATACTTAACGAGATAAAATCCAAACGATGTGATTTTATTATTTAATTTTTTCCCCTCTGTATTTAACCGTTCATGCTTACACATATATTTCCTCTACTTCCTGTTCATAGTGAGAAGCGACAAAAACTCAAACTTTAATTATATGTCAATACATTTCACATAACTGCATTTCAATCAGGAAAGACTTATATATGCCAAGAATACACAGACGAATGTAATGGTGTTTGGCGATTAGACCCCATGTGCGCGTTCGTGTGTGTTGGGGGAGGGGCTCTGTAAGGAAGTCTGAAGGAAGGGGCAGATTTTTTTCGGCTGCGTACTTTCAAATTATAGCAAATTGACAACCTGCACACCGGTTTTTTTGGCGTTAAAAGTTCTAAGAAAAAGGACAAAAAACTATCCAATTATTTCAATGTGTTTTTTTTTTTTCATGTAGCAGCTATCTGAGTCACACAGTGGTTCAGTGTAATTTAAAAAATCCACAGTGAAGTTTTGAATGACAAAGTTATTCTACATAGAAACTCCTTTAATCACCGAGAGAGAGAATAATCACTTGTGAGACAGAAATGAATTTCATCTCAGAAATAAATGAGAAAGTATTGAAAATGATAATAGTGGTAATATTGCGCCACTGTGTCACCACTCTTTGTCCTCGGGCTCTTTCAAAGCGTTTCTTCATCTCCGCCTGAAAGCTAGTTAGTGAAAAAGCCCCAGCTCCCCCTCCACCTCCAGAGCTGAGAGCACTCGAAAGCAATTTTCTTTTAATCAAGTTCACTATACAGGCCCTCTGATGCCAACATCAGCAACACTGCCATTTTGTTTTTCTGTGCCGTCTCTCCCTGCGTTAGATTGATTTCTTCATGAGCGATATCAACGCACTGATGAGGATTTGAGTTTATTACTGATACAAATATAGCTGCGCTCTTAAGCAAAGTGTGTGCGTTTAGTGCTGAGCGACTGGTAGAGAAGAAGCATTCAGATGAATAAAGCACCAATTAAGTAAATAACAATCTAAATATAACTTATTGTACAGAAAGACTTGAGGTTTTTAAAACGTCATATTTTAGATAGATAGACAGACACAGAGACACACAGACACAGAGACAGACACAAATACACAGACAGACAGACAGACAGACAGACACAGAGACAGACAGACACAAATACACAGACAGACAGACAGACAGACAGACACAGAGACAGACAGACACAAATACACAGACAGACAGACACAGAGACAGACACAAATACACAGACAGACAGACAGACACAAATACACAGACAGACAGATACAGACAGACACAGAGACACAGACACACAGACAGACAGACAGACAGACAGACAGACAGACAGACAGACAGACAGCCAGACACAGACAGACAGACACAGACAGACAGACAGACAGACACAGACAGACAGACACAGACAGACAGACAGACAGACAGACAGACAGACAGACAGACAGACACAGACAGACAGACAGACAGACAGACACAGACAGAGAGACACGGTCAGAGAGACACAGACAGACAGACACAGAGACAGACAGACAGACAGACACAGACAGAGAGATACATACAGACAGACAAACACAGAGACACAGACAGACAGACACACACAGAGACACAGACAGACAGACACAGACAGACAGACAGACAGACATACAGGAAGACAGACAGACACAGAGAGACAGACAGACAGACAGACAGACAGACAGACAGAGAGACACAGACAGACAGAGAGACACAGACAGACAGACAGACACAGAGAGACAGACAGACAGACAGGAAGACAGACAGACACAGAGAGACAGACAGACAGACAGACAGACAGACAGACACAGAGACAGACAGACAGACATACAGACAGACAGACAGACAGACACAGACAGAGAGACACAGACAGACAGACAGACACAGACAGAGAGACACAGACAGACAGAGAGACACAGAGACACAGACAGACAGACACAGAGACACAGACAGACAGACAGATTTGTTCGTAACCTGATTTAAAAAACAGGTTACGAACATAATACTTAGTACACTTCAAATACACTTAAATCAAATATCTAAGATATAGTATGACAATACTGTTCAAATAAAAAACTCATTACAGTGTAATTGATGTTGGCATGACTGGTTGCTTAATATCATTTTGTTTGCACCATAAGAAAACAAGTTAAAATCAGTGCAGGTTTTAAGTTCAACTGGAAGAGTATTCCAGTGCTTGATGGCCGTAAACGAAAATGCTGATTGTGCAAAGGCAGCGCGCCTCAGAGGGATGGTTAGATCTGCATTTGGAGATAGATATATCTGTATCTTCTAAATCTGAATCTTATGTAAAGATATTTGTTCATTTATACATTATTTACATTACTACAGGATTGTTCTGTTATGTGAATTCATTGAAAACTCATGCACTTTACTGCTTGTTACACTTTCTGCATTTCGTTGACAATGAAGTTGACTCGAATGGTGTGTTCACACCGGACGCGATGCGATGTTTGGGGGCGGCGCGATTACATGTAAAGTCAATGCAGAGACGCGATCAGACGCGAATTCGCTCCGACGGCGCGCATGAAGCGGTGGACGCGGCGCGAATCACCCGATTGAAGGGGGCCGCATCAAACGCGAGAGTTCAATTTTTTCAACTCGGGCGTCAAATTCACGTGACACGTTCTCGCAGAAGCCAATCAATGGTGAGGATCTCAGCCTGCGGTCACTGAAGTTCAACCAGAAAACATCAGCCGTTAGCTGTTAGCAGTTAGCACTCAGAGCTCACAGCTCCTCATATCTGTTCAGAAACTAGACACAAGTTAAAGAAGTACAAACCACAGACTGTCTGTGTCATGGCGAATACAGTCGCTGCTTTATTTATGTCTGTAGGCTGTTGTTATGAGTGTGGAGTGAGCATATACAACGTTAGCTTAGCCTGGTCGACCCAATCTCCATTCAGAAAACAAGCATTTTAAAAGGTTCTTCGCCTGCCGTCTGTCTGCAGACTTGGTTTTAATAGGGCTGTGCAATTAATGGTATTTTAATCGCGATTATGGCTTGTGACGTTTATGAAAACAGCATAATTGACAAAATACGATTATTTAGCTGGGTGCGCTTTCGCCTCGATCAAAAAGCAGATGCCCGCTCGACTTAATCCACCACATCATCACAGTCATCGATTCAGGACGCATTGTACAGAGCAACGGCCTACGCGACGAGCTCGCAGAGACACAGAGATATTACAGGTGCCATTACATTTCACATCGCTAAAGATATGTGCCCAGTTAGCACTGTTAGCAACCAGGGCTTTAAGCAACTTGTCAACACGTTGGACACGCGTTACGCGATGCCGTCTCGGTATTATTTCAGCAGGTCTGCACTGCCTGTGCTATATGACAAATGCCGTGGGGAAGTTGAGAGAGTTGTGGCTTCAGCTGACTACTTTGCCACCACAACGGACCTATGGTCTAGCCCAGGGGTGCCCACCCAGTCGATCGCAGGGAGATTCCCAGTCGATCGCGAGATGTGTCTAAAAATAGAACAGCAATATTCTGTTTTATCGTTAATGTCCTTTAACATAATCTTCCTGTGCCCGAATAATGCACTTGAACGCATCAAAGCTTTGTGATTGGCCGGCGTCACCCCATGTGTCGGGGCGTGGCTGGTGGGCAGTGGGCACTAGTTCGCTGACGTTGTCCGTGGCAACAGGAGTGACAGTCCGCACACACACAAGACCGCAATTATGGCAGAAGCAAAAAAGCCCCAAATATATAATTTTCATTCCGAGTGGGAGGATGAATACTTCTGTATCTATTCCAATTCAAAGTCCATCTGTCTCATCTGCAATGCGAGCGAGGCTTTATCGAAGAAGGGTAATTTAGGAGCGGCATTTCAAAACAGTGCACAAACGCTACGAGACGGAACTCCCTCCTAATTCTGCCCTCCGCTCCCAAAAGGGGAGGGGCCTGAAAGGACGGCTAAATGCACAGCAGTCCATTTCCACCAGGCCCAACAACAAGAGCAAGGCTGCTCCAGAGCATCTTATCGTGTCAGTCACGTTCTTGCGAAACACATGAAGTCTTTCAAAGACGGCGAAGTTGTGAAAGAAGCATTCCTGGAGGCTGCCGACGCGCTTTTGGGGGACAGTAAAAATAACAGAAGCATTTCAACAGGTTTTTGATATAATACAAACTCAAGTTAGATACCGTTATTAACCAGCTGTAAGTTTTAGTTTGTTTGAATGTATTCATTATAATTATTGTACGAAATGGTATAAGAATGCAAACAGTAAGAACTGTTTAAATTGATTAGTCTATTATCAATTCAGGTTAAGTAGCTTGCACCCTATTTTAAAGGCATTTCTTTTTATACTCTAATAAAATGCAACAAAAAAGGATTTGATTATATTCTTCTAATTTTGTCTTTTTTATTGCACTGTTGCAGCTGATTCCTGTGTAGCTTCAGATCTGAGTTGTCTTATTAGTAAGCCTAATTTATACTTTTGTAGCAACACTATTTTTATATAATGGCACAGAAAGGGTTCAGAGTATTTTCTTTTGTCCTGTGTCATATGTGGCAGCACTGCCACAAGTTCCTCTTGAGAGAGGGTCTTCAGTACAGGTGGCAATATTGTCGCCTGCCTGCGCTCATCTCTGAAACCAGACCATGTAAACAGGCTGGTGTTTCTTGCAAAAAATCTTTATCCAAAACATTTTTATTTGGTCTTAAATTGTAGTTCAAAATGTAGTTCCTGTTACTTCTGGACCATGACGGGTGGCCAGCCTTCAACGTTTAACTGAGTGGAATATGTTTTACCAAAATGTTGCCTATATGTTAAGGAGTTTTCAGTAGGTTGTGACAGTGCACTGCAACATATTTGATTTAATTTATTTTGGTCTAATTTATTTTTATTTATCATATTAATATATGTTTAGTATGGTTTTTGAAGTGCGCTCCAACATATGTGTTGATCTTGTTTATTGGTAAAATATTATTTGTTTTAAAGTTCAATAAATGGTCAATGAATAATCGTCAAAAATAATCGTGATATCAATTATGGGGTGATATTCCCCACGAGGGATTAATAAAAGTCCATTTTAATTGACCCTCGTGATTATGATTTTTGCCATAATCGCACAGCCCTAGTTTTTACTAACCGGTATCAGTATGTTGTTAGGTCGGCATCATTTAGAAACGTGTATTACAATTTAATCACGGTCAAATATGTTAATTTAGTTGGAGTTGTAGCTCCGGAGCCAGCGCCTCTTGTTTGAATGATGCGAGTCAACACAGCTGGCAGCCGCGGTGAAACTCGAGCGACTAGAGCGAAGCGAATATTCGCATCGCGTCCGGTGTGAACGTAGCATAAAACCTAAAATAAGGTTGCTCTTGAAGCCATTGGTGAACGACAGAACAAATGGCATTACATTACATTGCATTTAGCTGACGCTTTTGTCCAAAGCGACTTACAATAAGTACATACGACCAGGAAGACACAGCCCAGAAGAAAAACAGAATCATATAAGTACAGCAGGTATCATAATAATCATAATGGTATGTTTTAATAAGACATGTCTTCCTAATATCAGTTTGTGAATGAGTTCCTGCAACACTGATGTTCTTTCCTCTGCACACCTTGTCTCCAGGTCAAGAGGACATGACGTGCCCTGAAGCTCTCGTTGGGACTGAAGACTGAACACGGAGGTAAGACTCTCTTCTCTCACTTTCTCCCGTAAAAGATGAATAACACGCATGATGGATGGTAGCCCAAAGTTTGCATCAGCCCCTTAATGAAGTGTGAACACCGTGTGACACCGTGTATTTTTTGTTACACCAGTATGGTCACAGCCTCAAGGTCGATTCGAAATATTCTAAAAGTTTTCTGTCAATTTAGCCGCTAGTGTGATTTAACACAGAGCCTCAGAGAAACCACAGAGCAGCAGCAGCAGCTGGTGTATTTGCTTACAGTGCACTGAAACTAACTCATGTTGTTTTAATAAAGTCAGTCAGTATGCAGCTGCAGTCTGAATCCACGCTGCACAGCAGATGTAGATATCAGCGGGACACAGGGAGTTCAGCGCTCCTGCTTATTCCAATACTGCCTAAAATATATCAAACTGACAAACATAGACATGCAGAAATGTTGAGACATATTTTTGTCTAATGTTTGCAGTTAGCACTAAGCGTCTTTACAAGTGTTTCCAGTGACTGCTTCACAACAAAAGCCAACAGTGAAATGTAAAGCAGGATTTAATTCTGCTTTTTGGGGGGTGTTCTTTTTCCTGTAGTGGTACGTAGGTTTCTGTGCATGTAAGTGGTCTGGAAACAGTGTCCGAGTTACATCACTATGTAACACTCGTGCTTCATTAGCGCTCCAACACATTGTGTGATAGGCTAAGGGGCGGGACATCTCTAAGCGGTTGACCAATCACAACAGAGCCGGCCAGCTAACCAATCAGAACAGACTGGGCTCTGGTTTCAGACAGAGGGTGAAAAGAGGTGCTGCAGCACAGGCAGTATGAGAAAGATAAAGAGCTTTTTGAACATTAAAGCATGGAGACATGTAGAGACACTACATACTGATATACACCTGAACATCAGCAGGAGAGGACTCTTTAAAGTAGAGACACTACATACTGATATACACCTGAACATCAGCAGGAGAGGACTCTTTAAAGTAGAGACACTACATACTGATATACACCCTGAACATCAGCAGGAGAGGACTCTTTAAAGTAGAGACACTACATACTGATATACACCTGAACATCAGCAGGAGAGGACTCTTTAAAGTAGAGACACTACATACTGATATACACCTGAACATCAGCAGGAGAGGACTCTTTAAAGTAGAGACACTACATACTGATATACACCTGAACATCAGCAGGAGAGGACTCTTTAAAGTAGAGACACTACATACTGATATACACCTGAACATCAGCAGGAGAGGACTCTTTAAAGTAGAGACACTACATACTGATATACACCTGAACATCAGCAGGAGAGGACTCTTTAAAGTAGAGACACTACATACTGATATACACCTGAACATCAGCAGGAGAGGACTCTTTAAAGTAGAGATACTACATACTGATATACACCTGAACATCAGCAGAAGAGGACTCTTTAAAGGAGAGACACTACATACTGATATACACCTGCACATCAGCAGAAGAGGACTCTTTAAAGGAGAGAACTACATAACTGATATACACCTGAACATCAGCAGGAGAGGACTCTTTAAAGTAGAGACACTACATACTGATATACACCTGAACATCAGCAGGAGAGGACTCTTTAAAGTAGAGACACTACATACTGATATACACCTGAACATCAGCAGGAGAGGACTCTTTAAAGTAGAGACACTACATACTGATATACACCTGAACATCAGCAGGAGAGGACTCTTTAAAGTAGAGACACTACATACTGATATACACCTGAACATCAGCAGGAGAGGACTCTTTAAAGTAGAGACACTACATACTGATATACACCTGAACATCAGCAGGAGAGGACTCTTTAAAGTAGAGACACTACATACTGATATACACCTGAACATCAGCAGGAGAGGACTCTTTAAAGTAGAGACACTACATACTGATATACACAGTTAGGAGAGAGTTTACAGTGAGGTTGATTATTACAAAGGACGTCATGTGCCCGTGTTGACACACGTTTCTTTTTTTCAATGCCTCCATGTTAGATGAAAAAATAATGAAGCTCCATCTATGGTGCCTTCATAGTAGATACAAATAAAAGAGAACCCTCTGGTATAGCCTTGAATTTGATAAAACTCAATGCAGTGCCCTATTGGCCGCCCTACATGCTGAAAAACCTGTAAAGACGGTGGACTCCAACAATGAAGACCGCTCTCAGAGAGGTTTGGAAATGCCAAGAGTGCTAAAAAGATGTCCATTCGACATAAATAATGTCAATATCAGAGTTCGATTCCATGAAATATATAACTTTAACATTAATAATGCATTTCCTATTCTCGGTTTAAAGTACATCAACCAAGTGAAAAAGGTCAGGAACTCGGAGAGAAGGAAGATCAATACTGTGAGAGTGTTTTACTCACCCAGGACCGCTCGTTCTATGAATTTTAAAGTGGTTTCACATGATGCCACCATCTTATCCCACTTCCTCCTTTCAGTCCCTGCTGCTGCATCGATCCCAGGAGGAAACCCTGTAGCGGCCATTCAGGATTAGAAGCATGGAGTCAGAAGCAGAGTGTCTTCTGTCCGCAGAGACTCGGACACTATTCCCTACATTTGAATGGAAAGCTTTGAACAAGATGTTGAATATTTTTATAACTCGGAATTAACTTTAAAAAATGTGGCTTTTAAACAAAATATAAATTGAAAAGGGAATGTTATTTTGATTAAAATGCCCAAAAAACAGTTAGAGTAAATGAAAACACTCCGTATTGAGAGTTTAATAAGACTGCTAGACTGTGAGACGGTTTTTAAACATGGAAACACTTAAGGCCCTGACACACCTACCCGAATTTTGGGAGGCAGTCGGGCATTCGCGGCGCCCTACTCAGGTTGGTGTGTCCCGCACCGTCGTTGCTTTACGGCCCGATTCAACATGTTGAATTAAGTTTAGTCAGTACTTCTACTTTTACCAGTGTATTTTTAAACACGAGTATCTGTACTTCTACTTGAGTAAAGGATGTGTGTACTTTTGCCATCTCTGGTTGTATATGCATTGACTGGCAGCATATCCAGGAGAGTCCAGTAGTCCATCCACCCTGAGTTATACATGATGTGACAGGAATGGAGGATTAGCATTTCAGGACAGGAGTTTAAATCGTGTGTTTTAATAATGTCTCCCCTCACTGAGTTGCATCATATCAGCGTTGACCCTGGTGGGCTGAGTCATGTGACACCTTCCCGTCTGAGTTAATGAGCTGACTCCTCTCTGTCTACGGGTCACGGTGATATTTACAGAAAGCGTTGTAGCGGCAGATATCCACGCCTCCCGTGGCGCTCGCTCGCCTCATTTGCATAGCTTTCAGACTTCCCTTCCTCTCTCGCCCTCTCGCTGATCGACAGGCTCCTTCGCACTTCTTCTCTTCAGTGTGTGTGTCGCACATGTTAATTAAGGCCCTCTAATTAGCTTCCCCCACTAAAAGGCCCCATTAAATCAGAGCTGGAATGGCAAATGATTCCTTGCATTAGCATAATTGTGTTTTTGAAGTGTAAAAGACTTTGGCATTAGGGGAGCTAGCACGCGTTTTTGTTTCAGTGATTTGTTGTTGTTAGGGGGTCTAGGGGCCCGAGGGTCCACTGGAGGTTGGCTGTTGTGGGTTTAGGGGCCTCGGGACCCTACAGGGGCCACACACTAATGAGGCCTGCTCTTCTCTGATGGAGCAGATACAGGGAAAACAAACCTGGGATGTGATACCCTCAGGTGGTCTGAGAGCCTGCAGAGCGGAACAGGACCACGGTGTGTGTGTGTGTGTGTGTGTGTGTGTGTGTGTATTTGTGTGTGTGGTGTGTGTGTGTGTGTGTGTTGTCAGTGTGAGAGAGAGAGAGGAGACAAAAAGGACAAAAGTTAGTATTCGTTTGCAGTATTATTACTTACAGATTATTCTTGCTGTGTGTGTGTGTGTGTGTGTGTGGTGTGTGTGTGTGTGTGTGTGTGTGTGGTGTGTGTGTGTGTGTGTGTGTGTGTGTGTGTGTGTGTGTGTGTGTGTGTGTGTGTGTGTGTGTGTGTGTGGTGTGTGTGTGTGTGTGTGTGTGTGTGTGTGTGTGTGTGTGTGTGTGTGTGTGTGTGTGTGTGTGTGTGTGTGTGTGTGTGTGGTGTGTGTTGTGTGTGTGTGTGTGTGGTGTGTGTGTGTGTGTGTGTGTGTGTGTGTGTGTGTGTGTGTGTGTGTGGGAGACAAAAAGGACAACAGTTAGTATTAGTTTGTAGTATTATTACTTAGAGATTATTCTTGCTGTGTGTCTCATACACAGCTAAAGCTTGGATTAGCCCAGTGACACTGAATGGGCCAACATGTAAATTATATTAATGGATAAAACATGAACATGTCATCACAAAGGGTCATGAGACAAGCTTTTTATTTGACTATAAAATGTTACATATTTCTGGCATAACACTGAAAAAAAAAGACCTTTCTTAATAAATTATAATATTTAGTTCTTACCATGTGGGCTCACTACTACAGTAAAATATATGATCAAGTGTTCAGCTTAATTTGACCACATTGATCACATTTGAAAAGTCTTATATTGTGGTTACAGGAAATGATGTATTTTCCACTGCTTGTCATCTGAAGTGAAACACATTAAAGTTATATTCGGACTGTGTTTATGTTAAAATGAATGTACAGGGTGCACTTGGTTTGATTAAAGTAGGAAGGATGCATTGGTGAGAACCACAATGTCTTCTTTCACCTCCACCCACAGGCGCTTTAATTGCGATCAATAAAACACAAACAAACGCTTCGACAAGTGGGTCTGTGATGCATTCAGGGACTGTTTGGAGGTGTGTGTGTGTGTGTGTGTGTGTGTGTGTGTGTGTGTGTTTAATCCATAACACCCTATCTGCATGGAAATGTGTGAACTACATTTCTAGCTGTATTGAGTTTCCATCCAGGCCGAACGATGGTTTCAGAGCTCCTTGTTAGTGTCGGTGGACACTCAGACCCTCTGGCCCCCGGACATGTTGTCTATTACAGATATGTCTGGACTTACTAGTGATTATTATTTTTAGGCACATCCTCAGCTATCAGACAGGACTGAAGCTGTCACCATGACACTGCCTCGAGGGAATGATGCACTTTTTTAGGAACTTCCTCTCGGTGAACTCACTGACTGCTCTGGCTCAATTATTCAGGAGGTACTTATACGCAGTGGTGTAGAGTAACTAAGTAGATTTACTAAAATACTGTTCTTAAGGACAATTGTAAGGGATTTGTATACGTTACTTAAGTACTTGTCCTACTTCTACTCCACTACAATTCAGAGGTTAATGGTGTACTTTTACTCCACTATGAATTTAATACCTTTAGTTACTTTACAGATCTGGATGAATGATGTGAAATATAATCAAGTGTTAAATCAGACTCTAGTTCCACCTGGAGTAAATCCACCAGCTACCCTGCAGTCTACAAAGCCATTCAAACTAGCTGCACCTTCACCAGCTTTGAGAACACTTTCATGATCAATCATTATAAAACATATCATATATATTATTCTGAAATGGACCAATCTGCACAACGACTACTTTTACTGTCTTTCACTATATTTTGATGAGAATACTTTCCTACTTTCACTTGAGGAACATTTTGAATGCAGGACTTTTACTGTAACAGAGTATTCCTACACTCTGGTACTTCTACTTTTACTCAAGTACAAGATCTGAGTATTTCTACTTCTACTCGAGTACAAGATCTGAGTACTTCTACTTTTATTCAAGTACAAGACCTGAGTACTTCTACTTTTACTCAAGTACAAGATCTGAGTACTTCTACTTTTACTCAAGTACAAGATCTGAGTACTTCTACTTTTACTCAAGTACAAGACCTGAGTACTTCTACTTCTACTCGAGTACAAGACCTGAGTACTTCAACTTTTACTCAAGTACAAGATCTGAGTACTTCTTCTTTTACTCAAGTACAAGATCTGAGAACTTCTACTTTTACTCAAGTACAAGATCTGAGGAGTACTTCTACTTTTACTCAAATACAACATCTGAGTATTTCTACTTCTACTGGAGTACAAGATCTGAGTATTTCTACTTCTACTCGAGTACAAGATCTGAGTACTTCTACTGGAGTACAAGATCTGAGTATTTCTACTTCTACTCGAGTACAAGATCTGAGTATTTCTACTTCTACTCGAGTACAAGATCTGAGTACTTCTACTCGAGTACAAGATCTGAGTATTTCTACTTCTACTCGAGTACAAGTTCTGCTTCCTCCACGTCTTGCTTCTGGGTTTCAGTGGGCTCAGAGAGTTGTCGTGAGTTATTCTTGAAAGAGCCAGATATAACACAATGCAGCAGCAGACTCCCGCTCCAGCCCTGAATGCGCTCCAGGCATGAAATCCCATTAAGATGCATTGGAGGAAGCAGTGTTGAAGAAAGGATGTTCGGAGGGAGAGAGGCTGCAAGAAAGATTTATCACCGCTTCTACAGCAGGCTACTTTTAATTTGATTCATTCTCATGAAATGATTTCTGTGTCAGCAGCAGTCAAATCGTTTCTGTTTCTTTTATAAAGCTGATTTCATCACGACATGCTCCCACACGAGAAAAGCTGACTTTAATTCAATGTATTATGTCAAAATATTTCACATAACTGTATTGGGTTAGTTGAAAGCAATACTATTAAGTTGAAGCTAATATTTAAACTTGATATAATTGCTTTCAACTAACCTAATAGATAGATAAGATAGATACACTGGAAAAAAAGCCGCTCCAAAAACAAGTTAAACAATAATTTAAAAAAGCTGTTTTCACTTGAAATAAGTCAATCAATCTGCCAATAGAACAAGTGAACATTAGCTTGGTAAGATTACTTGAAATAGAAAGGGATATTTAGATAAATCAGATCTTGTAATTAGCTGGGAGAACTCATTTTGGACTATATTTCACCAGAATCAGGAAATGTTGTTACAATATAAGCCGCAAAGTGTTATTTGGTGATTTTCTAATAAATATGTAAAGAAATATGTGTTTCATCGGAGATACAACTCAAAATAAGATGTTTTGACTTAACAGGATGATGCATTGTCTAAAAACAAGACCTGATATCTCACTGCAGTGTTACTTCTTAAGTTATTACAGTATGTCTTATATCAGGAGTAGAGACATATTCAGACTAGATATTAGACTATTAGACAAGATTTCAAGTTGTTGTAGTGTAGATAGGTAGATGGATAGACAGACAGATGGATAGGTAGATAGATAGGTATATGGATAGAGAGATAGATAGATAGGTAGATGGATAGACAGATAGATAGGTATATGGATAGAGAGATAGATAGATAGGTAGATGGATAGACAGATAGATGGATAGGTAGATGGATAGACAGATGGATAGACAGATAGATAGATAGATAGATAGGTATATGGATAGACAGATAGATGGATAGGTAGATGGATAGACAGATAGATAGATAGATAGATAGATAGGTAGATGGATAGACAGATAGGTAGATGGATAGACAGACGGGTAGATGGATAGACAGATAGATGGATAGATAGATAGGTAGATGGATAGACAGATAGATAGATGGATAGATAGATAGGTAGATGGACAGATAGACAGACAGATGGATTGTACTTTATTGATTCCAACTTGGGAAAGGTTTGCATTGCAGCAGCATAAAAAACAAGGCAATGTACATAAGAGAAATCAAGACACTAGAAATAAACAGTCCAAAATATTTCTGAAATAGAAATAAAATAGAATTAAAAAGGAAAATATACTAGAAATACAAATTTCCATTAACAAATGTAATACTGGATATATTATATATACATTAATTATGCAAGAAAAGGATTATTACATATTAAATTGAATATGTAAAATGTACACTGTGAGTTTAAGTCCAGTTATCAAGAGAAGCAGCAATACAGTAAATCTGTTGACATAATACATTTATTTAAAGTCAACGATTCAGCTTTTTAGTGCATGTTCCTCATGCGACAAGAAGAAGAAAGGGAGAATCTCAGAGCAAGAAAACGATACAGAAATAGAGAAAGAAGAGGAGAGAAAGGACAGAAAGTGGTAACAGATGGAGACTGCAGGCAGCGGCACGTTGTGTTTTGAACATTCGTTATGTCTGTTTCTCTGGAGTCAGAACGCAGTCGGAGATCTGAGCCAGGGCACTGATTCATAACAAAGACACATCTCACCCCATGTGACCAGGGCGGGACTCTGTCTTCTTGTTTGTCAACGTTTTGCAGAGTTCTTATAGCTAGTGTTGGACAAAGGAGATTTTCCTGCAGTACGAGCTGTGATTGTTGGCCTGTGTATAATAATAATACTACATTTTATTTAAGGCGCCTTTCATGGCACACCAAGGACACCGTACATTTTGTGAAATATTCTAAGAGGTAAAAGCAACAGAACGTGATAAACACACACACACACCATCATGGAGAAGACAATTAAAGTGGACACAAATGATAGAGACAGGTATATATCATCCGAGCTGATTGGAGAAGACAGATGTGAGCATTTCATAGCAAGATGATCCTGCACAGAATAATTCATACTCACTTTATTATCTGTATTAACCCTTAACCCTCCTATTGTCTTCGTTTCCCCCCTTACTTTGGTGTTCGTGGTCAAATTTGACCGGTCCTGTTTTAACTGCTATTACATTAACACAAAAACCATTAATCAGCACCAAATTTCATTTAACACCCTTTCAACCTGTACATATTGTATCAGACTACTGGTACACATGAAGAACTGCAGTAAATATACAAAGAATAGACACTGAACATGTATTGGTGTGCCAGGTGTGTTCCATGTGGGGGGAGGGGCACATAAGAGCGGGAAATGTGTCAAATTGTTCTTTATGGCGGCCATTTTTGAGCGGGAACATCATGGGTGTTACAAAGTTGACTAAATCATCCAAAATGCAATGAAAGTGGTGATCAGCCATTTTATATGTTCAAAGGTCTACTGTGAAGGATATCATGAAGCCTTAATGCAATCTAATGTAAAACTAAACAGTTATGATTGATGAAAGTAGTACATCGGTCAGATTTGACCCGAAGACAAGAGGAGGGTTAAATGGGCAAGCATAAGAAAAACATGTATAATTAGTTGGTATTTTCTAATATATCGAGGCTAAAATGACACAATTTCATCATCTTACACTCTTTATATCCCATGATATATTACACCGTCCATAATGCTCTGAATTTACACCCATGTTACGTCAATGTTTCACAGTTTCCATCTGATTGATTTAGGAGGATAGGCTTCAAAACACAAGTATATCTGTGAGTGATTATAACCTTATCTGGGCTCAAGGATACAGAAACCATTTAAGGGTTAAAACTATAAATGCTGGGATCAATTCAACTTAAAAACAGACATTTCTACATCATTTCTATTCAACATATTGTAGATAGTTCATTAAACGCTATCCATGATGAAATTCGGTATCATCCCACCCTATGTAATGATATGAGTGTTGTTTACATTTACTCAGCCAAGGTTTGACTTCGATAAATAAGAGTTGCTTGGAGTAGTCAAAGCAGAAAATCACTGCAGGTTCAGCTGAATAATTGCTTTTAGAAACAGTCGTGTACAGCGTTTGCTTTGAAAGACAGAACAGCAGCATGCAGCTGGCAAAGCATGTAATTACAATATTTCTGGTTTGAATGTGCCCCCCTCCTCTCTCAATTAAAATTCAAATTAAATTCTCTTTTGTTGGCCACAAGAATCTTGGAAAGTATTGTTGTGTCTAGCTGAATGGAGAGGTGCAGGAACCAGTCCTAAAACCTGGACATTTTAACACTTCTGGTTCTCTCCTTTGGAAGTTTTTTTTAATCGGTTTGTGGTTAGAAGCCTTAAAATAAGGTATGTAGAAGTTAACACCAGCTGAAGATACTATGACATTTGGTTTTAAGACTTGCAATATGTCAGTAAATACCCCACTAATAAATGTCCAAGCTTCGATGTGTCAGAAAAACTTTGGTTGCTAACAAGTGACTGAATAAGACCACTTTAACGTGTGATTGTTGTTTTATTGCTCGATTTTATTGTGTGGTCCTTTTTCACTACCTCTGTAAAGCGACTTTGAGAAACTGTAAAAGCTCGTACAAAATAAATGTATTTGTATATATGTACAATGTAATCCAGTGGCGAACCGTGTCTATCACAACTGGACCTTCTGTCGACACACATTTGCTGCAATATACCGAAATAAAATGAGGAAATCCAACTGCTTTTTATCAGGGTAGCTCTTCACGATACTAACTTATGGGTCAGCCTAAATACGTCATCACTGCCCCACTATTACCCTCCTTCAGTGGCCTGCAGATAACTTAGAAATGTAGCAGAACTTATTCTAGTAGAACCAGTGTTTAGTTTGTCCTTCCTGGGCTACCGTAGAAACATGGCAGTGCAACATTGCAAATTATAACGAAGGCTAATCTAAGTTAACAGAACACAACCATTCTTATGGCGCATTTACACTGCAGGGCCTCGCACAGCTTAGTACGGTATAGTTAGGCCTTGTTAGGCCTTGTTAGGCCAGGCTCACTTTATGCTGCGTTTCCATTACAGTTTAGTAGCTGGGGTAGTAACTATAGTAACGCAGTGTAGGCGGAGCCGTGACGTTCTTCAATGAGAACCACAAAACCAACATCAGCCGTTAGCTGTTAGCCCTCAGAGCTCACAGCTCCTCATATCTGTTCAGAAACTAGACAAACATAATAAACAATAGAGGCCACAAGGGCACAAGTTTAAATAGGCAACCAAACTAAAGAAGGACTCTCAAAAGTGAGCCTATTTACACACCTGAAATCACTGAACACTAACGAAAGGAGGACTCAAAAGGAGTCTAAAGGCATACAGAAGAAATAAATACTAATATAGAGAACGAAACAAAACCTCACTCTAAAAGTGGTACAACTAAATAAAGGAAGCTGTAAGAAAACACAGCCAAATAAGGTAACTGAACACTCTACTCTAAACACGACACTAAGCACATACAAGTTAACCCCTGTTAACAGAATGTATCCCAATCAATAAGACCACACAGTTAAACACAGACCGCCGAGCGAGTAGCGTGAGGCGTCTGTTCCTCAACAGAGCCTCCAGAGTGAAGATAGTCCGCGGCCTTTGTACTCCTCCCCAGCAGGTGTGCGCCGGCTGTGCGCTGCGATTGGATGACGTCAATCCAATCACCGTCTTCAGAGGCGGACCAGGAGATGGGCAGCCAATGATGTTGGAGCAACCACACAGCTCATTTACATGATCACACACACAGCTGAAAACACTCACAGGCAGATTAATAAGCAGACAAACAGCAACCGTAACAGTCATCAAAAGAAAAATAATTTAAATATGTTTTTTTAGCCTTTAACTAAATGCATGATTTTCTATAAGAACATTCATATTATGCTGCATTCCTCGGACAGACAGGAAGTGGTTAGAGCGTGGATGTAACGCAGACTCAGGTGTGTGTTTCAGAAGGAGATCATTAGCCCTTAAATGAAGCATGGTGTGCTTACAGGTGTGTGTTTATTGGCCGTTTCACAGCAGCTCTCAGAGTGACTCAGCAAACCAGAACTGAGTGCAGGAACAATCTGTTCACGACCCGCAGAAAAAACTTCACACAAGTCTGAGTTATTACAAGTCATTACCTGAAATTCAGCTTATAGGTTGTTCCTGATTAGAAAAGTTATCAATCAGGGACCCCTGGCCTTTAAAGGTGCTCTGATTTGTTTTGTGCTACTAATTTAGTTTCGATCGAATAAGGCTTTGTTAAAAACTAGTCCAAAGAAATGAAAAGGAATGAAATAAGAACACAATTTAACAATCTCAAATAAGGATAGATAAGTCTACCTGCATAAAGGATAAACCCAACATTTTAAGTCAACTTTGAGAATGTGTGTGTGTGTGTGTGTGTGTGTGTGTGTGTTACCTTTAGAAGTGACTGACAAGTTCGATGGAAAATGCCAATGACAAGATGACAGCAGCAAGAATAAACTGATATATTAATTTAAATAAATCCTGGGGCCTCATTTAAAATACGGAGGGGGATGAGGGGACTTTAAATATCACAGTGCAAATATGACAGGTAAAAACACACACACACACACACACACACACCCCACAGCCTGATTGAGTGTAAGTGTCTGCGTCGGCGGTCAAGGTTAGCTGATAATGGGAGAGATTGAGGGGGGGGGGGGGCAGCAGCGGTCTCAGGTAATGAGATTTACGACCCTGAGCTCTCCCACCCTCCCCCCCCCCACCCTCCTCCAATACCCAGCCCCCCCCCCACCCCTAACCTAACATGATTTATAGATCTAATAGACGTCAGCGCCTCCGCTCAGATAGAGGCTTCACATTCTCACCGAGACAAAGTCATCCGTTCAACAGAGGCAACTCCTTCGAGATATCTGTGTGTGTGTTCTGTGTTGGTGTGTGTTAGTGTATGTTAATGTGAAAAGGGTAGTTTTTTGTGACTACTGTAACTCCTAGACTATAGTCACCGTTCCTCACTTCAGCATGTTTTAGTTTGACTGTTCTGTCACTCTTTTGGTCAGTATCATTTCATCAGCTAAACACTCTGATGGTCCCTTAACCGTTGATGGAGACTATGTGCTGTTTACACGAGAACGCAAACGGTTGTATCCGCAACTTTTCTCTCGCGTATAGCCCGTTCGTTCACACGAGGCCGTAACGGAAACGCGCAAACGGACCCCGCAAAACATAACGGGTCCCAAGGTGGATAGATCTGCAACCAGAAAGCTCTGGGGGTCAAACGGCTCCGTGTGTACGCCCTATCATTTCCTGATAACGATGAAGCCATAGCCCCGCCTCTCCCCACCTCTGCTGCTCACTGCTGTAGCATGGTCAGTAGCTACGGCTAGTGCTACTGCTACTGGCCATGCTACAGATGTTAGTGCACAATCTACAGCTCCTCTACCACAACCATCAGCAACAAGTGGACATGGAGAATTACATGAACTACATGTTGCTAAATCCACCACGGGCTATAAACAGAAGGGCAACCATGCTCGGGGGTCTTCTTCGCTGCTTTTGGTGTATTTTGTGGCAGAAGTACAGCGCCACTTACAGGCCCGGCATATGTACTGCAGCGTCTCCAGCACTTTCGAGGATGTTAATTGCCTCAAGGAACAACGTCTTAAACCCGATCCTGTTGTCTTCGGGTCAAATCGGACCGATTTACTACTTTCATCAATCAGAACTTTTTTGTTTTACATTCGATTGCATTAAGTCTTCATGACATCCTTCACAGTCGACCTTTGAACATATAAAATGGCTGATCTCCATTTTCATTGAATTTTAGATGATTTAGTCAACTTTGTAACACCATGGTGTTCCTGGTCAAACATGACCGCCATAAAGAAAAGGAAGTAGTAACCAACCGGATCAGATCAAACACACACACACACACACACACACACACACACACACACACACACACACACACACACACATACTCTAGATGTGTGTGTCCCCCTTATGTGCCCAATCCCCCCATGTGAATCACACCTGGCACTTACAAACACACACACACACACACACACACACACACACACACACACACACACACACACACACAGAACAATTTGACACATTTCCCGCTCTTATGTGCCCCTCCCCCGACATGGATCACACCTGGCACACGCAATACATGTTCAGTGTCTATTCTTTGTATATTTACTGCAGTTCTTCGTGTGTACCAGTAGTCTGATACAATATTTACAGTTTGAAAGGGTGTTAAATGAAATTGGGTGATGATTAAGGGTTTTTGTGTTAATGTAATAGCAGTTAAAACAGGACCGGTCACATTTGACCGTGAACACCAAAGTAAGGGGGGGGGGGGGGAAACGAACACATAGGAGGGTTAAGTTGATTTAAATGCTGATTTTTCAGGTAGTTAAATGTTTTCTTTGTTTGAAATTAAACCAACATCCTGCCACGTTCTGATGTGATCTGAACTAAACATAGTCTCTCTCTATATCAACATATATCTGCTAAACATAAGCAATGTGAGGACAACTGAAGCGACGACAGTCCAATTAAAAATAAACGTAGCTGAACACAGATTGCAGGAATTGAAAGCGATACCACACAGAAGTAATGGGATTACTCTGGGATGGCACACAACATTCAGTTTCTGCTCGGCTCTGTTTACTGACGCTCTGCAGGAAAACAACAACAGTATGGTGACAGCAGATTGTCTCCAATATATGTAGACTAGAGCTAATATTTGCTCTGCTGTACGTGTCGAATAAGATGCTAGATTGGATTTGGAGCACGAGCGAACACACACACACGAGAAGAGCGCCCTTCACTTGTTTGAACTTGTCCAGCAGTCTTTGTGTATTTTGAGAATTAAACCAATAAATCCCCCGCTAAGCTCAGCCCAGCAGTTATCGATGTGCTGCCTGTCTGGAAGCCTTTTCTGTTCACATTCACAGTGTCTGGCCTTTGTGCCAAGAAGCAGTCTCTTTAAACACACTGCCGCCAGAGCAGCTGGGCACAAATATGTTGTGGATATATCACCATATTGCTTGAGTATTTTGTTAATTATTCGGTTGCTTTAAAGGTTTGCACATGAATGTTTCACAAGGACAACATTGAGGGATGTTTTCACATTGGAAAACCCTTTTAACCCTTAGATGCATAAGTGGGTCTTTTTCACCCGGTGAGGTGGTTTTCTTGAAGTATCTTTGTAATTACATTTTGTTATCATTTCATATTCCAGCTATTCCTCAAAAGACATGTTATGGATATCATGCCATTCAAATGTTTGCTTTATATTTTAAGAAATTGTAGTTTTTGTATGACCCGCATGCATTTTCTATGGAATTCCGTTTTTTTTTCAAAATGTAAAATTATAAATAGTGAAAAATGACATATGGTAAATGGACTGTACTTATATAGCGCTTTATCCAGTCTTTTAAGACCCCTCAAAGCGCTTTACATACTACATGTCGTTCACCCATTCACACAGAGCAGTGTACCTTACTCTAGGACCTAACATTCACACACCGTTGGCCATCGGGAGCAACTCAGGGTTAAGTATCTTGCCCAAGGATACATCGACATGTTGACTGCATGGGCTGGGATCTAACCCACAACCTTCTGGTACTGTGCAGCTACAGTCGCATATAAAATATTTCTAGTGTGAACCAAAATATAATACTAAATATTATGTGATTTTTCTGAACCAAAATAACAAAAATGGCATAAAAACACATATTATTCTAATACGGGTCCTTTTTGACCCACTTATGGAAGAGTGTAGGGTCCAGTCACTCTAAGGGCATCTGAGGGTTGAAGCCACATTGCAACTAGTCACTGATAATAGTTTAAGCAGTCTGAAGCTTTTAAACGACTATATTTAAGCTTTATCTTCACACCTTTCCTCTCCTTAACACCTTATATTGGTCTTCTGTGAGCATTTGACACTTTCATTAACATCTTCTTCATACATTCCCCCAACTCTCACCTTCCTCTCAGTGTGCAGAGGAGTATTTGCATTTCCTTTTAATGAAAGCACAGGAAATGCAGTTTAAAACTCAACCTACTTTCATTTTAATATCCACCAACGGTTCCCTGAATATGACTTTATGTGTGAATATGAGACATCATTTTAAAACGAACCAGAAAATCTTTATGCAAGTCTTTAAACGCCTCTTTGTTTTAATCATTAAAGGTCCCCTATTATACTGTTTTTCATCGATAAATTATAGGTCTCAGATATATACAAAACATGTCTCTGAAGTGTTTGGCTCCAAATACCAAACAGATAATTGCAGCATTACCCATAATCCCCTCTGTTTCAGCCCTGTTTCCAAAGTGCTGATTCTCTGTCTGTTACTTTAGATGCTAATGGTGCTGCTGCTGGCCACGCCCCCCTGTGAGATGATTGGTTTAAAAATAACACAATGGTGCTCTAGGAGGAGATTCAAGTGATAAGGTGGGGGGGTACCTTGGTTGGTGATTGGCTAATGGTTACACAAGACAAAACATCGTTATGACATCATAAAGTGGCCAAAATCTGATCAGCTCATTTTCAGACAGGTTTTTATAGAAATGGATCAAAAAGAGAGAGAATCTTTGTTCCTGAAACTTTCAGAGTCTCTTTCCACAGAGGGGACACATGTTGATGTAGAAGAGACATGAAGAAGAGGGGACACATGTTGATGTAGAAGAGACATGAAGAAGAGGGGACACATGTTGATGTAGAAGAGACATGAAGAAGAGGGGACACATGTTGATGTAGAAGAGACATGAAGAAGAGGGGACACATGTTGATGTAGAGGAGACATGAAGAAGAGGGGACACATGTTGATGAAGAAGAGACATGAAGAAGAGGGGACACATGTTGATGTAGAAGAGACATGAAGAAGAGGGGACACATGTTGATGTAGAAGAGACATGAAGAAGAGGGGACACATGTTGATGTAGAATAGACATGAAGAAGAGGGGACACATGTTGATGTAGAAGAGACATGAAGAAGAGGGTTTTGACCTTTAAGTACAATTTTATTGGAATTTCAAAGTCGATGGTGGCAGTTTTCTCCAGCTGCTTGAAGAAACCATTAGCTCACATTTAACTACGGCTCCTGAAACATAAATGTCATACTTTTAACTGACTTTCATTCATTATTTAAAAAGCAATTAAGCAGTCCAAACCAGCACACTAATTGGCGAGGGCTCAGAAAAACACAAATTATCCCCATGATCGTAAATCCCCCTTATAGAGGTTATTATGAATAGTGTGTACTTGTACATGGATAAGAGATGGAGCCTGCAGAGTCACCTGCTTCCTCTGCACGCCTCTCATATCCTCCCTCCCATCTCGTTTTATCTCATCACACTCGGTGTCTGTGCGTTAAACCCAAAGGGAAGTTTGTCACTTTGATACCAGGTGGGATAAGAAGAGCAGTCAGGCAAAGTCAAGAAAGACAAAGGGAACCTCAGTTTGAAACCAAATTCTCGTCTATTTCTTTCAATATATTTAAAGCAGTCACTCAGGGTTTCGGACGCTCTGATTAAATGTGTTTATTTGTCCTCCACTCAGCTCTTTCCACCTAATGCTCTCGGATGCGAGGACAATAAGTGCTGTTCAAGTGGCTCCACGGTTTCAGCTCGAGGAAATGCACTTTTGATTTCTCTGTGGTGTCTCGGCCGCTTTATTAGCACACGACAAAGGAAGGGGCACTTTTCCCTGTTTGTGTGTGAGCGTGAATATCTGCAGAAACATTCAACAGGAAGGGAGGACACAAAGAAACCATTAAGGCCAACATCTAAGGCTAAATATTTTGTCAATGTGACGCTAATTTTGTCTTCTACATTCCTTTATGTTCAAGCTCAATCTTTATTTATTTAAATAGCACATTTAAAACAACCTCAGTTGACCAAAGTGCTGCACAGGGAACACATGAAATAACACAATAGGAGTAAAATAATAAAACGATAATTAAAAACGAGGTAAAAAGCTCAATAATATCAAAATGTTATGTTCAACTAGTATTAAAAGTGAGTTATTTTGATCAAAGGACTAAAAAACAGTTCGATTAATCGACATACATTGAAAAAATGAAACGTTGACTTTAATAAAACGTGTTATTACATTGCATTTAGCTGACGCTTTTATCCAAAGCGACTTACAATAATTCGACCAAGAAGATACAAACTTGAAGAAAACAGAATCATATAAGTAGCAGGTTTCAAGCCAGTCCTGTTATGTCAACAGATTTCATACAACTGTATTGGGTTAGTTGAGAGTAATACATTTATTTAAAGTCAACGGCTCAGTATTTTCAGTAACCGAAACATATTCTGTTCTTGTTCTAATGGCAGGTTAACATCCAGAGAAGGATTAAGATATTTAACGGATAAGAAGAATTGTTCTTATAGTCACCAAATCAACCAATGTGTAAATCCATCTTTCAATATTTTCTGACTCAGCCCGAGGCATTTCATCTACTTTAAAAATGGAGGACAAATATTGTATCCTATAGTATCATAATTCATTCAATTCATTCATTGTTCTCAGTGCACGCTCACAGCAAAGCCCACTTACAACACATGCATTCTAACAAGTACAGTAGCGCTTCAATGCTGAAACATTAGGGCTTTGTTTCAACACAGCAGTGCTGCCAGAGAGAGCTTAAAATGGCTGCTGGAAGTCACAAAGCTGGATCTGCACCAGAGCCGAGCAGACGGTCTGGAGGCAGCCGCTTGTTAGGGTGGAAATGGATTAGCGAGCGGCACAATGGGAGTCTGAGGCGTGTCTGTGGTCTCCTTTTAAAGCCCTGCCTACTACTCTCATTTCTGCCCAGCGGTGCATGCAGCAGCCAGTCCACACACACACACACACACACACACACACACACACACACACACACACACACACACACACACACACACACACACACACACACACACACACACACACACACACACACACACACACACACACACACACACACATTACATTGACTTACATGCATTTCCTGGAGACTTATCCTAACCTTAACCATAACCAACCCATGCCTAACCCTTAACCTTAACCTAACCCTAATCCTAATCCTAAACCTAACCAAGTCTTCACCCTAAAATTAACGATTCCCCTTATGGGGACCTCCAATTTGTCCCCATAAGGGAGACGAGTCCCCACACGTGACTATGTAAACAGATTTAGGTCCCCACAAGTATAGTAATGCTAGGCCACACACACACACACACACACACACACACACACACACACACACTAGCTTTTCTAATTGCTATGGTTTCTCCCGCTCGCAGCAGCGACACAGCCTTCACTCGTCTTCCATCAAATGCTGTGAATTAACCTGCGGCGCCGCAAACATTGTTCGGTTTGTCACACCATGCAGCTGGGAGTGGAATTATTTCTCCACGACACTTTAGTGGAACACTGGGCTGAGTCTTTACAGAGAGGGATGGATCGTTTCTGAACAGGAGGCAGGTTCCCCACCCCATCACCTGCAGATACAAATATAGGACAGGGATCGTGAGAGCTTTCAAAACGGTTATTATAGGAACAGATTTAAAGAGTGACAGACACACATGGTGAGATACTTTACCGGTGATGTCTGTTAGGGAAATAATTGTCCTAGACTCCTAGATATGACGTACATGACGGATGCAAGTGACTCAGTGTGCCCAACTGTCTAAGCTATCTTATCAAAATATGTTGATCACACTCTGTGAAACCAGTTAAATGGGCTAACGAGAGAGAGGCGCTCCAGAATTGACGTGGCAACCCACCCGTGCAGTCTCACCGTGACTGATGTGACTTGTGATGTGAATCTCTCCGGCCGTAACTCCAAATAAACCATCAGTGTTTGACATCAACAGCTCCTGCTCTACCGTGTCTCCTTCCTGAGTCGGTGACTCCCACTGCACTGCTACACAGAAGTTTCCTCCACAATGTCTATGTGTTCACATTTATTCTGTTCTCTAACAGAATAAAGTTACTTGAGTATTTCCATGTTCTACTACTTTTACTTCTACTCTACTACATCTCAGAGACTAATATTGCACTTTAAACTGCACTAAATGTTTTTACAGCTTCAGGTATTAGTTACTTCTCAGACCAAGAGTCTACCTAAACGTATTTTAAATATATTAAACATTATATACAATTAGTAAAGTACCCCATTGTTTATAGTAAAACACACAAAAGGCCATGTTTTAGTATTACGGTTACTTTTAAGTTTGATACTTACCTACTCATATTGTTACTTCAATGAGGTTTTGAATGCAGCAGTTTACTTGTATTGGAGTAAAGTTGTTGCATTAGTGCTTTTATCAATGGCATCACAACTGTCCCCCAATGTGGCCCAGGTGGGTCTTTACAGAGATTCAGGTGACATGGTCTGGCTTCATCCTTTCCAAATCAGACGTATCCAAAGCGCTGGTCATCTTATTGTGCAGTTAGCCTCTTATGTTGGGGACTGTAGGTGTTCAGAAAAAAACAGAAAGTGCTGCAGCAAAAAGTTGAAACAGAATTTCTAGGAAAATGCTTTGGTGCCAATCAACAAGACGCCGATACAGAGCTGTATAACCTAAGAACCCTGACCGAAATGATCCCACAAATTCAATAAAAGGCGAGAGACCCCCAATGACAGTCCAGACTACATTCCTGTGGTGTTAGACGTGCCTGGACTCTCTACCTGTCACAGTCTGCTTTCTCACTCACCTATTTTCTGCATTAACATTCCTTAGTCACCTGGTAGTCACACCCTGTCTCTCTCTCACTCTGTTACACCCATCAGCTCCATTAGTATTTAGGCCCACTTCACTTTCACCTCAGTGCCAGATCGTACTTTGTAGCATGCCAGTCTTTCCCGCAGTACCCTTCGGATTGCTCTCCCGGTTTCGACCCTGCCTGTCCCTGACCAGCCTGCCTCGCTGCTCCCTGACCCGTTCTGTACCTGCGACTCCCGTCCTGCTTTCTCCTGGAACCCTCGCCTGTCCTCGACCAGCCCTTTGTCTACTATCTGCCATGTTGTCTCCTACCAGCCTATTGCCTTCAATAAAGCTGGTTACCGACTATCTCTGGTTTCCCGTGTTCTGCATTTTGGTCCTCAGCTCGTTTGTGACACTACCCAGGCAACAAGCCAATGGTCAGACAGATAGCAGAACACACGTCTATGGGGCTGATAGCAGCTGATAACACCCATGCTATTGGCTGATAACATCCAAAGTGGCATACAGATGTTAAAAGAGATGATGAATTAACTCTTGGAATGAGAAAATGTTTTAGGTGCACACTGCTTCTTCTAGATGTAGTCCTTCTCTTTGGACTCTCCTGTGTGGAGGTTTTCCTCCTGGTGCTACTGGTTTTCTCCGGCAGTTCTAAGACATGCAGATAAGGGTAATTGCTTATTGATGTGAGGGGGGAAAGGCACTTTTTAGAGAAGACATTTTGACTTTTCATGAGGTCTTTCTTTGGGAACTAAGTCCGAATATTGCCCAGAGTTTCCCTTCGGCACACGTAGCACAGAACAGGAGATTTATATACTTATTGTATGCTAAAATCCTCCAATGGCAAATGTTTGTGTGGCCATGGCTTTAGTGCCGTGTGGGTAGATGAGGATTGACAGGCCCCTAATGCCCTCTGCAGAGAATACATGGATAATGGAGGATCCTGTTGTGACGCCCCCCCGTCCGGCGTCTGAAACGAGACACAGCCATCTGAGCTCAGATTGATTCTGTGCGCGTGTGTGTTTGTGGATGACAGCAGGATGAATTTATTCTCTGGCTCTCACAGTATCAGTCACACTATTTACATATTCATTTCTCCTATCATAACGCAGTGACAGTGATGGTATTCTGCGGCTGCTCCACAGTGTCAGATTTGCATTGACGGTGTTTCTCTAAAGAGCAGCGAGCGTCGTAAACGTCTTAAACCCTTCACGTGTTGTCACTCTCTGAGCCACTCGGAAATGAATTGATATGTGGAGAGAATCAGAATGAGAAACAGGTTTATTGCCAAGAAGGTTAGAGCACATACGAGGAATTGGCCCTGGTGTATTCGGTGCATACAGGACCACAAAATTAAACTATTATAAAAATATCTCGCGCAACATTGACATGAAATATAGAAATACCCAAAAATGACGTACAGTATAATCCAACAGTATTGGTTTGAAAAGTGGAAAGCTGATATTTAAGGTTTAGCTTCGCGTACAATGTGAGGGTGTGCAGGACTGACAGTATTAGAGTAGAGGGACCAACTTAGAGCGACAAATAATTATATTTTACAGTATTTTACTAATGATTATTTTCATTATTTGAACTAGTTCTTTGGACAGCACCAGCTCAATATGCCGAGGAAGGTTGTTTGATAGAAATGAAAGTGTCAGATAAGACAAAGGAAATTAATTTACCTTGTTGTGCAATCTTTTAATCAAGTAGAATCTAAAACATGTCAGGAAATTGTAAAACAAAGGACACTCACAAGCTCTTGTGGCTTCATGCGTCCAAACAACAACCTTACAAATGTGTTAATTGATCCTTAGGTTAATTGTTTGAGTCCTTCGATCGAGAATATACAAAACAAAATGTTCAAATGATATTTTATGGGTTAAAGACAATTACAAATTGATTCTCAAATGCTAAAATAATGAACCGCAGACACACAACTATGAAGTGAAACATCCGTGCTTTGAATAACAGTCAAACTAAGTTCAACATATTCGCAGTATGGACTTACAGTCGCTTACTTACAGACGTTTTTACTGATACAAGCTGGATCCCACAGCTCGGAAATACTTCTCGGTACCAATTTAGACGCCTGAATGAAATAAGAGGAAGGTGTGTTCTTAAGGGACAAAGAGAAAGTACTAAAACAAATAACACATGCAGCAGTTTGGAGGCATTTATTCAAATAGGTTGCTTTTATTTATATTCCAGAGAGCAAATGCAAAAGCTCTCTCGTGCTGGATTCACCTTTTGAGTTTTGTGCATCTGCCATGAATTCCTTTTAATAGTGAAAAGGGTCAGCAGCAACCCAGACGACAGATTAAGCTATTTGCAGTCGTCGGGTTGAGAAACAGACGCTTTGGAAATCAAGAAAAAGGATGTTTACGTCCTCTCGGCGTGTGATGGAGAACGATAGAGAAGTGTAATGAAATAAGGAGAGGAGGATGAGGAGGGAGAAGAGGAGGAGGAGGAGGAGGAGGAGGAGGGAGGAGGAGGGAGGAGGAGGAGGAGGAGATAGACTTTCTGGTTCGGTCACGTCCGTCTGCAACACAGTTATCAGGCGGGGATTTTCCACCGAGTGTCAGTCGGTATAGGAGGCCTTCAAGGCTCTCGGGGAAAAAGGAGGATGCTGCGGGTAGTGACAGGGCTATCTGCCTCTGACAGCCCGAAGACCTAAAACCGGATGGCTGCGAGAGATAAGGCTCTGGACACACACACACACACACACACACACGTTGACACAAACACAATGGAAGCTGGTGTGTGCACATAATCACAAAAACACTGGCATTCACTTTGCATTAACAAATTCCCAATAGCCTGACCACTCGCTCATTCATTCACACACACACACACACCACACACACACCCAACAACACACACACCACACACACACACACAACACACACACACACACACACACACACCGTACACACACACACACCCCCTGTCTGGCTTCCCATCAGTGTGCTGCAGTGAGCTGGTGAGGAGCGCTGGGGCGAGAGACATCAATTTGCTTCCTCTAATGCGCTCGCTGCCCCCACAAGACATATTGATTATTTCTTCCCCGCAAAGCGACAAATAGCAATTTCAGGGGCATAATGGAGATAGATGGTCGGTTTATAAGAAGCCCCCAAAGAAAAGTTGTAAGGGGGTGGAGGGCTGGGGGGGGTGTGGATGCTCTTCCTCCTCCTCTTCCTCCTCCCACTCTGTCTCTATCTCTTAAGTGTTAACTTTCTACCCATTGCATCATTGCTATCACATGAGAAAATGTACCAATTAAGAATAAAGAGATATTCCACGGATAAGAAGAATTGTTCTTATTGTCACCAAAGTTTAAAATGGAGGACAGATATTGTATCTTTGTAAAGGTCCACATCATTTCCTACATAGTACTGTGTTTGGTTCAGAAAGCGTTACTTAATGCGACTATTTGAGGGCACTAAATAGTATTTACATCATCAATATTAATGCTTTTAAGTAACTCAATACAGTTATGTGAAATCTTTTGACATGATACATTATTTAAAGTCAACATTTCAGTTTTTTAATGTGGTTGAAAATAAGAGATGGTGCATCTGCAGGAAGGTGAAGGCATGGCGGGGATTTTGGACATTCATTCCTCTTCCTCCCCCTCCTCCCCCTCCTCCCCCTCCTCCTGTCTTTAATGGCCGTGCTGCAGAGAGCAGATGTTGCCGCAGTGTTTCCTCTCCGCCTCTCCCTCCGTCTGCTTCCTCTTCTTCTTCTTCTCCCCCTTGTTAGCATCAGAGTGACTGATCCGCACCGTGAGATCATGAATATTTGATCCTCAGCGCTGCAGGTGGATCACTACTTGCTAAGTTTGGCTTTCTGTTTTAAAGTCTGATATCTGGGTTGCAGTCAGTGGTGCAAAGTAAGTAAGTAAGTAGATTGACTCAAGTGCTGTATTTGAGTACAATTTTGATACAATATTTAACATGTTATGCTACTTTGTACTACTCCACTACATCTCAGAGGTAGATGGTGTACTTTTACTCCATGTATTTAATCCCTCTAGTTACTTCACAAATGTGGATGAATGGTGTGAAATATAACCAAGTGTTAAATCTTAGTTCCACCTGGAGTAAATCCACCAGCTACCCTGCAGTCTACAAAGTACTTCAAACTAGCTGCACCTTCACCAGCTTTGAGAACACTTTCATGATCAATCATTATAAAACATATCATACATTATTCTGAAATGGACCAATCTGCACAACGACTACTTTTACTGTCTTTCACTATATTTTGATGAGAATACTTTTCTACTTTCACTTGAGGAACATTTTGAATGCAGGACTTTTACTGGAACAGAGTATTCCTACACTCTGGTACTTCTACTTTTACTCAAGTACAAGATCTGAGTACTTCTACTTTTACTCAAGTACAAGATCTGAGTACTTCTACTTTTACTCAAGTGCAAGACCTGAGTACTTCTACTTTTACTCAAGTACAAGATCTGAGTACTTCTACTTTTACTCAAGTACAAGATCTGAGTACTTCTACTTTTACTCAAGTACAAGAGCTGAGTACTTTTACTCAAGTACAAGAGCTGAGTACTTCCCCCCCCCCCTTGCTGCAGTTAGATGTTGTTGTTATGTGTTCTGGTCCACACACTCTTCTTCACGGCATCATTCGGTCAGATTAGAAAGAATGATTCTTGAAATAAAAACCCTCACACAGTTTTTCATGTTTATTCGCTTCTGGCTTGACAAGAAGGCGTCTGCTTTTATATCTTCCGACAGCTGAGAGCCATAGATTCTGCAAAAGTGGACATCAGTGTCATCGCGTTAGTCTGTTTGTTTTGAAAAATGGCCCAAGAGCCGACAAGAGACTCCAAATAAATAATGAAATATATCTTCGGGCGTTGAGTTAGCTCGTATCTGGCTTCCAGAAAATGCTCCTGTCACTTTTCCACCTGCTTTTCTTGACAGACTTCCACTGTAAACTGGATGTGTTCTCCTCCAGCAGACAGCAGCGGTGTCACACTGTTATATTAACGTGATGGCTGCCAGCTGTAGAGAGACTTTCTGCACACTCCAGGCGGTCAATGAGTTCATGTTTGTCGCTCAACACAAGATGGACTGATGGGGAAATGTTGGAGATGATGTCTACTGTTGATATCTCTTTTATTAAAATCCATCATTGAGTCCGAGTTGTGTCCGAATTCCTTTATGAATTACAGCAAAGTGGCATAGCAGGTTAACAAGGCATGCAATAATAAAAGTAAAGACAGATAAGTACACAACCATGACTTAAGAAATGAGTAGCAGCAATTTAAGTAAAACCAAGAAGTGACATAAATAGCATTAAAACTGTTGGCGACATTTACAACAAGACGTCTGTATTGCATAAAAGTGATTATAGCACCGTACACAAGTGTTTATATTGCACGTTGCAGGTTATTTTTTCCAGATTGGTAGAAACCATTCTTAGATCCAGGATCAACTAAGATGATTATACAGACGCAGTGTTCGCTTCTATGAACAGATGCTTTGGGTACAGGTTATGTAAGTATATTTAATATAAACATTTCTATTGATTTAGGCACAATCTGTCTAACACCAAATGTTGCATTTATAATATAACCTTAATCTGCCAATCATCCGGTTTATATAGAAGTCCACTTTTACAAATCACAATGTTCACTAGATTTGAACAAGTTGATGTTCAGGTCATATGATTCAAAGTGTAATTATTAAGTCCAGTTAACTGTCCTCATCAGCCTGTAACAGTAACTATATTTCCAGTAGTTCCGTAAAAGGTGTAAAAATAATACCGTAAAAGGTGTTAAGAAACCAGTGAAAAGCAACCATTTCTGGAAAATACATCTTCATGAAATCAGATATAATCAATAATACAACTGATTGTGGAAAATCTAACAGTTGTTAAACCAGCTGGTTAACATAGTGGAGCATTTAAAGGGGACCTATCATGCAAAATGCACTTTGTGATGTCTGTTATACATCGACATGTGTCCCCGGTGTGTCGGGGAACTCACGCAGCGCCAGAAAATAAAACCCTCTCTTTCCCTCCGTACCCAAATCTCTAAAAACGGGGAACAACGGAGCTGATCCAGATTTGCGTCCGATATGACGTCATATCTGAAATGTGGACCCACGGCCCAATCAGAAACAATATAATATGGTCTGTGTTTACATTAAGATAAGATAAGATAGAGCTTTATTGTCTCCCTTAGGAGAAATTTGTCTTGGGCATCGAGATAATACACATAACACATTCAGGTCAATCAGTCATAGATACAGAACAGAGATCACATATCACATGGCAAAGAAACAAACAAGAATACAGGTACAGCACTTTCCCTATTGCACATACATAATCAAATATTGCACTTTTCCCTATTGCATTCATACATAATCAAATATTGCACCTTCCCTACTGTATTCATACACAAATCAATATTGCACTTTCCCTATTGCACCTATGCATAGTGTCCGTCAAATTGCACATCCCTATTGTGTCCATACCTATTTACACATATTGCACTTTCCCTATTTAACCTTCTCGATTGCACAAACTACTGTAAACATTGCACCTCCCAACAACTCCTAACAGCATAATCACAATTGTGTCTGACTGTTCAGCAGCTTGATTGACAGCGGAACAAAGGAAAACTTATACCTGTTCAATTTACAGTTTGGTAATCTATACCTTCAGCGACTCAAACTCTCTATACAGGATGTGTTTGGGGTCGCATGTGATTTTACGGCCTTGCTTTCTCACCATCTCCTCAAATGTCTCCTGAAGAGAGGATGGTGGAAGCATGCCAATTATTTGTCCAGCCCTTTTTATCAAGCTCTGGAGTTGTGATTTAGATTTAACTGACAAGTTACCAAACCATGTTGTGATGCCATAACGAATAATAGACTCAATTGCTGCCCTGTAGAACATTAATGATACATGTATCCACTCCATGAGTGCATCGCTAACACTCAGAGCTAACCTGTACTGGAGAGCATGTGTGTGAAGAAGCAGGAAGTAAAAAGGAACTCACCTTGTGGTATAACCGGCAAGAGAGAAAGCCTTTGAGCTCCAGACTGTTTCAGATCCTTGATAATCCATGATATGGCGTTTCATCACGGCAGCATTTAGTTTAGACAGTAGCTGCCGGGTCCCGCATGAGCTCCGCCCCTTTTTTTTAATCAATTTTTTTAAAGCTTTATCCCCAAATCAGCACTTTTGAAACAGGAAGTGAAATAGAGGGACATGAGGCATGGCTAGAATGGCTGATCTGTTTGGTGTTTTGAGCAAAACACTTCATAGACATGTTTTTTATATATTTGTATATATCTGAGACCTATGCTATTGCCTAGAAATAGCACGATAGGTGACCTTTAACCAACTGTAGCGTTACATATGTATGCCGATTGTTGGAGGAGAACCAATACAGAGCTAAAAGAGAGCGAACATTTAGCATTTTTGGGTCCTGGTGTTTGCCGTCATCGAGGTTAGCTTCGACATTTGAATAAGACAGAGCCCGTGTTAGTGTAATTAGTCTGTGCTTTACCTGCAAAACAAGATCAATTGTCGGCTTTAAGAAAGGAAAACCAAGTGAAGCTAATGTTCTGTAATGCGGATATGGCACATTGAACAAATGTGCCTTCAGACTGACTGAATTAAGATGGAGTGGGAAAGGATGAGGAAAAACCTGCATAACTATCTGTATTCCCACCGCAATATAATTACAAAGCAAAGGTCATTAATAACTCCAGACTGACGTTGACTTAACATATTTTCAATAGGGTGATGTATTCTCTATTGATGCACAGTACACAACACATGTCTGTAAACCTATGTTGATTCAGAGTGTTTTGCACGCTGTGTGAAATATATTTCGGGCGAGATTTTCTACTCTTTCATCTCTGATTTCTCTCGCTGCGCTGTCTTCCTCTCTCTTCCTCTATCTTCCTCTCTCTTCCTCTCTCACTTCATCACAGCTCGTCTGAATATTTCATGCATTCTCTTCCTTTCAAACCACCGTCATTGTTTAGTACCACGGAAAATGTTGCAAATCAAGATCGTGTTTAAAAACCTGATTGATCAATAATTCAGCGTTTTTGAGTATCTCAGATTGACTGACGGAGAGAAGTCAAGTTGTTGCTTCCCTTCTGTGATGTAGACATGATGTGAGCACTTTTACACGTTGTTATAGTTCATGCATCTGTAATACTGCTGTCATATTATATTTGGGAGAGCCTTTTAAGGTAAGAACATTGCAATTGGGCGATTAAAACACATCTCAGAGATAAATATGCATGAAAACAGAAAGTAATCCTCACAGAAAAGGCATTCAATCAATCAATGTTTATTTATATAGCCCAATATCACACATGTTACATTTGTCTCAGTGGACTTCACAGTTTGTACAGAATATCAGTATGACAATACGACACCCTCTGTCCTTAGACCCTCTGTCCTTAGACCCTCTGTCCTTGGACCCTCACATCGTACAAGGAAACACTTGCAGAGAAAACCCACAGTTTAAAGGGAACATGGGAGAAAGCTCAGGGAGAGCAACAGAGGAGGGATCCCTCTCCCAGGACGGACAGACGTGCAATAGATGTCGTGTGTAAATCGAAGAGATAATACATTTTACAGCATATAGACCGAATGTTAGGAAATGCATGTGTCTGTAAGAAGAAGATGAATCCACGAGGATGTCAGCAATCCTGTGGAAGCCATCAGGGAAGTAGTTTGGTGAGAGTCAGGCAGGACCACAGAGACTGGTTCAGCCAGGACTCGTAGTCCAGGACTCAGGATAGAGGATCCAGGATACAGGACCACAGCAACAGGATTAGCCTCCACTCAGGATCCCGGCGTATATATGGACACAAAAAAGAGATTTGGGGGAAGCTGGGTTAATCGGAACATGAGAGTACACAGGTACAGACAGAGAGAAGGAAGAAGTAAGGTGTCCTCCATTCATTTGCTACATTACATTACATGTCACTTGTAAGACGCTTTTATCCAAAGTGACTTACATACTCAATACTGTGGGCAATCCCCACAGGAGCAATTTGGGGTGAAGTGTCTCAGGGACACAACGACATGCTGACTGCAGTGGGATTCAAACTGGCTACCCCCTGATTTCGAAGTCCAGCACACTACCCACTGAGTGTACCCATATAATTGTGCAAAACAGCAACTAATAGTGTTGAGTTCAAACACTTTAGCCTCATGAATGTGAACAAAGCGAACCTGACAGGCTGTGTTGTTGTTTTTAGAGATAATGGATGACTTTAATTGTATGCAACAAGCCTGCAGTGGGCCATTAACCACAGTAAATTATCTCCAAGGCGAGTTTGAAGAATTGTGAAACTTTGACCATTATACCCCTTGGTAACAATTACGTTTGTTAAATGAAGGTAATGTCGCCATTACAAAGTGGTTCTCTGCTTGAATGTAAGGCGACAACAGGAATCGTATTCGTGTCGAATCTGACCAATTTACTACTTTCATCAATCCTAAATATTGTGTTTTACATTTGATCGCTTCCAGACCTTATGATATCCTCCACACTACGCATTTGGACATATACAACAGCTTTAGTCAACGTTCCAACACCTGGTCAAAGGTAGGTAATGAATGGGTAAAAATAGGTGTTAATAATTTAGTTTTTGGGAGAAGGGGTGGGATTAGATAAGTGTAACCTTCTTCCCACCCCTTCTCAGATGTGCAATTAGGTCGATCATTTGTTTATATATCATTTGTAAGTCAATCATATTTTACTTCAATAAGTAAGTTTGTACATGATCATAATTCTCATGTTTCATTTCAGTATTATTATCATTTTTGTGTATTATTGTTTGACACGTTCAAAATAAATCAAATCAAAAATAGTTAACCCCTTGATTATGTTCATCCATCAGATAGTACACACACACACACACACACACACACACACACACACACACACACACACACACACACACACACACACACACATACCATGTATACATCACTTCAGGGGACATTACATTGACTTACATGCATTTCCCGGAGACTTATCCTGACCTTAACCATAACCAACACATGCCTAACCCTTAACCTAACCCTTAACCTAACCCTTAACCTTACCCTTAACCTTACCCTAACCTAAGTCTTCACCCTAAAATTAATGATTCCCCTCATGGGGACCTACATTTTTTTTGTCCCCATGTTCACACAGTCCCGACACGTGACTGTGTGAACAGATTTAGGTCCCCACAAGTATAGTAATGCTAGGATACACACACACACACACACACACACACACATAGACAACCATGTAGATTTGGGAATACATGATTGTTCAGTGTCTATTCTTTGTATATTCACTGAAGTCATTCATGTAAGCCAGTAGTCTGAGACATTGTTTACAGATTAAAAGGTTGTTAAATAACATGTGGTGATGATTAATGTTTTTTTGCGTTAATGTAAGAGCAGTTAAAACTTGAATTTGACCGCAACCCAAAGTGATGGGGGGGAGAAACGAACACAACAGGAGGGGTTAGAAGCACCAGTTTAGGGTCATTTCCCCCCAGAATCCAGAGCACCTAAATGATAGGAAGCAGCCCAGACGGACGACAGTGACGCAGAATGAGCTTATTATCCCCGTTACTGTCAGCGCTGCGCCACCACGCTGTCAGTGAACACAACAGACGTGTTATATCGGACCGTGGCATCACAGCTGATAAGAGGAGTGATCCACAGCAGGGATGAAAACAGACGAGGGGGAGATGGGAGGTTTTGATGGAAGAAATATAGGCAAGTTTATTTATATAAGCACCTTTCAACACGAGGCAATTCAAAGTGCTTAACACAAATGAAAGACATTAAGAGCATTTAAGGACACCTATTATGCAAAATCCTCTTCTTCATGTCTCTTCTACATCAACATGTGTCCCCTCTTCTTCATGTCTCTTCTACATCAACATGTGTCCCCTCTTCTTCATGTCTCTTCTACATCAACATGTGTCCCCTCTTCTTCATGTCTCTTCTACACCAACATGTGTCCCCTCTTCTTCATGTCTCTTCTACATCAACATGTGTCCCCTCTTCTTCATGTCTCTTCTACACCAACATGTGTCCCCTCTTCTTCATGTCTCTTCTAACAGACAGAGAATCAGCACTTTGGAAACAGGGCTGAAACAGAGGGGATTATGGGTAATGCTGCAATGATCTGTTTGGTGTTTCAGCCAATCAGAGACATGTTCTGTATATATCTGAGACCTGTAGTATATTGATGAAAAACAGTATACTAGGGGACCTTTAAAAGTAGTCAGAGTTGCAGCGGACCTGCAGGTTTCTGGTGGTTCGTTCCAGATATTTGGAGCAGAATAACTGGACGCTGCTTCTCCATGTTTAGTTCTGACTCTGGGGACAGAAAGCAGACCAGAAGACCTGAGATAGGAGAATGGATGGAGAAACATGGACACGAATGGATGAGTTGTGGTATGAAGGGTTGAGGGATTGAGAGAAGAGGGGGAGAGGGAGTGATGGAGGGGTGAGACGCTGGCTATTATCCTGCATCGATTTACTCCAGTCAGGGATGGCTGGACGGGTAATGAAGCGTGGGATCTGGGAGTTGCCGAGCGCTTGTCTGCGCGTTATAGCTTTTTGAATGCGTTGTGAGATGATGTGTGTCACGTGTGTGTAAGTGTGTGTGTGTGTGTGTGTGTGTGTGTGTGTGTGTGTGTGTTGCATGCAGATTGTAAGGTTGAATCTGCTGTGGTTAAACACAAGATACGCCCCTTTGTCTGCAGGAGATTTCAAGCCTTTCAAGGTAACAGCGTTGCAATTGGGACACATTTCCAAGATCAATATGCTTGAAAAAAAGGCATTCATTTCATATTAGTTTGTACATATTATCGTCCAAAAACAGCAACTAAGAGGGCTCAGTCCAGACATAGTATGATTGCATGAGTGTGTAATTGATAGACTACAAGAAACACCCCTTCAAACCCTGCCTGCAGACGACAGTATGAACAATATGTTGAAGATAATAGCTTTGTAACTTGGTCTTGTAAACCTCAAAAGCTTAGTTTGAATCAAGCCCTTTAAAAAGAAAGAAAGCCAATAATCCTGTTTCAAATTCAGATTAAAACCTCTAATACAAAGTGTACTATTTAAATTCAAAGTATCAGGTTGCATAATAACTTAAAACACTTTGTATTGGTTCAGCATTTGAAGGACATTTTCCATGGAGTGAAACAAAGTGAATAAGCTAATGTTTCTATGGATTCGCTGTGTGAGAGTAGAGTGACATTCACTGACTACGCCTCCTTTCTGGTTACAATTGACGTAACCTTGGAATAATTAATAGAGAAAATAAATGGTAGATTAATCAGATGAATTCATAGAACAATCTAGAAAGACATAATGGAGAGAAATGGGACATGCACTCAGATTAAGAATGAATTGATGGGAAATAGTTGCAACCTGAAAAGGTACAAAAGCTTAAGTATACCCTAAATATTCTTGTTTTTTGAGAATATTTAGGTAATCAGAATAACAATAAGAAACATTTAAGGTGAGGCAGAGGTATTTTTCTTAATCCAAGACATCAATTACCCATTTAAAAAACCTTTTACTTAGTTGTTATAGGCCAGTACATCGTCTTGCTGTGCACATTGTCCCCTTGTGGTGCACAAATCAAAGCAAGCAGCCTCCACTGCAGAGACAGAATTAAAATCAGACTATCCCTCTCGGGGGTTTTCTATGCAACATAAATGTTTGGAGAAGAAGAACAAAGGAGGTTTTGTAAATGCAAAACAGAAGTTTCATCAGGTGCGGGGGGAATTATCATAGCTGTGAACAAGTTCTGTTTTCTCCCTCCTTTCGTTCATCCTCTCCTGCATCCTTTCTCCTTGATACCTCTCCCTGAAGCCCCACACTTCCTCTCCGGTCTAATCTGCTGCTCGACATGCTCTCTCTTTGTTCTGCGACCCTGACAAGACGTCTCGTTCGCGACGACAGCCACCGGTGTGCAGGGGATAATAGAATGAGCGCAGGAATGATAAACCCCCGAGGATGCTGGGAGAAAACACAGGAGTATGTCAACCACGGGTGATAACACTCTTTTCGCCCCGTGCATGTGTCGGAGGCGGAGGAGCAGGGATTAGCTTTTTACAGGCAGGCTTTTGCTGATTTGCAAGCTCGGAGATGTTTACACTGGAAGGTATCAGGGGGCAATATTCCCAGACAAAATGCTGCTCCAAAAACAAGTAAACAAATCATGAAAACAAGGTGTTCTCGCTTGCATTAAGTCAAACTAATCTGCCAATAGAGCAAGTGAACATAGGATGGGATATTTATTTAACTTATTTTGAACTATATTTGACCAGAATCAGGAAATGTGTGACCAAGTTAGCCACAAATGCTCAAAAGTGTTCTGCTTTGTGATGTTAGTCGGTGATTTTCAAATAAAACGTTTAATCTGAGATACAACTGAAAGTAGAGTCTTTGTCTAAAAGCAAGACCCTACATTTCCCGTGCCTTGTTCCATCTTAAAGGGGACCTATCATGCAAAATGCACTTTTTGATGTCTTTTCTACATCACCGTGTGTCCCCGGTGTTTCAGGAAACTCACGCAGCGTCAGAAAATAAAACCCTCTCTCTTTTCCTTCGTACCCAAATCTCTAAAAACGGGGAACAACGGAGCTGATCCAGATTTGCGTCCGATATGATGTCATATCTGAAATGTGGACCCACGGCCCAATCAGAAACGTTGCTATCGGAAACAATGCCCGACTGTTTTGGACGTAATATGGTCGGTGTTTACATTAGCATCGCTAACACTCAGAGCTAACCTGTACTGGAGAGCATGTGTGTGAAGAAGCAGGAAGTAAAAAGGAACTCACCTTGTGGTATAACCGGCAAGAGAGAAAGCCTTTGAGCTCCAGACTGTTTCAGATCCTTGATAATCCATGATATGGCGTTTCATCACGGCAGCATTTAGTTTAGACGGTAGCTGCCGGGTCCCGCATGAGCTCATCAGCACTTTTGAAACAGGAAGTGAAATAGAGGGATATGAGGCATGGCTAGAATGGGTGATCTGTTTGGTATTTTGAGCAAATCACTTCTTAGACATGTTTTTTATATATTTGTATATATCTGAGACCTATTCTATTGCCTAAAAATAGCATGATAGGTGACCTTTAAGTTATCTGGCCTTATATCAAGTGTAATGATATACTCTGACTAGAAATTAGACGAATATACTTGGCAAGATCTGTCTAGGTCTTAACCAGTTTTGAGCATTGCTTCAAGACGTGCAATCTTAAATAAGTGGACAGGTGATTTAAAAATCCTGATGAAATGCCACTGTGTCCAGGGATGTAGTTATAATGTGTAAAACGACATCCCAGCTGGAATTTGAAACACTACAATTGGCAAATGTCTACAAGTCCCCTGAATAACAAAACTGAGTTTATTCTAATAGCAAGTGTATCCAGAGCCTGAACAGCTTATACCTCTGTGCCATTAAGCGCTATTTTTCAAAGACTTCATTCTCCTTTGTGATGATGATCGTAGAAACTGTGGATGTCAATTACACAGCTACTCACACACACATATGAATCCGCGTCTGAAAATAGTCCCTAACATTCCCTTTAAACTCCTGTTCGAGAAACGTAGCCGAGCTGTTTTAAAACAAAGTATTTTTTAAAGGTTAAAGCATATATTCATGAGTCGTTTGGAAAAATGCAATGGGGACAAAGGGACGTGGTGTCAAAGATAGGATGGGGAAATGGAAGTATAGAAAGTCAGACTAATGAAGTGTTGGCTTTGACCTTTTTTACCGAAAGAACTGTAGTCCTTTTATGAAAGTATACCTCCACATCCTTAGTTTACACCTCACCAAATAAGATAAGATGTATTTTATCAATCCCAATTTGGGCTTTAAACAAAACAAAGCATTGCAAATAATGTCCTGTTATAAGCAGGATATTATTTACATCAAGTGTGCATGGATGGAATATTCGATAGGTAGACTTCTTTCAGCAGCTTCACACTGAAATGGTGTGTAATCTGGACCTATTCGAAGTACGAACGCTAAAGGTGGCCAGACTTCCCCAGTATTTAGAGATATATTAATATACATATTTTTCGATGATTTATGTAATTTCTTTATCTCTACTGCAGGTTTCAGTTGTGGTTTCACACATTTTTACAGGTATTGTCACGCCTGAAATATGGGCCGCGCCTCTTCCATCTTGATTATTCTGACAGTAACAAGTATACTGCTGATTTTGTAAAGTATTACTTAGCTGATCAGAGTTTAAACTATTTTCTGTAGCTCAGGTCCACTTTTCTTGGTAATTATCAGACATGAAATAGGATTTAGAAAATGTCGAGGCTTGGTGCAGTGAGACAGTGAGGCGAGGAATCAATAAAAACTGATAGGTAAGTGTTTTTTCGTTGTTGCTGCAAAACAATTATCAGAGTCTGAGGCTCTTGAAACGAAGCCATTTCCAGCCAACTGTTCCTCTGCAATCCAACTACTCTTGACCCCAATCTGCCAGATATCCACACAGGTGAGGAAGGTGGGCACGTCTCCTCTTCCTCACCCTCAACTTTTCGCTTAGCCTCAGCCCATTTAACAATCGGACTCTTCTAGACAACTGACCTTGACCACAAGAATGAAAATCGAAGTGGTGGGGGCGGAGGGAGCCTCGTAAGAAAAACCTCCCAAGCTAAAAATAGAAAAAAGGTGGCAATTAGGTGCCAATCTAATCATCGCTCTGCTAAACGAGCCCTGAAGATCCCGCCCTCATCTCCCCGAGGTTTTTCTCTCGCAGCACTTCCTCATCATCGCCGGCTATCGGCTTAATTACGCCCCCGCCATCCCCCCAGATAAGAGAGTGATAGCCTTATCACCACGGCTCATTTCAGAATCCATGAAATTAATAAAGTCTACCTCCCGTCTGAGTTCTGGGGCCAAACTTATATTAGTTGTCTCGTACGAGGACTCAGTGAAGTACTCTCGGAGAAAGATGGAGGAGTTCATCCTGAGAGGAGATTAAAGACTATAATACTTTATTATCAGACTAAGTCTTTTGCATCACAGCAGCTCCATTTAGCACATCAACAAGGACAGATATTAAGACACGAAAGTGCAGAGAAAGCATGCTTAAAACCCTCTAACGTACATTAGCTCAGGGATTTACGTCTGTATTTATTTGAGGATTGACTGATGCACAAAGGACGGCTTCAATCCAATCCAACTTTATTTATATAGCACATTTAAAAACAACCGAGTTGATCAAAGTGCTGTACATCAATGCATATATGAAAGGCATCATAAATACATTTAGACAAACCCGAAAGCACGAGACAATAAAACCATACTTAGCCACAGACTGAAAAACGCTCATTCACGATGTAAAAACATTTTAAAACCCCAATTTAGAAAACACAGACTGATACATCTTCTTAAACGTGGTCTGCGAAAGCACGGGAGAACAAGTAGGTCTTCAGTCTAACTTTATTAAATCGTGGGACTCTGTTTCTCCGAGTGACAATTCATCAGTTTTGGGTCAGAGATGATGTTGTTGGCCAGCCTCATTACGTCATGGTTCTAGTCTGATTCATAGAGTTTCTCACCGACGAGGAGGAAAGACTTTTTAAGTTTAGGGCGTGTGATATTTGGGATATTTATATTAGTTAGTTATGATTCTTCTCTCTTAAGTTAATGTCCAATTGGTTTGGTTGAATACTTCATTTCCCTTAATCTCCACCTTTCTGCACAATGCAGTTTGGCAAATTGTGTAAACCCACCTGGCGCTAAACTCAATTCTGATTCTTAAATTCTACGGTGGCCTCTGCACACTTTAAAATATCAATATGTTGAAATAAAAGCACTTCCTGCTGACCGCCAATAAAGCACCCAGCTAACTTGAACAGAGTGTTTGTACTGGTTTCGAGTCGTCTCTATGAGCTCTCCGTGTGTTGGCGGCTGTACTCAGGGGGGAGACAGCTGCTTTCAACGGGCTGTTCCACCTGCCGCTCCCCTGAGGAAAAGCTCTGTGCTTCACCGACCAAATCCACTCCAAGTCTCTCTCTCTCTCTCTCTCTCTCTCTCTCTCTCTCCAGCGTGACAGGCAGGGGTCTCACCCATCGATTTCAGGGGGAAAGGGAAAGGTTGGGGGCGCTGGCAGTGGAACGAGACGGGCTCCCACCAGGTTTGGGGCCTGTCATTTATTTCTAAACGACGGCAGATGGTTGGGCTTGGCACTTCTTTGCACCATCCTCTCAATCTCCCAAGGTGCATTTCTGTGATGAATGTGGCGAATGGGAGCACTGCAGAGAAGGCTGAGGCACATCTGCGCTGCCAGATAACGGGGGGCAAAGTATGTCTGGGCTTTCTCTCGCCGTGGACTCGCTTTCACATATTACTCATTCCCTCGCAGATCTCTGGAGGACTCGCCACCTCTCTGGGTTTTATTTGCCTCTCACTTTCATGGAGCTGCTCTTATCTGCAGAGCACCTCTCTACCTCTTTAAAGTTTGACATTGCTCCCTGCTATATAACATTTTGTTTCCCAGCGTGAGGTATAGCTTTGAGTTTGAGTGATAATTAATCATCACAGAATTATATTAATTGGAGCTATCAGCAGGTCTTCAGGGTACTTACAAAGTCGAGACTGACACAGAAAGTTATCCACAACTTGCTCTGTAACACAATCGTACTGTGTGTGTGTGTGTGTGTGTGTGTGTGTGTGTGTGTGTGTGTGTGTGTGTGTGTGTGTGTGTGTGTGTGTGTGTGTGTGTGTGTGTGTGTGTGTGTGTGGTGTGTGTGTGTGTGTGTGTGTGTGTGTGTGTGTGTGTGACAAGACTTAATTGGCTTTCACTTTTGTTATTATCCTCATTAGTGCCCTATCTTACTAGATGTCTGTCGGGTCTGTCACTGCACTGTATAAGTCCGTAAAGATAATGTCATTATACTGTCTTGATTAAGCTTCATATGAAAATACCCAATCTGCGTGATCAGAAGTGGAGAATAAGTAATTAAAAAAACAAGTTATCAGCTACTGCAGTCAGAAAGGAGAAAGCACTAAGCTAGCATTTGCAAAAAAGTAAAAACTAAATATATATATTTGTTTATCTGGGACCCAGTTTTAAGCTCCAATATTACTATGCCATTTTTCCTTTAGGATCTTTCACCGTTTACAACACACACACACACACGTCCTACACACCCTATATGTCACGGCGGATGCAAAGCCACGGTAAAGTCAACAATAACACCCTTGCAAAGGTCACGTCAGCTTCATGGTCCTAATCATCGAACACCATCACGTCCCATGATTTAGGCGATGCAGTAAAAAAATGTCATAACCGACCGCATCCCCTGTTCCCATTCACGTATCCATGGAAACAGCTGCACCCCGACCCATGCCTCTTTGGGATTCACGGAGCGTCGCTGCAGGGTGACAAGTCAGGCGTAAAGAGTCGATTTAGCTGCGGCATTTGGGGGAGGTTCGCACATTAGCAGGGAGGAAATAAGGGAGCAGGAAAATACTTAGTGGATGATTGGCTCCGCAATAACAGAACGGCCCTTTGGCAGATCGTCAGGCGGAGGGATACGGATCCATTAGATACAGGAGCCATTAGGGAGAGAGGGTCTGTGAGGAGGTGAGGTTCAGATGTAGGCCTGCATCCTGTAAAGATGGAAAGATAGATGGATAGATGGAAGGTAGGTAGGTGGACATTTACCAATATGGACATACTTGTACTTTACTTGAGCATTTCCATGTTTTGCTACTTTGTAATTCTACTCCACTACAATTCAGAGGTTAATTGTGTACTTATACTCCACTAAATGTATTTAATACCTTTAGTTACTTTACAGATCTGGATGAATGATGTGAAATATAATCAAGTGTTAAATCAGACTTTAGTTCCACCTGGAGTAAATCCACCAGCTACCCTGCAGTCTACAAAGCCATTCAAACTAGCTGCACCTTCACCAGCTTTGAGAACACTTTCATGATCAATCATTATAAAACATATCATATATATTATTCTGAAATGGACCAATCTGCACAACGACTACTTTCACTGTCTTTCACTATATTTTGATGAGAATACTTTTCTACTTTTACTTGAGGAACATTTTGAATGCAGGACTTTTACTGTAACAGAGTATTCCTACACTCTGGTACTTCTACTTTTACTCAAGTACAAGACCTGAGTACTTCTACTTTTACTCAAGTACAAGACCTGAGTACTTCTACTTTTACTCAAGTACAAGATCTGAGTGCTTCTAATTTTACTCAAGTACAAGATCTGAGTACTTCTACTTTTACTCAAGTACAAGATCTGAGTGCTTCTAATTTTACTCAAGTACAAGATCTGAGTACTTCTACTTTTACTCAAGTACAAGATCTGAGTGCTTCTAATTTTACTCAAGTACAAGATCTGAGTACTTCTACTTTTACTCAAGTACAAGATCTGAGTGCTTCTACTTTTACTCAAGTACAAGATCTGAGTACTTCTACTTTTACTCAAGTACAAGATCTGAGTGCTTCTAATTTTACTCAAGTACAAGACCTGAGTACTTCTACTTTTACTCAAGTACAAGACCTGAGTACTTCTACTTTTACTCAAGTACAAGATCTGAGTGCTTCTAATTTTACTCAAGTACAAGATCTGAGTACTTCTACTTTTACTCAAGTACAAGATCTGAGTGCTTCTAATTTTACTCAAGTACAAGATCTGAGTACTTCTACTTTTACTCAAGTACAAGATCTGAGTGCTTCTAATTTTACTCAAGTACAAGATCTGAGTACTTCTACTTTTACTCAAGTACAAGATCTGAGTGCTTCTACTTTTACTCAAGTACAAGATCTGAGTACTTCTACTTTTACTCAAGTACAAGATCTGAGTATCTATTCCACCTCTGACTTCTGACTTTGTGAAAAGGAGACTGCTCTTTCAATTTCACACCGAGGTAATGTTGTTCATATTATTGCTTTAATAGCACCTAATGGCAGCGATTCGGAGCATTTATACCATGGGATTTTTAAAAACCCACACAGTTCCTAAAAGCTTCTCTTTTTCTCTGTCAGCAGCACAGGGGAGCAGAGCTGCATTATAATGACTTCCTCGCTGTAGGAGAAATGTGCTTTGTGATTTTTCAGCGTCATGCTGAGATGAGGAACAGTATGCTCTGGATGTAAGTAGATGGAGCTGCACAGAAGCGCTATTAATATGCAGTAAAAAGCTAACTTAACCAGTGGTGGGATTAATATTTCATCGCTATAGGGTGCATTGATGTTTCTACCATATTTCTTTTTATCGGGGGCTGTCAATGTTATAGCTTTAAAACTTCCCAGTGGCTGAGAGGTCTGTGGATGCTGTGGACTGATCCAAATAATGAAGCTCTATTATCACATAGTGTTCACCTCTACAGTGGGTTTATTAGATTATAAATGACACATTTTGTTCTTGATAATGGAGCTTATTAGCAGCTGCTATTCACAGATAGCTTGGCTGGGAATTGAAGTGTACAATGTGGCTCCTCGGGGGCTTCTTGGCAAGAAATATCCAAAAACAATGCCTTTTTAAAATGGCAACAGCTCAAATCTACGCCTCTGAGGGGCTTTGTGTCACAACAGCAGCAAAGGCTCATGGGTATTGTAGTATTAAGAGCTGTCTGCCAACGTGTTATTTGTACATATTCTTGGACACTGCTTTCTCTCAATTTGTACTTAAATGAAAAATGGGTAACACTGGTTTGTCATATGTAAGCCCATCACAGCATCCATAAGATACTTCTATTTCCTTATAAGTCAGTCTACTGCTGTTAATATGTTTAAATACAAGTAAATGGAATGATATATTAGATAAATAACAAACAAATAAATGTTAATGGATGTTCAGGTGTCTAACAGTCTTACTGTAGGATGAAACTGTCCCTGAGTCTGGTGGTTTTAGACCTGATACTATGTGTGTAAGTAAAATGAGTTTCCTGTGTCTACTTCACTATATTCTCCTTTACCCCCCGTGAGTCGGAGCATAAACACCCGGGAGGTTTCTCTTTTTTCTGCCCTCGCTGACTGGCGTCTCATTAGCAGAGCAGACAGACTGAATGCTAATCGTGGAGGCGTAGCCAGCGTGAGACGACCTTGTGTGGAAAAACGAGGAAGGATACACACACAAGTGTTTCAGTTTAACGTCTGGTGGTCCTTAACTTAAGTAGAAGTACTGATACTTGTGTTTACAAATACTCTGATGAAAGTAGAAGTACTGACTAAACTTCTTTACTCAAGTGAAAGTAAAGAGGCTTTGAAATGTACTTCAGTAGAAAGTACCCATAACTAGCAGCTGCTTTAAAGAGTACCTGACCTCCCTTTATATTAATAGAACAATAATGTCATTGTTAGCTAATGAATGTTTCCATGCTGAACAACGGCAACATGACAACGTTTCCATTGGTCCCTCTTCTTTAGAGAAGACCAGGAAATGATGGATACACGGATCGTGTTCAAATCAATAGGCACGCAATGACTCTAAAGAATAATGATCACGCCACCAAACACACATTCAGACTAAAGGAACCAGCTGTTTGGGAAATGAGAGAAGTAGAAAGTACAGGTATTTGAGTTCAACATGTAAGAAGTAGAAAGTACAGGTGTTTGAGTTCAACATGTAAGAAGTAGAAAGTACAGGTATTTGTGTTCAACATGTAAGAAGTAGAAAGTACAGGTATTTGTGTTCAACATGTAAGAAGTAGAAAGTACAGGTATTTGGGTTCAACATGTAAGAAGTAGAAAGTACAGGTATTTGGGTTCAACATGTAAGAAGTAGAAAGTGCAGGTATTTGGGTTCAACATGTAAGAAGTAGAAAGTACAGGTATTTGAGTTCAACATGTAAGAAGTAGAAAGTACAGGTATTTGTGTTCAACATGTAAGAAGTAGAAAGTACAGGTATTTGGGTTCAACATGTAAGAAGTAGAAAGTACAGGTATTTGGGTTCAACATGTAAGAAGTAGAAAGTGCAGGTATTTGGGTTCAACATGTAAGAAGTAGAAAGTACAGGTATTTGAGTTCAACATGTAAGAAGTAGAAAGTACAGGTATTTGAGTTCAACATGTAAGAAGTAGAAAGTACAGGTATTTGTGTTCAACATGTAAGAAGTAGAAAGTACAGGTATTTGTGTTCAACATGTAAGAAGTAGAAAGTACAGGTATTTGGGTTCAACATGTAAGAAGTAGAAAGTACAGGTATTTGGGTTCAACATGTGAGAAGTAGAAAGTGCAGGTATTTGGGTTCAACATGTAAGAAGTAGAAAGTACAGGTATTTGAGTTCAACATGTAAGAAGTAGAAAGTACAGGTATTTGAGTTCAACATGTAAGAAGTAGAAAGTACAGGTATTTGTGTTCAACATGTAAGAAGTCGTCGGAAAAATAAGTAGTGGAGTAAAGTACTGATAGCAGATAAATGCACTTGAGTACAGTAACAAAGTATTTGTACTCCACTACTTCCCACCTCTTCTCCTCCGTCCTGACCTTGGGGTGCAAAGTCAGCCAAGTCTGACCACCATTAAAAAATAAAAAGCATCGCCGTGTGTGATATCGGTTGTAAGTACTTGATTTTTAACAGCATGAGCAAACCATCTGAGTGAGTGACGTTAATGTGCTGCTTATCATAACTGCATTAACATTTTTGAGCCTTTACTTGCTTGACAACTCATTAGGTTCGAGTGAAAGTCACATGCAGACAGTAATTTAGCACATCTTAGAAGCAATATGCATCTTTCAGGCTTTACGCCATTAATTGACATCATATTTCAGTTTTGAGGCTTTGGACGTCCTAACAGAGGGCGTTTCATTTCCATGACCATAAAAACCTAAATATCACTGAAGGTTTCTTCTGCGTTTGATAAGTAGATGTTGTTTTCTCATAATGTACAAACACAGAATCCTTTTTGTCTCTTTCTGTAATCCCATCATAGCCTCTTAAATCCAAGAAAGCAACCTTTTGACCTTCAATAAATTCCAATTAATGACAAAGCACAAACAGTAAACACTCATGGACAGAAAAGAGTCTAAATTGTGCATGTGGTGTTTCCTCAGTAGCATTGAAAATAGCATTTTTAATATTTAAATCTGGACTAATTTGTGTGTGTGTGTGTGTGTGTGTGTGTGTGTGTGTGTGTGTGTGTGTGTGTGTGTGTGTGTGTGTGAGAAAGACTATGGCTGCCTGTCTGTTTAAGTGCCATTAGTTCCTCCCTGCCACTCATTGATAAAGAGACGCTGCCATCAGACAAACCAGCCGTCTCCTTCAGTCCTCATTAAAATGTCGTCATATTAAAAAATAATTTCAAGGCCTGGGCTGATGAGCGTTTTATTGCCTTCCGTGAAAATGTTCGCACTTTGGAGTCGACGGGAGAGAGGAAAAGCTTCAAAGTGAGGAATGAAAGCGGGGGGGGGAGGAGATAAGAGCGATGCGTCTGACCGTTAATCATTTCCTCATTTATCTGCCCTACATAAACACCCGTTCTTTACAGTGAACACTGGCAGAAAGAAAGTGAGCATTCATCCTGCTGAATATGAGCTCAATGATACTTTATATTGAGTGAAATACAACTTTACAATAGACTCATGGCGCATTTCCACTGCAGTGCATCGCACGGCTTAGTACGGTATGGTTAGGCTCACTTCATGCTGCGTTTCCATTAGAGTTTAGGAACTGGGGCAGTAACTATAGTAACGCAGTGTTGGCGGAGCCGTGACGTCATCTTCAATGCGAACCACAAACCCAACATCAGCTGTTAGCTGTTAGCACTCAGAGCTCACAGCTCCTCATATCTGTTCAGAAACTAGACAAAAGTTAAACAAGTACAAACCACAGACTGCCTGTGTCATGGAGAATACAGTCGCTGGTTTATTTATGTCTGTAGGCCGTTGTTGTGAGTGTGGACGGTCGGAGCATATACAACGTTAGCTTAGCCAGTTGCCACATTCAGAAAACACCCATTTTAAAAGGTGTTTCTCTGCCGTCTGTCTGCAGATTTGTCAAAGCATTAATTCATGGTTTTTACTATCCAGTATCAGTATGTTGTTACTTCGGCATCATTTTAAAACGTATATTACAATTAAATCACGGTAAAATGCTTCAAAAGTTGAGAAAAATTCAACTTTGCTTCAACGTGCTTGTGTGTCCGGGGCGGGAGATTCATGTGATTGGTTGTCGGTCGAGTTTCAGACACGCTCGCCGGCAAGCTTCAACGCACGCTGCCGTGTGGACGCTTCGTAAGAACAGTATTGGAAATGAACCCAACATGCAGATTGGTCATTTTTAGGGTCTAAGTGACGTGTCCTCTCTTGCACACGCACAGAAATGTGAGTAAAGTATGAGAAAGACGTACACATATTGAGTTTTTGGAGCTCTTCTAACATCAGGGTCACAGTGTGAGGAAGATTGATCGCACTGAATGTCAAACACTGACAAAACTAAAACGTTGACTTTAATTCAATGTATTATGTCAACAGATTTCACATGACTGTATTAGGTTAGTAGAAAGCAATACTATTAAGTTGAACCTATTATTTAAACGTTATATTATTGCTTTCAACTAACCTAATACAGGTGTGTTAAATCAGTTGACATAGATATTTAATTAAAGTCAACGTTTCAGGTTTTTCAGTCAAATTCCTCCTAAAACAGAGAATTCTCACGTTTTTTAAGATAAGATCAGATAGGAAATGTTTTACCCAGAAGGAAATGGTTGTGCCAGAGTTACAAAGATACAATGAACACAGCAGCATAATAATAAAAGTAACACTTATTAATAATTTCATTTCATTTCAAACCTTTATTTAAACAGATAGGTCCCTTGAGATCATGGATCTCTTTTACAAGGGAGACCTGCATCAATTTGTTCCACATGAAACATAAAAACAAACAATAGAGGACATCATATTTACATATTTACCAACACTTACAAACACCCATAGTGTCATAAAGCATTTCGTGCAGACGTGCCTTAAAAACATTCAGAGAAACAAAGGTGAACAATTTCAAAATAATAATAAAACTGTACTGAAGAACAAATTAGATAACAAGAAACATATAATACAACTGAGCCGGAACTACCCCTGGTGGAAAAGCAACAAAAAACGCGCCGGGTTTGGCACGCCACGCTTAAACCGTCGCGCTGCGGCGGAAATGCGCCATCAGTGTCCTTCACATCAGAGGCTAATTTAAAGTACCATAATAATCATAAAATACACTATTTTCATGTATACTGTATCCTTATGAAGTGTTATCTAATATTACCTCCACCTACCATATTATTGATATGGTTTGTTGGTGTATCTGTTGCTCCAAAATGTATATGCCTTTCTTGCACACCAAATGTAAATAATATCCCACTTTTATATTGTATATGTTTCTTCACTGCCAACTTTTATATTTTCACTTTTAGTGCTGTATTATCTGCTATTTTGACACTCGTTTTAAATGATGTTGCAACGAAAGCAATTTGGGATTAATAAAGTATATCTTATCTTATTTTAAAAGGGGCCGGATTTTCATGAAACTTGGTGTAAGGGTGTAGAAAGGGAAGAAGGAGAAAACATTATAAGTTGGAGCCGATCCAAAACTCAGGATGGATATACAAAAATGTTTTACTTATGGAAACAATCATTTATTTCTGACAGAGAAAATGAACATTGATCAACTTTACTACGATTGTGAACGTCCCATTGTCATTTTCAACACTTCTGCCGTTGCCACATGTACACCTTACCATTTAAACAACAATGAATCAAGTTCAAAGTAATAGCATTACAGGAAGAAGAAGGCAAAATACGTGGCAGACCAACAGAGGATAGTAACGACAGTACAGTTATTGCTGACTTCAGCACAAAATGCAAGACTGCTTTTTGTGCGTCCACACGGCAGCGTGCGTTGAAGCTTGCCGGCGAGCGTGTCTGAAACTCGACCAACAACCAATCACATGAATCTCCCGCCCCGGACACACAAGCACGTTGAAGCAAAGTTGAATTTTTCTCAACTTTTGAAGCGACGGAACCACAATGCAGTTCGGCAAAGCGTGACGTCACCCCATTCAAAGTGAATGGGAAGCAGCTTTGAAGCTTCCAACGCTTCTGTCCACTTTGAATGGGGTGACGCCACTTTTAGCCGAACTGCATTTTGGGAAGTGGAGCGTTGCTGGCGTTGCTCGCTTCAAAAGTTGAGCAATGTTCGTTCAGGAACTTAATATAGTTGTTGGGAAAATACTGAATGTACTCTTCCAGTATCAGAGTAACATGATATCAAAGGTATCCCAACTGTAGCTGAGTTCATGACAGGATGTGTGATTACCTAGAAGAGCATCAGGACTGTTTGAGGCAGATGATAGCTATGTGATTAACATGATGATTCAGCCTCTATGGAGAGAGACATCAAGCATGCTCATTTCTGACGTGAAGCTAATCTGAAGTAAACATTGAATACTGCTTTCTATTCCTCCATCTTGCGACTGTGTAACTCCCTCTCTTGGATATCAGCATGTGAAGGACACTGCTCAGGAACTAGCTGATGCTCTGTATGTGATGACTACTTCCATTCTGGAGAGGATCACAGACACATGGATCCTGAGATTGAAGCTCAAGCCGGTGACGAGGGATATTTTTCTAACAGTATGAGACGGTTAATGCAAGACAAGGCCTACAGCTAATGAGCAATAATAATTTAACCCAATTAGCTGTCATTGTTCTGCTTAATAAAGGGCATCTAACAAAGCCCCAACACATTAACAACACCTCTCACCTCAGCACTCTGACCTGGAGTTAATCTTCTGCTCGCTTTACAAAACGCTTCCACAAGCACTTTCAACACGATGCCATTTTCTAATACCCTGCAGTGAGAAAAACAACAGCAGCTGCAGAAAGTTAGAAAGACCATCAGTGGAGGAGTAAAGGTTATACTGGGGAGGCATTAACACACACACACACACACACACACACACACACACACACACACACACACACACACACACACACACACACACACACACACACACACATACACACACACACACACACACACACACACACACACACACACACTTATAATAATGAACATCCTGATATCCTTTAATGACACCAGACACCTAAGTTGGGATATGATGTATATTTGAAGCTAAAAGGACATTTCAGTAGGGAGAACTGAGAACTTCCACATCACCACTATGTGCAATATAAATATCATTATCTTCCTACTTTCCTCTTTTATAACAGATGCAATATTAACTTGCAAATGACGTATCTGCCACTGCGTTTTTTTTGCACTATTCAATGCCGCTCGTCACTGGACTGTACAGTTTTTAACATTCATTATATGTTATCTAATTTGTTCTTCACTGTTAGTACGGTTTTATTATTAATAAGTGTTACTTTTATTATTATGCTTCTGTGTTGTAACTCTGGCACAACCATTTCCTTCTGGGTAAAACATTTCCTATCTGATCTTATCTTAAAAAAACGAGAGAATTCTCTGTTTTAGGAGGAATTTGACTGAAAAACCTGAAACTTTAATTAAATATCTATGTCAACTGATTTAACACACCTGTATTAGGTTAGTTGAAAGCAATAATATAACGTTTAAATAATAGGTTCAACTTAATAGTATTGCTTTCTACTAACCTAATACAGTCATGTGACATCTGTTGACATAATACATTGAATTAAAGTCAACGTTTTAGTTTTGTCAGTGTTTGACATTCAGTGCGATCAGACTCTTCCTCACACTGTGACCCTGATGTTAGAAGAGCTCCAAAAACTCAATATGTGTACGTCTTTCTCATACTTCACTCACATTTCTGTGCGTGTGCAAGAGAGGACACGTCACTTAGACCCTAAAAATGACCAATCTGCATGTTGGGTTCATTTCCAATACTGTCGTTGATCACTTACGCAGCGTCCACACGGCAGCGTGCGTTGAAGCTTGCCGGCGAGCGTGTCTGAAACTCGACCAACAACCAATCACATGAATCTCCCGCCCCGGACACACAAGCACGTTGAAGCAAAGTTGAACTTTTCCCAACTTTTGAAGCGACGGAACCACAATGCAGTTCGGCAAAGCGTGACGTCACCCCATTCAAAGTGAATGGGAAGCAGCTTTGAAGCTTCCAACGCTTCTGTCCACTTTGAATGGGGTGACGTCACTTTCAGCCGAACTGCATTTTGGGAAGTGGAGCGTTGCTGGCGTTGCTCGCTTCAAAAGTTGAGCAATGTTCAACTTTTGGCGCCTCGGCAGAAGCGTCAGCCAATGAAATCCCGTTAATGCAAATCTGCCAGTACAAGCGCTAGCCAATCAAACCGCGTGTGTGTTGGGAGAGACTACAGGTCATTTCCTCATATTCCAAAAAATGGAGGGAAAATTCATTATAGCGGTAGTGGATCACCCGGTGCTGTATGATCAGTCTCTGTTCATCTACCGCAGTGCTTCTCAAAGTGTGGTCCGCAGACCACTGGTGGTCCGTGAGCGCCCCCTAGTGTTCCGTGAGTATATTGGTAAAATTTCACATTTGAAATAAATAAATACATTTAAGTTTTCTGCACTCTCGCGGGAATATCTCCGCAATGGAGCGAGCTTAAGTTTCACTTTCGATTGCATGATATAGCCTAGCACAACACCTTCATCACACATGTTGCCACCTGTTTGTACCATTTTCAGGCGATTTGTAAAAAACGATGTGTTTTTGGATATTTGTGGAGTTAGGTGGTCCGCGAGTGTTTTTTTATTGGTTAAGTGGTCCTCGGTATGAAAAAGTTTGAGAAACACTGATCTACCGGGATACAAACCGGAGGAGCGAGGCATGGAAGGAGGTGGCAGAGACAGTGGGTGAAACTGGTAGGTTTTCGCCTGTTTGGGGATTTTATATCCAGTTTACTTCGTTTTAACATTGCTATTGCTTTGTACGTCGGGGGCGGGAGATTCATGTGATTGGTTGTTGGTCGCGTTGCTCACAAAAAATCCCCAAGCTTTCAGACACGCCCACCTCCAAGCATCAACGCACGCTGCTGTGTGGACGCTTGTTTGATGAGATTTGAACACTTGGTTTTTGCTCAAATAACCATTTTGATAAATTTGTACACATTTCTACACTAAGAATCCTGATCTTGAGCTATTGTAAGAAACAATCTTTTAAGGTTTTCTTTCTCCATTGCTTGTGTTGCATCAAATAATGAATGGACTACTTAATCCACTCCAAACTCCTTCTATAAACTGAACCATTATAGATTAGTTTATAGATCTGACCTCTCTATAAGTCCGTTTTTTCAGTGTATTTATCCCCATGGGCGTATTATCTGAAGCCACACTCTTGCTTTAATTGTTTGGACTTATAATGTGTATTATTCTCAGCTTTTCCACATTGAAACTTCACTTATTTGTGGCTCAGATAATGAAAAGCCTGCGTACATACATATCCTGTAAAGACTGATGTGTGGCAGTTCACTCCATGATGTAAATGTAATGCCACCATATGGCGATGCTTTCAGGCTCCAGTGTTGATTAAGTGAGCGTGGTGTGTATCTGATGAGGAAGTCAAAGTTGTTGCAGCATTTGTTACTTTGCAGCGCGCTTTATTCATCTCTCCTCCTGGTAATCTCGTTTCTATTCAAAGTGGAGCCAAAATAACAACATTAGCAGTGAAGATCCTCAGCTGCGGGGTTTGTTTATGAGATATTTTAATTGTAAATAAAGACACGAGCGCTCCAGAATCAATCTATTAATGCGGGAAACCATGAATTATGAGGGGGAATTAAACTACTTTAACACACAAACACACGGTTAATAGGAGTACATTAATGTCCCAGCAGAATACACACATTACTACTTGATTGGCCTCAAGGGATGTAATATCTACGCAAGTAAGCATATCCTGTTACAAGCCATTACATGAGTTTAATGCTGTGTTTATGCATTTTATATCTCCACTTCTTTAGCCGTGTTTGAGATCAGATAAAAAGATTCGGGGTGCGGCTAGATCTTGTTGTCATGCATAATCTACTCACATAATTAAAGAAATATCCAGTTCAGCTTCACTGCTTCGTTCTCTTTTGTTAAAGACTGTCTTAGAAGTGGGAGGGAGAAGTTATGGAGTTGTTAAGAAGATTTAACTAATTGCTTTACGCCTCTGGGTCTGGAGTGTAGTGCACTTTATCTTGGATGTGATTTCTTTCTCCGGGTGTTCGGACGCTCGCCAGGCAGGAAGTTGCCCGTGGCTTTGTTTTTTTATATTGGATTGTTACACAGAGAGAAGATGCCAAAGCAACATTAGGCCATTACTCTTCCCACAACCTACTGAGAACTGGGCAGGAATAGAAACAGAGCATCATGTGCCAGACAGCAAAACTGTTCCTCTGTGACTGATCTGTATTACAATCATGTATATTAGCTGCTTTATTAGGAAGCAACACGTGTAAATAACTCAACTTTTGGTTTCACGCGGGACACGAACGCCTATCGCCCGGTTGAAATCACAGTGGCATTTATCTTTAAAACTACGTCCATTGTTCTGCGAATCTAACAATGACATGATTGGGTTTACATAGGAGTTTCTCGTAGGGTTGCCAAATGGTGCATTGTAAATTGTTATCAACCTAACCTTTGGCGGTTCAATTTCAACATAATCCTTTCTGTAAAGGGCGACTGTGGCTGCGAGGGAGTGCGGTTGTCTTTCAACCAGAAGGTTGTGGGTTCGATCCCATCCTGTGCAGCCAACATGTCGATGTATCCTTGGGCAAGATACTTAACCCTGAGTTGCTCCCGATGGCCAACGGTGTGTGAATGTGTGTGAATGTTAGGTCCTAGAGCAAGTGGTACTGCTCTGTATGAATGGGTGAATGACATGTAGTATGTAAAGCGCTTTGAGGGGTCGTAATGACTGGATAAAGCGCTATATAAGTACAGTCCATTTAGCATTTCCGTAAGTCCCCCAAAGCCTTTAACCCTCCTATTGTCTTCATGTCCCCCCCCCCCCCCCCCCCCCTTACTTTGGTGTTCGTGGTCAAATGTGACCGGTCCTGTTTTAACTGCTATTACATTAACATAAAAAACAATTAATCATCACCAAATTTCATTTAACACCCTTTCAAACTGTAACTATTGTATCAGAGTACTGGTACACATGAAGAACTGCAGTACATATACAAAGAACAGACACTGAACATGTATTGGTGTGTCAGGTGTGATCCATGTGGGGGGAGGGGCACATAAGAGCGGGAAATGTATCAAATTGTTCTGTGTGTGTGTGTGTGTGTGTGTGTGTGTGTGTGTGTGTGTGTGTGTGTGTGTGTGTGTGTGTGTGTGATCTGATCCAGATGGTTACCAATTCCTTTTCTAGAATGACTTTAATAATAATTACACATTACACATATTAGACATGTAAGAGTCATTACTGCGGACATTACCCACAGTAATGCAGTACCCACACTTTGAACCCAAGATCCCATTCCCCTACCTTATTTAACGTTTTTATTATTGTTACAATGACAAGAAAGCTCCAATATCTCTAACAAAGTACCTACAATTAACACAAAAATGATGTAGTCGTTTGTGTGCCTAAACCTGGCGAAACCCTTACCGTGTTGTCCACCGAAAACCGTTTGAGAAAGCTGTTGAGAAGTCCTTTAACGTTGTGTTTAAGTGTTGCTCTGGGAAACAGCGAATAATGACGGATTAAATGACAGAACAATAGTGAAAGTAGATAGTAGTATATAATATCTCCCTCTGATTTATCTCGAGTATAATCAGTGTATAGCATAAAACATACACAAGCTTTCACATTAGTAACAAGTTAAGTCGAGTAAAAAGACTTTAAATAGCGGATTTAACTTTAAAACTACGTCTGTTGTTCTGCGAATGACATGATTGGAATTTACAACTAACCTTTGGCGGTTCAATTTCACCATAATCGTTTCTGTAAGCCTCACTCTGAATTATTGTGAGTAGAAAACAGTGTAAAGTAGGATAACACATACACAAGCTTTCAAATTAATAAGTAAAGTAGTTAAAAAATACTTTAAATGTGCAACACTCAGAGAATCTGTATGGGAACTCGAGCCATACGAAGAACAAAAGTTCATGTTTTTGGGTGTAATATAAGCTGATAAATACTTCGTTACGGGGGGTTGACATCCACATTTCATATTCTCGCCAGTTGGGCATGGCTCAGTTTGGAGGTGTAATAAAGACCTGCCAAATCAGCGGTGGGCCCATTACTCATCCCCCTCTGCGCTGTCTCCTAGCTGCTGCTCCGCGCTAATGCAGATTACAGGGATATATGAGGGCTATTTTGTTCGCTGCAGGGTGGAAACGATCACATGCAAACCCCATCCCTCTCTGATGCACGATTCTACATCTGTTCCCCCCCCCCCCCCCCCCCCCCCCCACGAAAAGCCTATCTGGAGATCCATCAGAGCCGGGAGCCCTTATCAGATCTGAGGCGGCTACATCTATTTCACATCAATTATACATGGTGTGTAAAGAAAGTGGGTCACTATATCAACATCCTCAGAGACATTGTTTGGTTAAGTGATTAGTGGCTTAACTTTGGCTACACTTTGTGTTATAAGTGTTAAATGGTCCATTATTGATACATGATTATACAGAGGCCTCCAGTGAAGGAGAAAAATGTGTAATGGCTTTTCTATTAATGGGACTCAAACTTTAATTTTGCTCAAAGAAATGAGTTTAGAGTAGAGGGGATTAATCACACATTTCCAACTTTGTTAAGATCTTCCAGGACCCGTTGTGGCTTTTTCCTGCAGGTGGAAGAAGATCAATGAAACCATGTTGTGTTCCTAGCTACAAGACAATCGGAGGTGATAAACGAGCATATTCGCAGTCTAAATTCTCCCCGCGACTTAAATTAATTTCCAACTTGCTCCCTGACAGAGAACAAAGACATATTATTCAAATGTTTCTATTCTGTGACCACGACACGTCCAAAACCACACGTTTAATCTCCATGCATGTCTCTCCTCATCTGTTGGGTAAATAGACCATTCGTCATATTATTGGGCTTTTACTGCGCGCCCGTTTGAGTGATCTGTCTCTCAAGCAGCCTTCCTCCGTGGCAGCACAATCCATCACTTTTCAATGAAGATGTCGCAGCTCATTGTGTGGAGTGTTATCCCGAAACAATTTCCAGAGCCTTTCACATGACACATTTGTGTGTTCCAGAGTATGTGGAGGATTTAACCCATAATGCATCAGTTTAACCCTGAATTCACCTCGCCTCAGCGGAGAAGCTAGCAGGTGCAGGAATGTGCTCGCTATTAACTTTTCATTAGCCTCGTAAACAGCGCTAGTCATCAAGATGTAGCCGCTGCTCAACAAGGGACATCATTGGCCTTTTGGTTAATGGCTGTTTGAAGTCGTGTAAAATCGCACTGTGAGCTTTTTAGGAAAACTAGTTTCTGTGGGGGAAACTTCTGAAGCAATGGGAGTCAGGACTCAAAGAGAGACACAATGGAGAGCTGGAGCTTTGATGGCAAACACTGACGGTTTATTTGGAGCGTCGGACGGAGAATTCACACGGGCCAAGAAATGAGTCCACAACAGACCTCGGTTGAGACCCCTCCTGTAGTTCAACGTTTTAACTAGTTCAGAGTGTAATAATCAACATCTGACCGACAGTTGCCCGGTCACAAACTGGTAGCAACAACAAAATGCTAGGGCAGCCCCTCCTTAAGGGAGATAGCATGCTGAGATAAATGGACACATGAAGACTGGGTTTGTTACCGGCTTGGAAACGGGACGAATTTGACCGAAAGACAACATTTTTAAGATTGACTCACGAAGAGTGCATTTTTTGAGATGGAACTCTCCTAACGTCTCTGCTCTTCTGTGTTTTACAGGATCCTTCAGGAGACGATGCGGAGACGTGAACCCACAACCTCCTGACATGAGGATTTGAGAGTTTCGGATACCACAAATAAGTGCTAATATCACACACCGACATAAACCAACATTATACTTCCTTTAGTATCGAATAAAACCAGTCCCATGTCTTCTCTCTTTGACTCTGCTTTCTACTCAGTCAAAGAGAACCAGATAAATAACACAATGTTACACCTAATCGAGTCTAATGGAGAGTGAGGTGCGCTGAAGATCGGAAGGTTGTGAGTTCAAATCCCGCCAGGAACACCACCACTAGTGTGCCCTTGAGTAAGGCACTTAGCCCTTAGTTAATCCAGGGAGAATGTCGCTTTGGATAACAGCGACAGCTAAATGAAATGTAATGTACCTTTGAGTTATAATCATTTTATTGGAGAAGTTACCAATAAAACCTGTGGTATGTAAAGTAATGAAGTAGTGGACTATTCAAACCTTTTATTCAAGAAACAGTGGCTCTATCAGAAGTTAAAGAAGCTTTATTTGGCTCATTTAAAAGTGTTATTATAATAGAAATATTAGGTTTTGATTAATTAACATGTCAAAACAATTTGTAATACTGTATATACTCTTCTACACAAATTGATCTTATATTTGGAGATATGTTTTAAATTCAAAGTATATTGTGCAATACAATTGTAATTAAAATAAATCCTAATATGTAATGAAAGGTAATGGATGAGAAGCTTCTACAGATACTCTACTGCAGGAAACTGGTTCAATGTAAAAGGTCAAATACTGCAATATAATGTCTTGCATTAAAGATCTTACTCAAGGAAAAGTATAAAAGTATGCCGAGCAAGATTAGAAAAGACGCGAGGTATTCATTTGCATTTTATTTTTTATCATTCTGACTAAATCAAATTCAATGTCAATTTGTGTTAACCCTGTAGGACATTTTCAGTATTACAATAGTTAGTAATACTGCAAATATATGGATATTAGAATACTTTCATTAGCGGGTCAGAGGCTCAAACACCACCATTACTCATTTCGGTGATATTGGGTAATAAATACATAAGAGATTTAAATTAGAAATAAGAAATGAAGTCCATTAGAAGCTGATTGTTCCTTACTTTAATTAATACATCTACTTAGTTACTTTCCATCACTTATGCAGTGCCTATCACTAAATCTTCTGTAGCTTAATAACCACACCATGAAACCCAGTGAATGTGCAACACTGTACAATAGTATCTGCAACATGTATTAATGGAAACCCCACATTATTGCAGTGTAATTAGTAAACGTATACCCCACTACTCACATCTGTTCATTTGTGAGGATGTGCAGGTCTTTCCATGTGTCAGCCCCCCCCCCAGTGCACCACAGTTGCATTATTAAACTTGTATAAGATCATTTGCATACAAAGCAGGAAACCTACCGCGCCGCAGTCATACATATTTATCCGTAGTGTCTTACTGTACCGATGCACGACTGTCTTTCTGCTCAGAAGCACGACGCCCCAGCTCTGAAGGAGAACATGTGTTTATCTGGAGAAACGTCTGAAGGGAGACGTGCTGGCATTATGTGCGGCTGCCTGTAAGACTGAACAATAATATTTGGAAACGGAGCAGATGGAGTTTGCTAGGGTTCATCGGAGCAGTTTGCTCAGAGCATATCAAATATAGCACACGGAGGAATTCACTTATACATATTCATCTGCTGCACTCTGAAGCACATAATCAAACAGAGAGGAAGACACACAGAGGGCATGGTTTCGTAAATACTGTATCAGCATCACCTCGAAATGTTGTGTGTGAAATCCTTTCTCCTTGTTCCCTTCCTCGACGACCCCTCCTTTTTTATGCGTCCTTCCTTCTTCCTTGTTTTTCCTCCCTCCTGTGACATTGCCGTTGTGTCTTATGGCTTTTTATTCCTACGTGATGGCCGATGTGTTCATGTAGGAGTAGAAGCCTTTAAACACGCGGTGAGTCCTCGACACGCCGGCCAACGCTCAGGGAGCTTCCTGTGGATCGGACAGCTGCCATGTTCACATCAAGGGTCCTTATCTAGAATATGCACGCAGTCAAAATAGTGCAGGGTAATCACTGCGGGGACTTTCAAGATTTAAAAGCTTTATTGTCATAAAGTAGTTACAGTGTAGTTATGACAATGGAAATCTGAAGTCCAAGGCTCCTCCAACAATGCAACATAATATACATTAAAGGTCCCCTATTGTACTGTTTTTCATCAATATACTACAGGTCTCAGATATATACAGAGCCTGTCTCTGATTGGCTGAAACACCAAACAGATCATTGCAGCATTACCCATAATCCCCTCTGTTTCAGCCCTGTTTCCAAAGTGCTGATTCTCTGTCTGTTACTTCAGATGAAAATAAGGAGCCCCTCCCCACGCCCCTCTGAGAGAGATTTGGTTACAAAGAACTCAATGGTGCTCTAGGAGGAGATTCAGGTGATAAGGTGGGGGGGGGGGGAGAGACATGGAGAAGAGGGGACACATGTTGATGTAGGAGAGACATGAAAAAGAGGGGACACATGTTGATGTAGAAGAGACATGAAGAAGAGGGGACACATGTTGATGTAGAAGAGACATGAAGAAGAGGGGACACATGTTGATGTAGAAGAGACATGAAGAAGAGGGGACACATGTTGATGTAGAAGAGACATGAAGAAGAGGGGACACATGTTGATGTAGAAGAGACATGAAGAAGAGGGGACACATGTTGATGTAGAAGAGACATGAAGAAGAGGGGACACATGTTGATGTAGAAGAGACATGAAGAAGAGGGGACACGTGTTGATGTAGGAAACACATGAAGAAGAAGGGAACACATGTTGATGTAGAAGAGACATGAAGAAGAGGATTTTGCATAATAGGTGACCTTTAAGACATAAAACTAAACAAATAAAGAAAACTTGTTGAAGTTTTAATAATATAATGTTAATGTCACCTGGTTTTCGGGACAAAAGAGCCGAGAGTTGTTGGATAACAAATCAATCTCCTGAGGTTTTGCACAGATCTACTTCCCGCCTGAATGTCAAAATCATTCCTGCATTCCAGGGGATATACATGTCACAATTAAAATGAAACAGCTGTCAGAGGTAGGTCTGAATTCTGCTATGAAGCGAAGGTGAGAACATGATGAAATGCTGTATGGTGCTTTTATAACCTGCTGTCGTGTGGAAATAAAGTATCTCTTGGAAACAAAGCAAAGTTTGAATTCATTATTTTATCAAAAAGAGTTTGGACATGTATGAAAATACCCCCACATCATTATTAATGTTTCTGTCCAATGAAAACTATTATCTTCCAAAGCGATGACTTTGCATGAGCTCAGGTAAGGAGGGGTTTTGAACTTGTAGAAACTAGTCTTTGGTCACTTTGAGGAAGCAAAGAAAGCTTTTGTTATTGTCCAGTAAGTGTGAGTTGAATATTTACTCAACTTCTAGCTCTGTTTTGGTCTCCACCAGTAACTCACCGTTAGGCAGTATGGGCAATACCGATATGAATTCAGGCTTCTCCAGGCTTGAGGCTCATCAAAAGTAGTAGGTTTTAGTTCCTCATAACTTTTATAATCTGCTCTTTTGATTAACAATATATGATAACATTTTTAGACGTAAGGTGTCATGTGTGTAAATAACACAATGAATAAACTATAGCAAGTTTTGGGTGATATCTACAGTAATAATTTGCGTCCAAAGTGCTTAGTTTTCAGTGGAAAACCTTCACATATTATATATATCTTGGACACCACCCTCTCTTTCCAGGCGCACATCAAATCTGTCACCAAATCCGCCTTCTAGCATCTCAAAAACATTGCCAGACTCCGGCCTTCACTCTCTGACAGAAACACTCGTACACGCCTTCATCACATCCCGTCTGGACTACTGCAATGGAGTCCTGTCCGGGGTTCCCAGCAAAACCCTGGACAGGCTCCAATACGTCCAGAACTCTGTCGCAAGGCTTCGCACCAAGCCATGGCAACATCTCACCCCCACCCTCATCCACCTCCACTGGCTGCCGGTCAAGTCCCGGATTCAGTACAAAACACTCCTCCTCACGTACAAGTCCCTCCATACCCTCGCCCCTCAGTACTCATCGGACCTCCTCCATCCCTACACCCCTTCTCGGAGTCTGCGGTCCTCAGACACGGGCCTGCTCTCCATCCCCCGCTCTCGCCTCCGAACTGTTGCTGACAGGGCGTTCAGTGTTGCGGCCCCCCACCCTCTGGAATGCACTTCCTGCCGAGATCCGTAATGCTGCCTCCCTGGACATCTTCAAATCATCATTAAAAACACACCTGTTCACCCTGGCCTTCGGGCCCGAGCCCTTTCGGGTCCCCCGGCTTCCTTTATTTGTTGTTTGTCCACCATGTACCCTAACCCTAACCCTAACACCTTGGGTCCCTTGAAAGGCACTATATAAATATAATTTATTATTATTATTATTATTATATATATCTTGTAGAATCTCTTTTTTCCTTGGCATACATTGGAATGTATTAATAAATTGCCCTAAAAGCCAGATGTGTAGTTATGAGCGGATAGCAACTATACCCTTAGCAAACTCACATGGAGGCTCATTCATTTCCATTTTGTCCAGGACATTTTGACCAGCTCCAAGATGTCTAATGGCAGTCAGCAGTAACCTTCTCCCTGAACTGAACCTGGTGTCAAGCAATTAAGCAAGATATTCAAATGTTGGGTCCAGTAGGTGCTGGAGCGGGGGGAATTGGGTTTAAATGTCAGCCCCCTGTTTGTTTTAGCTGTAGAATAATCTCCTGCTCTCCGAAAGAATCTTAATAAAGGTTGTTGTCGGAAACCAGACTTAATAATCCCTGGATATTACAAGAATCTGACACATGCTGGAAGTTGTGTGACATTATTTCAGCATCGACACGATAATTATTCAGGATGAAATTGCCATAGATATGGTCTACTGGGGGTTTAATGATTTATTTAAAGCTGTAAATTGTTATGATCTAATATTCAGCGGATCGGGATGGGACGTTTCTTTTACTTGCATTATCAGTTTAATGTATTTTTCAGGTTCTCACTCCTACATAGAGCTCTTCATGGAGACATGGGGAGGTCTGAGCCAATAGCAGAGCAGGAGAGACACATTACATGTCACTTGTTAGATGCTTTTATCCAAAGCGACAGGAGCAATTTGGGGTGAAGTGTCCCAGGGACACAGCGACATGCTGACTGCAGTGGGGTTTGAACCTGTGACCCCCCGATCCGAACACATACGCACAACCCACAGCACCACACACATAAGAGGAAGGGGATTTTAAGGTGGGAGTCAACCACCATTGCATCTGTGGGGAAAAAGCCTGCATTATTTAAAACAGCTCTGACATTTCAAGGGGAAGTTGCGTTTCAATAGATTGTTGCTTTTCCGCCCGAGGTTGCCTTTTTTCTCCTGACTGAGTTGTAAACCTTCCAAAATGTCAAAATGATCTGCGATATAAGACATAAGATATGCATTTCTTTTAAATTATGCAATTGAGTCCTCAGGTTATGAAACGTAATTGAGCTCTACAAGGTCACATAATCCTCAGGTTCAGGGACAAACATGAAAATCATCAAATTGGGTTTTTTATAAAGCATTGTGTTGTATACAATAGGATGTTGTGCTAATGTACCCCCCCCCCCCCTCCCCTCCCTCAGGCTACACTCTCTCCCTGTAATAAATAATGCTCTTTTTTCTCCTCTGTTTCATTTGTTCTCTGTTGTAACGTCAGTGCTGTTCAATAAATTATGAATCGCGCTGTTCAACCTGCCGCATATTCTTGTTTCATTCGTCTGTCAAACTCTTTTTTCACATTGTGTTTCAAATGCCACACGCATGCACGTCCCTGATGTACACACACACACACACACACACACACACACACACACACACACACACACACACAACACACACACACACACACACACACACACACACACACACACACACCACACACACACCACACACCAGTTGTACCGATGCCTGTACGTCGGGCTGTTGAACTCCAATCTCTCACTTGATTTGATAAAACTCGGAGCAGACTGGTTTATAAGCACATTGAGGACGGAATACAAAAATGAAAACAGCTACAGGAGACCACGTTGAATTATTACAAGCCGTACATAAGCTTAAGAAGATGGTAATTGGTGTATAAGTGAGTCAATAATACATACAAGAAGCTGGAATACCTAAAAGGTGCAATTTGAACTGCCTATCATTGACATAATTGCTCATTCAGTGTGTGCTAGATCTGCTTTAAGCCGTGAAATTGCACACTGAGAAGTAATCCTGCTGCTCCGTGTTATCCCACAAAGTTGAGTATCAGCGCGCGAGCTGAGGGATGGTTTAGGGATGAGTTGCAGACGCAGAGCGTGATTCTTTCACTTTCTTTTCTCAGAGGTTTTGGGCAGCAGAGCTCGCCTACACACACCAGATGGCTGTTGTCTGGGGAATCGTCTCAGCCATCTTTTTTTCTGATGAAATCTGAGGAAATCCACAAGCAGCCCGAGGCAGACCACATATCCTTTTTTTTTTACTCCTTCTCTATTCAATAATTCTCCGTGATAGGACTCTCCTTTGAGCACTGGCTCCACTCCTCACACCAATTAGGGAAAGGCAAAGAGGCCTGCTTGTTTGTCGGCACGCAGGCGGTGATTGGATAATCCCTGATATTTGGGAGAATGTAAAAAAAGGGAATCTGTAATTAAACCAGAAATTCTGTCAAATATTGACATAGATGAGTCCTGCAAAGCACAGATACAGTGGAGAGTCAATATTAGTGTGCAGGTTTTTAAATTCCACAAAGTTTTATGCACAAGGGCAAATGATGACGTTCTATTATAAAGTTTAGTCGCTATAATTAAACAGACAAAACATCAAATCCATCCTAATATGAATATACATACAATCCCTTGGTTTAATAAGCTTTAAATCCATCACGTTCTTTCACATTTCTCTGAACGCAGATTTAAAAGGTGAACTGAGAAAGGGAGGAAAGATTGACCAGGTTGTTGAGTTTTATGAATGTTGCAGCGTATCAATCAATCAATGTTTATTTATATAGCCCAATATCACAATGTTACATTTGTCTCAGTGGTCTTCACAGTGTACAGAATATCAGTATGACAATACGACACCTTCTGTCCTTAGACCCTCACATCGTACAAGGAAACACTTCCAGAGAAAACCCACAGTTTAAAGGGAAACATGGGAGAAACCTCAGGGAGAGCAACAGAGGAGGGATCCCTCTCCCAGGACGGACAGACGTGCCATAGATGCCGTGTGTAAATTGAAAAGATAATACATTTGCAACATAGGTAGTCCAAATGTTTGGAAATGCATGTGTGTGTAACAGGAAGATGAATCCACGAGGATATCCATCCAGGACCTATGATCCAGGACCACAGCCACGACTCAAGATCCAGGGCTCGCGATCCAGGACACAGGACCGCAGGATCATCCATGTCTCCGGATCCCGGCGTATATAGACACCAACAAGAAAGAAATGTGCGTATATCTGTTATATCTGCATATCACTTACTTTTATTTCAGAATGAAACTTCCAAAATGGACCAAAGAGACTGCCCATCCCATAATAAAAGAAAAGCCAATAGGGTGGTGCAGTGACGCGTCCTAAAACCCGGAAGTAAGCTGCGCATGGGTTCCCTTGACAAACAAGCAATGGGATTTCTCCATAGGCTTTTGGAAAATAGTTCATAATCGATAGATTTATAATTAGAAAATTATAAAAGTAGGGTAGACATGTGGATATTATCCGGCTGAACAAAACGTGCATTTATCTAACAGGTTCGTTTCCACAGACCTTATTTCGAACTATTTTCCAAAACCCTCTGGAGAAATCCCATTGCTTTTTTTGTCGAGGGAAACCGAGCGCAGCTTACTTCCGGGTTTTAGGACGCGTCACTGCAGCTCTCTATAGGTTAAAATGTTACATTTTCCTGATGAGTGGTCTAAACGGCTGTTCACAATACTCCTCCAACACATTATGATGTTCATTTTGTAAATCATGGTTCCATTCAGAGTAAAATAAAGCAGGGCGTGCTTTAGGACGTGGTGTCACGATCACAGGTACAGATCAGAACCCAATAGCACGACTCAGATACAACCAGTGTATAGCAATGTTCAGTTTATTCAGGTCGGGGACAGGCAGGGTTAAAACCAGGAAATCCGTCAGACAGGCAACCAAAACCAGACAGGGAGCAGGCAGGAACTCGAGATCCGTAAACAGGCAGGCAGGGATCAGAAACCGGGCAGGACAAAAATCTAAGCTAGAGCACAACACTCACTGGAGAGCTTGGTGGAAACGACAAGACAATCTGGCAAAGGACAAGTGATAGTGAGGTGGTATAAATACTGTGGAGTGATGAGGGAATGAGTAACAGGTGAGGGGAGACCAGGTGAGGGAAGTGAGCTGATTACAAGGGCCTGGAGGAAGGCGGGATCTGAAATGACAGGAGAGTTTAGATGAGCCACCAAACAAACAATAATAGAAGTGTCTAACTTGTGACACGTGGCTATCTTGTTATTGGAAAGTCATAACCACCATGATTTGCTCGACTGTCTCAAATTGTAATGATTGTGTGCATTGCTTGAATTTCACTTAACAGACTGTATGTGGTTTGTCTTGTCTTTTTGTTTATGTATGTCTGTAAGTTGTTGCTATTGTCGGGACCCCCTTGAAAACGAGATGGTGCATCTCAAGGGGTTTATCCCAATGAATACAACTTTCTATATGGTCCGGTCTAGGAGATGTCCATCTTTTAAAACTTTGTTTTCAGATCAGAAAAGATCATTGTTAATGTTGGCTGCCTGAACATGTCTTAATTGTTGTTCAGTTGTAACAGAACATCCTGACGAAGCCAAACTCTTGGCTTCAAAACCATAGTCTTTCAACCAATGAAATGATTACACAGTAAGAGCGCTGATTATTTGTATACAGCTAATGTGGGAATGCATTCAATGCCAATGCTAAAGCTGATGTTTAACATGCATACAAGTATTTACACTCTAAGTTAAGCGTGTTAACATGCTAACATTTGATAATAAACTAAAGCATTAGTTTTGTCATCGAGCTAACTCAATTCAACTTATTCACTTAATTCAACTTTTGACAAGATGAAGTCTAGGGGTTTAAGGTCAATCTAACACTCCATTCACTAGTTGCTAAGACATTTCCGTCAAAACCCCACATTTGAACTTCCTGGCACTAGCTGTCATGGCATCATTGCTATCTCTGCCAAATGTCAAGTAAATACTTTTAATGGTTGTCGAGACATGTCACACACAAAAAACAATGGCACCCGGCTGAAGTAAAGGTCAATGCATCACTGCTGGGACCATTCATGTCTGTACAATTGCAAATTCCACCTGTCTTTGGTGACATGTTTTTTAGCCGGAATCAAAGTAATGGACTGACCAACAGCCCTTGTTTTTGCATCCTCTGAAGGATGAAGTTTAGATGCCTCAACAGAAGCCTACACGGCATTTTAGAAAGCATCTCTTCCCACAGTGTGACCTGTGGACGTCCCATTGTGTCAACAGCGTGCTGAGATACACAGCTTTGTATAGCAACACCTCTCTAAAAGCCATCACAACAAGACGTCTCCTCTCAGAGTCCACTTAATGAGAGTGTATCGTCAGCGTTCTGGCGGCAATTACAGTGCTTAGGACTTTTTAATGATATGTTAATGGCTTGGCTGTATTACCTCTCAGCTGCCCAAACAACATTAAATACCCTGCGGCTGATTAATCCGGCGTCCACAAAAACACCCAATTAGAGGGAAAATGTTAGAATCGAGTTCTGCCAACAACCCTGGAGCAGAATCCAGGAGCCTAACAACAAACGCCACGAGATGAGTAAGTAAACGGAGATATAAGGCAAAGCGTTTGGAACAGTTTATTACTCTTGTGCACTGAATACACAGTATCATATCCAGGCAGGAGGAATACAAGGAACGGTTTAGGGTGTAAAATAAGGTATAGAATAACACCTAAAAATGGGGATTATTAGCAGGATTGCCATTAAAAATACATTTAAAATAATGAACCATATACCGTATAATGCAACGTTTTTTTAAAGGTTGCTGATTTGTCTTGTGCTGTGCTTCATCAAAGTTCTGCTTTTGCTGACAGATAGTTATTTACTTCTAGAGTTTGTATACAAATTGAAGGAGACGACACAAAGTTCCTACACAACAGCTTCTGCCCCTCGGTAAAAGATACTACAAGTCTCTCCAACTCAAAGGAATACAACATAATTCACAGTGAGTCCAAATCCCCCCCTCAGGTGTTCCTAGGTCTTTGGTGACTCAAAGGCAATGTCTTTGCTGAGCGTTTGTCTTCACACTGACTCACCGAAAGTTAGACCTTCCAGATACATGACCCTTTATAATTCGATCATTATAACCTCTTGACTACACACTGTGTTTTTCTCTTTTTACTAGACTTTAAAACCAGCACTCGTCTATAGCTCGTCATCGCAGGAAACGGCGGTAAAGGAGTCATTCGGTGCCATTTCGGTTAATCAAAAATAAAAAACATAATTTTCCATGTTTTTTTAATTTAATCTGAATCATGGCTTGGTAAAGTAAGAAAAATATTTTGGTCAAGCTCAGGATATTATGTTTAAAAAATGTATTTTTTTAACATCCCCAGTTACTGTGTGTCCACTCTGTTAATGTGAAAAATAGTAACAGGGTGGACATTTGAATGCTAAACTTGGCTATTGCTACGTGTGATGATAATCAAGCTAGCACTTGGTGACAACAGAAACCCATATTTGATAGATATATTTGCCATATTTTCTAAATGTAAAACAGTTTCCACTAAAAATGAGCATAACAGGGTGGACATTTATGCTTTACCGCAACAGTTAAGTTCTTTAAAGAACGTTAAAAAAACGCTGAAGGAAGAATGCATACACTCTGCTTCTTGAAGAGGATTTTCCCACTCAAAATGTGTTCTTCTTCTTGAGTCATACAACTAGTAGAATAGTAAAGGGGCGTGTCCAGAGGGATTCAAATCAGAGTAACAGGGGGGACATTCAAACAGAGGACACACACTTTAAAAAAACTTAATTAATAACAACACACCAGTGACAAAAATGTAGAATTTGTTTGTATTTCTTTAATATCTTTTTTTATATCTGTTACAGAAGTTGAGCAAACATGATTGGGGACACAGCAATGTGGCCTACTTGTGCTAAAATCTGAGTTATTATTTAGAATTGTGAATATCATGGGTAAATAACATTGTTGTTTTATGGTAGAGGGGGATAAACATTTAAAATCAAGCTTTTAAAAAATAAGCATTAGACCTTTTAAATACAAAATGTATGATATGTGTTGGGGACCTAAATGGCACCGAATGCTAGGAATGACCCGGCAACATTTCAATCTACTTTGACTACATAAAGCAATACAACATGAACACTTCCAAGGTTTTTAATTGACAATGCAACCTGTTTAGGGGCCCCAGGGCAACGATAAGTTGTTGGGCCCCTGCTGCCTACAATTACCTGTAATGGATCTGACAATTTACAATGAAGTCAACTTTATTATCAATATCTGTGAAAAAGTTTTTAAAAATCACCAAAAAAAGGCACAATAATAACATATATAACAATAGCAGTCTGGTAGATAAAAAATGAATATATGACAACAGTACAAATAACCTAAAAATGCAGTTCAGTTTCCTTATTTACATACGTTTAACGAACTACTTATCTGCAATCCATTGCTCTTGTTGAGCGACAGGGTTCGATTACACTGGTCTTGGCTTGTGGTTTTGGTTTGATTATGCTGACCTACCAGCAGAGGGCGCGTGCTCCTTTGCCACGCGTTCACTTTTTGGACTTGAAGCCGGCAACACAGAGTTACATTTCATCATCATAGGTGAGTACAAAGTCTTATATATGTTAATAAATACTGATGTTATGAAGAACACGCTGTTGGCACATGATAGAGCCGTACTGACTAGCATGGTAGCTAAACGTGGGCTCTTTGTGTGTATACACAGAGGTGTCAAGTAACTAAGTACATTTACTCAAGTACTTTACTGAAGAACAATTTACAGGGACTTGTACTTTACTTGAGTATTTACATGTGTATGCTACTTTGTACTTCTACTCCACTACATGTATTTAATACCTTTAGTTACTTCACAGATCTGGATGAATGGTGTGAAATATAATCAAGTGTTAAATCTTTAGTTCCACCTGGAGTAAATCCACCAGCTACCCTGCAGTCTACAAAGTACTTCAGACTAGCTGCACCTTCACCAGCTTTGAGAACACTTTCATGATCAATCATTATAAAACATATCATAGATATTATTCTGAAACGGACCAATCTGCACAACGACTACTTTCAATTATATTTTGATGAGAATACTTTTCTACTTTTACTTGAGTAACATTTTGAATGCAGGACTTTTACTGTAACAGAGTATTCCTACACTCTGATACTTCTACTTTTACTCAAGTACAAGATCTGAGTACTTCTACTTTTACTCAAGTACAAGATCTGAGTACTTCTACTTTTACTCAAGTACAAGATCTGAATACTTTCACTTTTACTCAAGTACAAGATCTGAATACTTTCACTTTTACTCAAGTACAAGATCTAAGTATTTCTACTTTTACTCATGTACAAGATCGGAGTACTTTCACTTTTACTGAAGTACACGATCTAAGTACTTTTACTTTTACTCAAGTACAAGATCTGAGTACTTTTACTCAAGTACAAGATCTGAGTACTTCTACTTTTACTCAAGTATAACATCTGAGTACTTCTACTTTTACTCAAGTACAAGATCTAAGTACTTTTACTTTTACTCAAGTACAAGATCTGAGTACTTTTACTCAAGTACAAGATCTGAGTACTTTTACTCAAGTACAAGATCGGAGTACCTTCACTTTTACTCAAGTACAAGATCTAAGTACTTTTACTTTTACTCAAGTACAAGATCTGAGTACTTTTACACAAGTACAAGATCTAAGTACTTTTACTCAAGTACAAGATCTAAGTACTTTTACTCAAGTACAAGATCTGAGTACTTTTACTCAAGTACAAGATCGGAGTACCTTCACTTTTACTCAAGTACAAGATCTGAGTACTTTTACACAAGTACAAGATCTGAGTACTTTTACACAAGTACAAGATCTAAGTACTTTTACTCAAGTACAAGATCTAAGTACTTTTACTCAAGTACAAGATCTGAGTACTTTTACTCAAGTACAAGATCTAAGTACTTTTACTCAAGTACAAGATCTAAGTACTTTTACTCAAGTACAAGATCTAAGTACTTTTACTCAAGTAGCTCTGTGTACTTCTACTTTTACTATATTTTGATGCTAATACTTTTCTACTTGACTTAGTATCACCATCTAAAAGTAATGTAACCAGATTACTTTCCGTTACATTTGGACGACCTCGACATCAAATGCAACAGAAAGAGAGAAATATCAATAATATGTTGTTTACTTCTCATGTTCTTATAAGACAACAGAACAATGTGACCTTAGAAAAGAAGAAACTAGGATATTTAGGATCAAAAATGTGTCTCTTAAATTGAAGCTAGACCTACAGAACAATAGAGCTTAGTCTACAATAAGTGTTTTAGTTTGATACATGAATTAAAAGCATTGTTTTAATAAATCAGGTGTCCACATATTGCAATAGAAATGTAGTAAAACAAATGAAGGTAACTGAAATGAAAACCAAAGAGACAATTAACATTGTAATCCCCGTTTCTTAAACAATGTGAGTAAGTCTTTTCTTAAATGTACTGTAAGGGAATGCAGACTTAATCCCTTTACATGTAATCTGTTTCTCCCCAAGGCTGATTTATATGTGTTTTAAATAATGACCTCGTCCAAGAAGGTTTTTGGTTCTGTTGGTTTCTCGGTATGTCAGTAGGTTTGAGACACAAAAAATACTGTCTTTCAGATTTCAGTAAAACTTGGAAAGGTCTAGCTTGGGCGACGACATTTATTTTGAATGGAATCACATGGCAGATACACATTCCCTTGAGCTAATGTTTGGCTTACTAATTCACTTATTCCTTTGTCAATGAAAGACGATAAAGAAGCTATCAGTGTTCCTATTGGCTGTAGAAGGGATAATAGAAATACCCCTGCTCTGTGTGACAGTTTAAATTCAATCCCTGTTTGACTAATCGTATTACATCCCTTCATGCGATGCTAACAATCATCATTTCCTCCTCCATGAAAGCCTCTCTCAGAGCCTCAGGCAGGTCTTTCAGCTCCATCTCGTCTGTCTCTTAGCACCTCTCATCAGCAGGGGTGGAGAGAGAGGTTGGAAGTGGGAGGGGGGGTCTGTGAAAAAAGGAGAGCCCAAAGAAGGCAGCATCCTTATCAAACGCTCGGCTGCTGAGCCTGGGTTAAAAATAGAAAAACCCGCGGAGATTGGCATCGATTTCTGCAGGCGTCGACGTCCCGATTGACAGCAGCTCGGCCATCGAGGGAATCCGCCAGACTGCCTATGATGAGATGAGATGGGAAGATAACTTCTGACAAGCCCTCCACATCTCTAATCACACACACACAGAAAAGTAATTACCACATGCACACACACTCGCTGCCCCCTGAGCAAAGTAATGGCACGTTGGCTGGCTGAGCGTCCACCTGTCTGCTGTCTCCTGCCAAGTCAGAGCTCATGTGCTGACACGCATACAAAATACCTCTGGATGTCCCTCCACAGCCACTGTCCGCCATCCTTAAGGGATATCTCACTAAAGGATCTTCCGTCAGTAAATAGGGCCTAATATCCATGAGGCTGGGGGCTGTCACTGACCTTAGTTTTACTGTAAATGACTCCACTAAGTGATTACTGTTATCACTCCGCTTTACTGCACTCCTTCTCCCTGAAGTGTCAGCAGTCATTCAGTGAAGAAGTGCCTGGCATGCTGATATCTATATTTCAAGAGGTGTGAAGTAACTAAGTACATTTACTCAAGTACTGTACTTTACTTGCCCATTTTGTGCTACTTTGTACTTCTACTCCACTACAATTCAGAGGTAAATTGTGTACTTTTATTCCACTGCATGTATTTAATACCTTTAGTTACTTTACAGATCTGGATGAATGATGTGAAATCTAATCAAGTGTTGAATCAGACTTTAGTTCCACCTGGAGTAAATCCACCAGCTACCCTGCAGTCTACAAAGTACTTCAGACTAGCTGCACCTTCACCAGCTTTGAGAACACTTTGATGATCAATCATTATAAAACATATCATATATATTATTCTGAAATGGACCAATCTGCACAACGACTACTTTCACTGTCTTTCACTATATTTTGATGAGAATACTTTTCTACTTTCACTTGAGGAACATTTTGAATGCAGGACTTTTACTGTAACAGAGTATTCCTACACTCTGGTACTTCTACTTTTACTAAGTACAAGATCTGAGTACTTCTACTTTTACTCAAGTACAAGATCTGAGTACTTTTACTTGTACTCAAGTACAAGACCTGAGTACTTCTACTTTTACTCAAGTACAAGACCTGAGTACTTCTACTTTTACTCAAGTACAAGATCTGAGTACTTTTACTTGTACTCAAGTACAAGACCTGAGTACTTCTACTTTTACTCAAGTACAAGATCTGAGTACTTCTACTTTTACTCAAGTACAAGATCTGAGTACTTTTACTTGTACTCAAGTACAAGACCTGAGTACTTCTACTTTTACTCAAGTACAAGACCTGAGTACTTCATTTGTCACTTTTTCAGATAACCTGCTGATAATGTGGTTTCTGCCTTTTAAAGTAAGAGCAAGCAGTTTTACCCCCCCCACCCCCATTGCCCCCCCCCCCCACTTTTCAGCCCTGCCCCACATTTTCGCAGCAGCAGATGCCGCGGAACACTGTACAAATCCCGTTTCAATAATTCCCCTCTATACTATAAAGTCGCTTCTAAAATGCGATCTGATCTAGCTGTGTATATTTTGTTATTTTTGATTGTTATATTCGATCTCAGTAGCTACAGGCATTTTTTAAGCTTGTAAAGGGAAGATGACAGCTTGCCTCTCACTGGCCACTCTGCTGTTCCGCAGAGCCGCTCCCCCTCCCTCCGGCTGAGATTCTGAATGTAAGGCATGTAATCATAGATAACACGGCAGGGTCTGTTACAGTTTGTTTTTATCTGATTTCAAATAAACAAAGTCTTGGCTTTCAGAATATTAAACTTGTTTCGGCAAATTCAGATGATAAATACAACTTTGAAGCTTCGGCATAATTACAAGCGGAGAACGGAGTAACTTTACGTCACTGCAGGCAGAACAACAGCCGGTGTTTCTCGTGAGTGTTTTCCCCGGGAAACAAACACAATACACACAAACGCAAAAATACACACACACACACACACACACACACTCGCGAGCTTCCCCAAGACCAGTAATCCAAACGAAAATATCTTCCCTCCGTAGTATTTTAATCATTTGCTAATAACCAATCAGATCGATGGATTCCAGAGAAGAGAAAACTTTAAAGGCCTTTTTCTCAAAATGATGACTCGGTAACAGTCATTATATAATGTGACATATTTTGCTTAATATTTGGAGTACAACAACAATCGTTTGTTTATTTGTTTACTTTATTTGTTACGTTGTTCTGTGTGTCAGCCGTTAACCAGATAGAAATAATATATACACTTGCAAACATGTCAGAAGAACCAGCGCAGAAGAAAACTAAATACAGTCAATCTAAATTTAACGTATCTGGAAAGACACTATGTATAAAATAATAAAGCATTCTTCTGTATTTTAGTGTCATTAGAAAAGTGTTTTCAATCTTGTATTATAACAATGTTATAGTTAAATGTGTGCCTATTTATTCATTCCAGTAATATCTTCCCTTGAACACAAGTTATTAATCCAAAAGACATTCTTAAGATTGGCAACTGTATAGTATTATTTATTGATTAATAATAAGAATATTGTGTAAATGCAGTGTTACGTCCCCCCTCTAGGGTAGAGGAAAACAACATACACCAGTATGGAATTGGTATAATAAGTATTTATTTATATATATAATAGTGATAACAAAATAATAAAGACGTGCAGCCTGGAACAAAACAAATACTAATACGAAATACACAAGTTAACCACCGTAAACAGAATTGTATGTAAAGTGCGCGTGAGGCGTCTGTTCACACACAGCAGACCCTCCCGAATGTTCACGCAGTCCACGGCCTTTGTAGTCCTCCCCCGGAAGGTGTGCGCCGGATGTGTGCAGGGATTGGAGGACGTTGATCCAATCACCTCTTCGGAAGCGAGGGCGGGACAGCCGTTGACATCCAGGGAACCGCACAGCTCATTTGCATACACCAGAGATGGAGCACTCGAGTGCCGATTTTCGGGACTCGTGACTCTACTCGGACTCGCGCACTGATTGACGCGACTCGGACTTGTGAATTCTCGCGTACGATGACTCGGACTCGTGAATGTTCCCCCCCCACGATGACTCGGACTCGTGAATTCTTGCGTATGATGACTTGGACTCGGACTCGTGAATGTTCCCCCCCACGATGACTCGGACTCGTGAATTCTTGCGTACGATGACTTGGACTCGGACTCGTGAATGTTCCCCCCCACGATGACTCGGACTCGTGAATTCTTGCGTACGATGACTTGGACTCGTGAATGTTCCCCCCCACGATGACTTGGACTCGTGAATTCTTGCGTACGATGACTCGGACTCGTGAATTTTCCCCCCCACGATGACTTGGACTCGTGAATTCTTGCGTACGATGACTCGGACTCGTGAATTCTTGCGGACGATGACTTGGACTCGGACTCGTGAATTTTCCCCCCCACGATGACTTGGACTCGTGAATTATTGCGTACGATGACTCGGACTCGTGAATTCTTGCGGACGATGACTTGGACTCGGATTCGTGAATTTTCCCCCCCACGCTGACTCGGACTCGACTTGTACATTGACGCTACGACTTGGACTCGAGCAAGTTTTCTCTGGAGTCTGATGTCCTCTATCCTGGCGTGTGCACCTGCGAGGCGAGTTCACGGAGTCCTGGGCCCCGCTATTCCAGTCTAAAGATGTCTCAGACACACCCCGCATCGTGCTGTATGCTTTCACACCTATGTTTCACACGCATTCATTTCACACTCATCACACTGAGCTGTCGTTGATGTAGCGAGACGGCAAGAAAATTATGTTGAATTCTAAGACAAAAGAAAAGTCAACAAGACCATGTGAACTATCAATTATCGCATGAAGAAACGTTGTAGTTTCACAGCTGCCTGAATTGAACTAGATATGACGGTATAGAGAGCAATGAGTGAGAGACATCAACAGCCCACACAAAACCGCCAAAGGTGTATTATGAAACCTTGATGCAATGAGAGCAGGGGAGAGAGGGAGGCCCTTGGTAATTTGGCATTTCCTTTTAAAGAGAGGGGAGGAATGGCCAATGCCCTCGTTGTCAGTACGCACACACACAGAATAAAAAAACAGTCCAACATTGGAAAAGAGCTGCGCAAAATGCTCGTTATGTGGAAACAATATTGAAGAGAAGGCTCCGTAACACATTACTCTAAGGATCGAGTTCAGACATATAGGCTGTCTTCAACACTCATCAGAGTAAGGATAACATGAAAGCACATGGCTACCTAACATGCAGAATTATGTCATTTTGCATGCTAAGTAGCCATGTGCTTTCTGGGGCTTAATCTTTATCAGTAAACCGATTTAACCGGTAAAAGTTCCTTCAAAATAAGAGGACTCGACTACGACTCTCCCTTGGTGACTCGGACTCGAAGAGTGGTGACTTGACTACAACACTGGCATACACACAGACTGAGTTAATAGGACCGGGGAGGCGACGGTTCTTGAACACAGAGTAGGATATCCTCTTCACAGTTCTTCAGGGTTGATGCCACTATGGTGGTGATGCCGTCTATAAGTGACACTTCTGTTCTACACATTTCCATCAGAGGTGTCTCGTTATTCCACGCTTTGTTTTTGGCAAATATATAAACATACTCCATGAGATTAGGAAACATCCTCAATAGATCCAATTCTGCTGCTTCCTTGACACTGAAAAACAGAGAAATAAAACCGTATTACAAAAAACCTCCCTGACATTCGTCTGCAATTGGCCAGTGGTTCCGATATTTTTGTCTGGCCTATTGAAAAGCACTGACAGCTGAAGTGAACTGAAAAATTGAATTATAGTTGACAATTAAAAAGGCAACATTTAGAGGAACATCTAGAGAAATGCTAAACAAGTAAAGGAGCAGACTGATCAGGAGGGTTGGGTATCGTTTGAATTTCCACGATTCTGATCCCGATTCTACTTTTTGATTCCGGTTCTTAACGGTTCTCAATTCTTTGAGGGGCAGGGTAAAAAAATGATACATGCTTCTTCCACCAAAAAAATTACATTTATTCGAGAAACTTTTACACCGGTTAGTTTACAGTAATATTCATATTAATCAGTCTGTTTATATTCACTGCTATGTAACTGTAACCTGAGAACCACTGAAGCTACAACAGTGCAACTGTTAAAGGAAACCCCCCCCCCCCCCCATTTAAAAAGAGTTCTTGTTGAGAAAAACAAGCATATGCTTCTCAGGCATACCGGGAAGAAATGTTTGAACATTTTAAAGTAAAATGCTTCAATCTGGTGCACTTTAAGCAGAATTACTAGAGACTAGATCTAGGGGGTACAACTCTAAACACTCATATGAAAAAGATCGGTTTACATTTGAATAATTAAATAAGTATGTGAGCATAACCAATAACCCATAGCCAATAACAAATACATGTATTTATCTGTAGCGCCCCTGGTGCTCGCGCTTTTGTGCATGCTCTATAGTGCCCGTAATAGTGTTCACTGTAGTCCAGCACCTCAGCACCCCCACTCAAAATACCTTCCCGCGCCTCTGGTAGATACAGACTGTTAGTTCGAGAGAGAGAGAGCAACGTCGGGACGTTGTGAATCGCGCTGAGCTCCGTGGAGGTGTCGTTTTCTTGTTTAGCAATACACAGCCAAACTCAACCTGAGCACACACAAAGTCACAGCCGAAGTAAAAACAATAAGTGTGGCTTGATATTGGGTAAGAAAAAGGTTGATAAACGCTGTGAGAATGGGTCTGCAGAGAGAATGGGTCTGCAGAGAGAATTTCGCGGCGATCCCAACTGTCCGTTATCAGCCTGCAGCCAGGGAGGAGAAATCAGCAGAGCTGCCTGCACTGAGTGTGTGTGTGTGAGGAAGTCCGTGGATTGGTCAATTTGGACCAATCAGCGGGGGCTAAACGTAACGGCTCCACAGACGTAACGTAACGGCTCCACAGATTGGTCCATTTGGTTCCGGGTACCGCATGACCGTATCGCGTCATAGCTCTGGGCGCGGCTACTGGCCATTCCTATGTCACAATACCCAGGAAGTAAACAATGGACAATGACGTATCTCCAACGAGGCGTTTTGGGGAGGTATTTTCTGTGTTAGAGTTTTACTCGCTACAGGGTGTACTTTGAGGGTTTTGACTCTAAACCTAAACCTTCATAACACACAAGGGGACGGGTAATAACCGGAAAAGCATGACATGGGACCTTTAAGTCTTGTTAACGCTATGCAATAAAACATACACATAATAGAAAATCAGTTCATTTATTCAATTGGCCATGATAGATGGGATTGTACCTGTAACGTTTCCAGAAGAAGGTTTGATTCAAGCATTCTTCCACTTTAGGTCTGTTCTTTGGTTCTGCATCAATCATCCACTCAATGAGGTCTTTTGCCACTACGTCTTGAACATGGTCCAAAGTGTAGTTCGCTTTTACTATGTTGTTCTCACATTCATAGGATACTTCTCCAAAAGGATGTTGTCCTCCAGAGAGGATATAATAAATCAGCATCCCTGCCACCGTAGGAATTAACATAACATTGAAGCACTTCAGAAAGTGTTTGTACACACGGTTACCGATAACATTTCTTGAGCAGAAAAACTGACCTGTATGTCAGAGCTTGACTTGTACGGTATCTTCGTTTCGTCTTCTTCTGATAACGTTTCCTTGGCCATCCAACCTTCTGTTCCTGCTTTCCCTGTGCAGCAAGTTGTAATAATTGTTTCCTAATCCTATCCCCATAATTTCATTGTATAATGAACTTATCTTACCGATCGGAACATTCTGTGGTTTGAGGTCTCGGTGGAGAATGGGAGGATCTCGACATTGAAGCACCCTTAAACTGTCGAGAACTTCAAAGACAAGTTGCTTCCTCAAGTGAATATCATCAAGAGTTTTTATGTATTCTTCCAAGGTGTATTCACACAGTTCAAGACCAAGATATCCAAAGTTGCCATCCTCCGATTGGTCAATGTCTCTCACAATGGATGGATGCTTAAGCCCTGGAAGTCGTAGAAATCCTTCCTCATTCTTCAGCAATTCATAATTGCATCTTGTCATTTTCTTAATAGCAATTTCAGTGCCATCATCTCTCAGCCCCAAAAACACTTCAGTACCATTATTTCCCATTGCTATGCGGAATTCATCTTTATTCACGTACTTCATGCTCCCAATTCTGGTTACTTCACTTTCATCAGTACTCACAAGCTTCTCTAATTGTTCTTTCCACCTTTTGCTGATGTGTGGCCCTTTGTGTCTTATTGATGACATTGTGGTGTTGGCCTGGTATGGCTTCACATTTGAACTTGAACAATGAACATTCAGTTGTCTGAGCCCTTTTTTCAGTTTCTCATTCGTTTGCATTTCTGCAGCCAAATGCATGTTTTCAGGCACTGAAGCTAAACCATTTCCACATTCCAGGGTTAGTTTGCTGAAATCCCATCCAATGTAATGTTACACTTGGTCCTTAGTAAGCATATTTTATGTTCTTTAAATATATTAAACATTAACTACTTATGTTTTAAAGGAGTAATCAAGATGAACTTGGTTGGTGGCTAGATATAGTCCACGTTTTAGCTGATGACAGATTTTTCAATATTGGTGTATGCGTATAATCAACAGGAATAGAAAAGTCTAAAGAGTCTAAAACTCGGGCAACTCGTTATAAATACCAACGTATTGTTATCGACCAAAGTGACTGGCTTGTGGTCTTCATTAGGGTTATTAAGAAACACATACAATGAACGTTTCAAGATGAAATTAAGGTTTAAAGAAGAAATTAAGGTTTAAAGACATAAAGGCATATTTGCCAATGGGGCAGCCACACGTAGATGTGGTTGGTATATGATCATGTGACTTCTTATTTCTATACTTATTAAAGTGAAGCCAAAGAGACTGGCAAGTACATTCTGTTCAGGTAAAAGAGAATTTCTTTTTTATTTCTAATACAAAAAGTTAATAGGCAGAAACAAAGTTAGTCATGGTTTGATATCCCTGCCAGTATAACTGATTTAGGAATATCAAAAATGCTGGAAACACTACAGTCCTTGTCCAAAGACTCTTGATCAAGGGGAATACAACGTTGACCAAGGCTGATGCAATCTCATTTTAAACCGACCCAGTTATAAATCTGCTTATAGGTTATAACCATATGCACACACATTTTATGTTTCCTGTAACACAATACAAACTAAAAGATTAAGTCCAAAAAGCATTACATATGAAGTTATTTGAATTTTCTAGACCTGTAAAAACTGTTGCTTTGGTAAAACTTAAATATGTGTCAAGTGGTTCTAAGCAATTTTAAGAGTTTAGTCAACTTTTGCATTTTTGAGTTGGTGAAATGTACTTTTTATTTAGTTTTCCTCTACTCAAAAAGCCAGGGATCTTGGTTTCGCGAGAGTGAGCTGACTGGAACTGGAGAGCGGGGAAGCACGGGGGAACACAGCTGAGGGGAAGGTGGCTGGACGAGGCAGGCAGAGGAGCAGGTAGATGACACTGGACAAGGTAAGGAAAACAAGAACACTGGAGATTTAGGTTTTGCTAAGCTAAGTGACCAAGACGTATTACCAATTAGGGTTGCCAGAAACTGACCATGATCAAAATCGATTATTCGGCAGCCCTGGCGAATAATAATCGATTATTCGACCGACCCCCCCTCCGCAGAAGAAAAAAATAAACTCTGACGCACAATGTATTTATTGCAATGCTGCCATTATGAAATACAGGCTACAGCTTCTATTAATAATAGCAGTATTGCAATACATATTATTATAGCAATTTATTTATTGCAATGCTATTACTAATACAAGCTGTAGCCTGTATTCATAATAATAGCAGCATTGCAATAAATACATTGTGCGCGCATCGCGCATCTTCAAATAAAGGCAATGACAGGCACTTTAGAAAATAAAAAAAAATAAACCACCATCATGTAGCCTGTATTAATAATAGCAGCATTGAAATACATGTCCTTCACGAGCATATTGCTGATTAGTGCAGTTATTGCACCTGCACGCATGTCATCACAACGACGTGGCCTCGAAGGAAAGTTGGTAATGGCCGGCTGTGCTGCGTCTTTCTCTGTAACCTCTTTGGCTTCGCTCTCAAATGCGAACGCATTGTTGAGGTTGAGCTGTGATATACCAACGTCTTTTCGCAGAGCTTGCATTTCACTTCCTTTGGACTTGTAAGTTCAAAGTAGTTCCACGAGGAACTCTTTTTACCTGCCGCTTTGCTCCTCTTTAGTCGCACGTGTGAGGGAGAGGGGGGGGGGCGGGGTCGGTGTGTAGCGTGCTGCAGCAGTCTGCTCTGCACGCAGGCTTCCTCCAAGTTTACAATAGAACAAACTGGTGGTGTGACCAATGGCCATTTACAATTATTAATACTATTACTATTATTAGCAATAGTCTATATGTTGGTTGAAACTAAGCCAGAAAAAAAAAAAATTAAACATAAATAATAAAAAAAAAATATATATAAATAAAATCGATTTTTAAAAATAATATTCGATTATGGAGACTGTAACGAATAATCGAATAATCGCTGGCATCCCTATTACCAATGTGGTTAGACGACGAACTGGTGAATACTGGATGAAGGCACCGGATATAAATGCAGGTGTAGGTGAGTAGTTGTAATTTATTTTTAAGGGGGAACGGTTGGAGGGCATCTTCATGGTTCTGGGAAGCTCCAGGCGGACAGCAGAGGGGTTAATAATGCCCTCAATGGGGAAGGGGCCAATAAACCGAGGGGACAACTTCTTAGACTCGGGAAGGAGGGGGTAGACAACCTACCAAACAGACTGTCTAGGGGCATAAGGGGGAGCGACATGTCTATGGCGGTTGGCAGACTGCTGGTTTCTGGCGGAAGTCCGAAGGAGAGCAGATCTAGTGTCCCTCAAGATCTTACGGCAAAGAAGAACATGTTGCTGGACGGATGGAACTGCCAACTCCCTCTCCTCTTCAGGAAACAGGGGTGGCTGGTACCCTAAGGAGGCTTCGAATGGAGAGAGACCAGTAGCTGAAGAAGTGAGGAAATACTCTTGAGGGGAGCTTGGGCAGGGCTACAAAATGGGCATATTTGGAGAAACGGTCAACAACTGTAACAATTGTTGTGTTACCTTGTGAGGGAGGTAGGCCAGTGACAAAGTCCAGTGCAATATGTGACCAGGGTCGACTTGGGATAGGAAGGGGCTGGAGCAATCCCGCAGGTCTCTGATGGGTGAGCCTGTTGCAAACCTTTGTGTGGTCTCAATAGCCATGTAGGCCTGTCGCGATAATCGATAAATTGACTTATCGTACGATAAATAAAAATGGACTCGATAACTTTTCTGAGCTCGATATTACATAAGGATGTGACAGCATTTTAGCCAGGAGCGCTGTGGCTGCCAGGAGCGCTGTGGCTGCCAGGAGCGCTGTGGCTGCCAGGAGCGCTGTGGCCACCAGGCGCGCTGTGGCCGCCAGGCGCGCTGTGGCTGCCAGGCGGCTGTGAGGGGCGGGGCTGACACACAGCCAGGTCAGGACACACAGCCAGGTCAGGACGTGGGGTTTTGGGTTTTTAATTATTATTAAACTGTGAGTATTCACTCAAATACAAAATATAATAAAATAAACATTAAGGTGCAGCATTTCGATGAACTGAAATAATCTGTATTTGAACTGAACTAGTACCTAAGCAGCCAGTTTGACATTAGGACTTGCTTGTCATTGTATTTTCATGTTGTTGAACTTGTCCACATAGCCATGCAGTGTGCTATGGCACGGATATTCAAGTGTACTTGAATCGAATCTGTTTGTTTTAGTCAAGATTATGCTAAAATATACTTTCCCCAACTATATTTAAGTTCCCTATGAAGAGCCAACCTTCCATTTTGAAAATTCCCTGTTTATTTTCATAAATTCCTGTGGAAAGTTTCCATCTTTGAAAATTCCTGGAATTTTGCAACCCTAATTGCACATAAGAGAAATAAACAATTGAAATATCTCAAAATAGAAATAAATCAGCATTAGAAAATATACATTTCCAATTTACAGTAAACAAAATATTAAGATACTTAGGGAAAACTGAATTCTTCGTTACAATTTGGTCGCCTGAGAGTGATCGAAATTCAATGTGCTGATAGATCAGAATCAAAGATGAGGCATTTGTCACTCTCTCTCCTATCCTTTATCTCAATGTCGATTTGTGAAATGACCCAATAGAGCCAAAATAATCATCATTAGAGTGCGAAGGTTTGACTTCTTCCTATAATTAGGTGATTTGCGGCAATCTGCCACGAGGACTGTCAATCTGTCAGAGTGTTCGTCCTCCTGTTAGACCGCCTCGGAGACAATTACTGTGGGCCCCTCCTAATTAAAAGCTCATTGAAATGTACGAGAGCCTGTTATGAATTATTGAGTTCTGTTTCCTGGGAGGGACGCCATTAGGGAACTTTAAAGCAAGTGAATGTCTCCTCTGTCGGTGTGTTTGGAATATCTTAAGGTGTGTGTCTCCCTCTGGCGGACGATAGGAGACACACATTAATTTGTAAAGTTAATTATGAAGTATGAAAATATGAATTCCTTCTGCTAATCCTACCTGTTTACACTTGAAATCCGAGCTTGATTACTCTCTTAGATCAACTGACTGTGTCGTATTGATCAGCATGGTAATATGTATACTACTTCAACATACTGTAGGCTTATTATTAACGTTTGGTAAATTATATTCGATTTGGAGAAAGCAATAGCTCACAGTCAGGATGGCCGAGCGGTCTAAGGCGCTGCGTTCAGGTCGCAGTCTCCTCTGGAGGCGTGGGTTCGAATCCCACTTCTGACAACAAGCTTTTCCTTCTTTTTGTTTCACCTTGTACTGTTTTAAAGTGGCAAAAACGATCATGGAAAAACAAAATCAGCTGTTTGAAACATACTAACAACCCTTTGTGTATGTTTTACAGATCATATATTATGAACATCCACTAGGGGGCAGCAAAGACCAGTGAACATGTGAATTTACTGTGAATGCTGCAAATAGTAGGTTAGCTCCTATATGTATTCATAAATACTATAATAATAATAGTAATTATAATAATGCATGCGTAATAACTTCACGTTTGAATTTAAAAACTCAAATTATATGATGCAATTGCCAGGATAAACCGTGGTAAAAGTGTGGATTCCCAATTAGCTAATTAGCTTAGCTTACCGTTCAAGAAAAACGTGGCCAATTGAATTTTAACTGAATGAGTTTGTTTCACTCTTAGACCAGCAGGGGTACCAAATCTATGCAGACTGCTGCAATAAGTACATTAATTAACTGTCTCATCGATGTTTGTCTGAATTAATATGATAATATTAACAATCATATTATTCCTATCAGCTGTCAATCACTGTTATGATTCACATATTCAGTGTTATTATTTAATAAACTATATTTGTTGGAGGAGTTAATGATGAATGTTCCTCAAGATGCTCACCCTCAAGTCATTACTATCATATATCAAAAGGAACAGTTCAGCGCCCCACAACTTCATTGCAAACAGTTACAACCTTGACTTTACATCAGAAAGAGCAAACATTAAAGAAGTGACTAACTGCACAGTTAGGGTTAGAAAACGTGTATTCAGCTAAAACATAACATCGCTGCAGTTATGATCCAGTGGAAAGTCCTTACCTACTGGCCTAGTTAAATCAAAGTGGTTACTTTCTTTTGGCTGGGCAGTGAAGTTTTACACACTGTCTTATTTGACTCTCTCAGGACTTAAAACAGATTTGGGGGCAGAACCCCACAAAGAAGAAAATATATTTACACACGTAAGGTCATCATCTTAACAGTTTGTTATTCTCATCGACTCATCCGTGAGCAGAGCATCAAGTTGCCTATAACAGCAGAATGTGGCGTTTACCATCTTGTTCAGCAAAACGCCTCACAAACTTATTAAGATTTAAAGCTATGGTGCGTTTTGATTCAATGCTGAGTACAGCCAAACTTGACAGGCTCTTCTCTGTCATTGTAGACCGCAAACAGTGGCGGCTCCAGAGTATTTGTGTTGGGTAATCTCTGGTAGGGCTAACCCATACAGTGGTGGGGCTCAAGTCAGTATTTGCAATGTAATTACATACACGCTCCCCTTGACAGTGAAACGCCACGCGTGAGGTTTAGATTATTTCCCTGTCTCAATCCAAATTGAACTGTATGAAATAAAAAGGCACATTTGTCTTGGAAATACTAACATAAAATAGACATTCTGGTACTCTCTTGAGAAGAAAAATAAATAAATCTATTACTCCACGACATATATAAAAATAATGAATCGTATGAGTTTTTTGTTACTTTGTTCTGAAAGCTGAACCTGCTGCTCCTCACAGAGAGAAGAGGGAAGAGTGAATTACTTTACGTTGTGGATAAGGGTGGATAGCCCCCATTGTTCTGTGTGTCAAAATGAAAGACAGCCCACACACCTATCAATCATCAAACTGTGGGGTCTTATGTCATTACGTGTTGATTTCTATCGACACCTAATATTGTATCGATGTATCGGGACTTCCTGCAACAACACCACGCCGTTATCGTGATTCTGATTGGCCAGAAGACATTATCAAAGATGTTCTATTGAGCAGACGCTCACTACGTGACAAAAGTTTTCAAAACCGTTTCTAGTCTTCTGTATTTCCAGACAAGTGGCTACTGAAATCAATCTTACTAACTGCTGTCTGTGCAATTTACTCCGCGAGTTGGCGGACTTTGTTTTGCTTACCTTAACATCATTTTTCAAGGTGAGGCTAAGCCATTTCTTGGTATGGCTGTAGCCTACCCAGCCATACCCTGACCGCAAATAGCTCATTCCTTCCGTCTACTTGGATCCGAAATGCTTCTCGTTTTGCGCTGTCCCCCGTTCAAATGAAATCGCCTCCAATCATATTTCCACGCTCGTTCCAGGGCCGGGGGAGGGGTTACAAGGCTCGCTTCTTGTGCTGCATTCACTTGCACTCGGACATTAGAGATTTTCTCTCATAAATGTCCGATGAGCCACAACTTTTTTTTCAAAACAAAGCTGCCAATTGGGGTGGCAGCTGGGGTGGCAAGGCATTTATCTGAGGTGGCAGCTGCCACCCCGTGCCACCCTGTAGAACCGCCATTGCGCACCATGTAGTAACGGTAACTGAGTTACTGAATTAAAAAAAGAATGCATTAGAGTAATAGTTACTGCCAAAGATAACAGCGTTACAGTAACGCGTTACTTTGTAACGAGGCGGGGCTGACACACAGCCAGCGGGGCGGGGCTGACACACAGCCAGCGGGGCGGGGCTGACACACAGCCAGGTCAGGACACTCCGCGTGCACGTGCAGCAGTGCAGCAGCCACATTAATAATATAGCGACAAGCGGGAAACAACGTGTGACTTACTCGCGGGGAATTTAAAGGCAAATGGAATTGGTTACAAAACCTAACTACACATCTCGATTCTCCGGTGTGGCAGTATTTTGGATTCAAGCCAAATCAACGAGGGGAACCAACGGACTTGAATGAGCCGGGCGGTGTGTCGCATTTGTTTAAAAAAGTTAGCGACAAAAGCAGGCAATACCACGCATTTTAAACTACACCTAAAACACAACCACCCCATTCTGTTTTCCCAGCTGGTAGCAAACAGGGCGGCTGGAGATGGAGAGCCCCCACCTTCCCGACAGTTTACAATCAAAGATGCATTTGCCCGACAATGCAAACATGTTGGTGTTCCTTGCTCGAAAACTTAGAAAAACAGATTTGGATATGGCCTTTGAGGCGTCTGGGTCTTTGACAGTGGACTGTACACTTGACTGTTGTTTTAAGGAGGGTTTTTTGCGAGAGAGAGAGAGAGAGCTCTGTTTTCCAGTCTGAGTCTATTTAATGTATTGTTTTGGTTTTGTGTAATTTAATTAATTTACTATAATTTAATTAATTTGTTTTATTTATTATTAATTATTTATTTATTTTAATATTATTTCACATTTCATTTGCAATGTTGAATGTTCAATAAAAAGTTATGTTTGAAACGATGTACTTGAATTATTATTATTATATATTATCATTATGTCAGTGGCCTAAAATGCCAACAATATTATCGTTTATCGCAATAATTTTGAGAAAAATGTATCATCCAACTAAATTAATTATCGTGACAGGCTATAGCCATGCAGTGTGCTATGGCATGGATATTCAAGTGTACTTGAGTGGCATCTGTTTGTTTTAGTCAAGATTATGCTAAAATATACTTTCCCCAACTATATTTAAGTTCCCTATGAAGAGCCAAACTTCAATTTTGAAAATTCCCTGTTTATTTTCATAAATTCCTGTGGAAAGTTTCCATCATTGAAAATTCCCGGAATTGTGCAACCCTAATTGCACATAAGAGAAATAAACAATTGAAATATCTCAAAATAGAAATAAATCAGCATTAGAAAATATACATTTTGAAATACCAATTTACAGTAAACAAAATATTAAGATACTTAGGGAAAACTGAATTCTTCGTTACAATTTGGTGGCCTGAGAGTGATCGAAATTCAATGTGCTGATAGATCAGAATCAAAGATGAGGCATTTGTCACTCTCTCTCCTATCCTTTATCTCAATGTCGATTTGTGAAATGACCCAATAGAGCCAAAATAATCATCATTAGAGTGCGAAGGTTTGACTTCTATAATTAGGTGATTTGCTGCAATCTGCCACGAGGACTGTCAATCTGTCCGAGTGTTCGTCCTCCTGTTAGACCGCCTCGGAGACAATTACTGTGGGCCCCTCCTAATTAAAAGCTCATTGAAATGTACGAGAGCCTGTTATGAATTATTGAGTTCTGTTTCCTGGGAGGGACGCCATTAGGGAACTTTAAAGCAAGTGAATGTCTCCTCTGTCGGTGTGTTTGGAATATCTTAAGGTGTGTGTCTCCCTCTGGTGGACGATGGGAGACACACATTAATTTGTAAAGTTAATTATGAAGTATGAAAATATGAATTCCTTCTGCTAATCCTACCTGTTTACACTTGAAATCCCAGCTTGATTACTCTCTCAGATCAGATGTATACTACTTCAACATACTGTCGGCTTATTATTAACGTTTGAATAAATTATATTCGATTTGGAGAAAAACATAGCTCACAGTCAGGATGGCCGAGCGGTCTAAGGCGCTGCGTTCAGGTCGCAGTCTCCTCTGGAGGCGTGGGTTCGAATCCCACTTCTGACAACAACCTTTTCCTTCTTTTTGTGTCACCTTACGTACTGTTGCAAAGTGGCAAAAACAATCATGGAAAAACAAAATCAGCTGTTTGAAACATACGTAACAACCCTTTGTGTATGTTTTACAGATCATATATTATGAACATCCACTAGGGGGCAGCAAAGACCAGTGAACATGTGAACGTGAATTTACCACTGTAGTGGACATTTTGTTAACATGCATCTCCTTTTACTCTTTTGAGCTCCTCTATCAATCCCTGATGTGCTGTACAGAGGACATCCTGGTCTTTCCAGTGATATGTCATTGGTTAAAATTGCATGCTGGGAAGTTCTTCTTTCTTTTCATTCAAAATGGTTGGCATACGAAAAACTAAATTGTATAGAAGCAGGAGGAGAAGTCAAATATTGTTGAATAATTGTCATTTTTACCATGAAAATCATATATATTCTTGTTTATTAACATGTGAGGAACTATATAATTAGTTCTGAAAGCAATTAAATAATTCAAGTTTTCAAATAACAGCCCTTTTATAAATGTCCATTCTCGTGGACGTCAGGACGTCTTCATGGACTTTATGACTCAATATTGTTGCAGGAGATGGAACTGAAGCAGACATTTTCTGTACCAGATAGTTCAGGGAGATTAAGATTTTGAGCTCTCAGATGATGAGAGAGATGAGGCTTTCACACCTGGGATAGAAGAGGGTCAACAAGAAGGGGGGGAAAGATGCAGGATGCTCCATGAGCGCACAGATAGATACATAGAGGCAGATAGGGACGAGCTGGAAATACATGGCCCCCTGTGGGCCAAGAGTAGCCCGTATGTCTTATTGTTGTTTTTATTTTAAGATCTGGAAAGATTCACCAAAAAACACGCTAGTTTTGTATTTACAGCAATGTTCAGATCAATTCATGTTTTAAATAAAGGTGAATGTATTATTGTATTAATATCACTCTATAACCATAATACGTTACATAGTCCATCTGTTAATTTTGGCTGTCTTTTCAAACTAATATGGTCCCGACGTCCTCTCCAGTGGACATACTGTAACATTTTAAAATAAAATAAAAAAGTCAAAATTGCAAGATGTTTTTTTAACCCTAAATAGGTAGGAAATCACAAAAAAAAGGAAATTGGAAGACACTTTTTTCCTCGGGTCCCAGGAGGATACGTATTGATAAATACTATAATAATAATAGTAATTATAATAATGCATGCGTAATAACTTCACGTTTGAATTTAAAAACCAAATGATATGATGCAATTGCCAGGATAAACCGTAGTAAGTGTGGATTCCCAATTAGCGAATTAGCTTAGTTTACCGTTCAAGAAAAACATGGCCAATTGCCGAGGCAATTGCTGACAATCCCTATTGTCCCTATATCATGTTACATGTAGCCGTTACAAAGAAAAGGTTGATGTCAGAAGTGGGATTCGAACCCACGCCTCCAGAGGAGACTGCGACCTGAACGCAGCGCCTTAGACCGCTCGGCCATCCTGACTGCGTTAATAATAAGCCTACAGTATGTTGAAGTAGTATGCTGATCAATATGACACAGTCAGTTGATCTGAGAGAGTAATCAAACTCGGATTTCAAGTGTAAACAGGTGGGACTAGCTAAAGGAATTCATATTTTCCTACTTAATAATACAGATAGAAAGTGTCATACTAACAGTCAGGATGGCCGAGCGGTCTAAGGCGCTGCGTTCAGGTCGCAGTCTCCTCTGGAGGCGTGGGTTCGAATCCCACTTCTGACATCAACCTTTTCTTTCTAACGGCTTCATGTAACATGATATAGGGACAATAGGGATTGTCACCAATTCTCGGTATGTTGGAAGACACATCCGCAGATACAGTGCTTTGTGTCAAGTGGTGGCTTTTCTACATTGCAAGTAGCATGTGTTTCTATATATTCGTTTTTTTAAATAGTTTTACCTTCTGCGAGACACCCCAGGTAAAGAAGGGGGAAGAAGAAAAAAGGAAGAAAAAAAGGAAATCTTTACTGGATTGATGTGTTTTAGCTATATGGCACACATGGGAAACTGATATGCTGTGTTCGTTATTCTCGCGTCCAGGAGAGAAGCCTTTATATATACAGTCTATGAGAGAAGCTTTAAAAAGGAGACTAATTGAGTCTCTGAGAAGGTTCAAATGGGTAGTTTAATTAATAAAGGCGAGGTAGTGTTACAAGCAGAATATTGTTCAGTCAGAAGAACAGCTGTGTTCTGGCTCTCATGAGCGAAGGGAAGAGCGAGCTCCACCTTTCCAGCTGTTAAATATCCTCTGCTGGCTCCTCCCTGTGGGCCGGTACATTTTTCGGACACGCTGCAAGCGGGATTCGAACCCGTGAACTAGGGAACTACACAAGTCATGTTCCATACATTTGGCATTCTGTCACAGTTTCATGTTTATTTTAAATATAGTCCCTTGTTAAACAGCACTTTGTTTTGTATTTCATTTGTGAAAAGTGCTATATAAATAGTATGACTCAATGACACGCTTAATTAAGTATAAATGTGATGTACTTGTACTCCATAATATGAATTGTTTTGAAAGTGTACATCACTACATCTTAGAGGTAACTATTCTACATTTTACTGCACGCATGAATGCCGGATTTTTAGTTGTAATGACTGTATTTTAAGTCTGGTATTAGTACTTTTACTTAGGTAGAGGATCCGAGTACTGCTTTAAAGCGTGAATGTTAAAACTATAAAATGTTGTCATTGCATTATATTATTTTATACAAACATTAAAACACTTGTACAACTGCAGAACACCAGTTTTGTTTGAGAGAAAAAATAAATAAGGAAATACTTTTTGAAAGATTTTATTAAAACACACCACAAAAGTACAATAAATACAACAAAGACTTTAAATAAAATAAAACACTGACATTACTATTCACAGCAAACCAATAAATGCAAGTATAAAAAAAATAACCAAATTACAAAACAACTATTATTTACAAGCATTAAATATTGTACATTTTGATGAACTATTTACAATATGTTTACATTATTATTTGCCAAATATTTTCCTCCAACCAAAGTTCTTTCGATAGTGTCTCTGTCTGCGGACAAAACACTCTCCCGCGGTACTGGCTGTGTCCAGTTTCAGCAGTGCGGAACTGGCCACACTTTTTGCAGGTGTTTGCCCCTACAGTCCGCCTGTATATCCGCTTTGGCCCCAGCTCCGAGTGTGGCGACAGGAATAATGGTTGGTGGTGTGCTGCCCTGAATTGTAGCCGGAAAGGCAACTGGTACAAAAACAGAAAGTTTGTCCAGTTGGGGTGACGAAGCTGACCTGAGGTTGGAGAGCAGGTGCAGGTGCTGGTGCTGGTGCTGGAGGTGTGATGGAGAGAGACCTCTTTGCTCTTCTCTTTGGCAGGATGGGAAGTGGAAGAGAAGAGGCCTTCCGTCTCTGTTGAGCCTGACCAGCTGTACTCTCCAGGAGCCGGTGCTGGTGCTCGTGCTGTGCTGGCGTGGGTACAGCAGGGAGGACACGGGCCGCTTGAAGAGGCTCATCAGACTCAGGGAGGAGGGCTGGAGGCAGAGCAGTAGCACAGACAGCTCCTGCTTCTTCTGCCTGCTGATGAGGGTGGTTTGATTTACTGCCACCAGCTGAATCTGGGTGCCCTGCATCACCAGGTAGTTGCCAACAACCAGATGCCGAATCTTACTGTAGTCCCTAAGAATAAGGGACCACCTGGAAATGGCCCCCTTGCCTTTCCGGACTGGGGATCGCTGGAGATCACAGAGTCTGATAAAAATGCTCTCCACCAACCAACAGCAGTCAGGCCACTAAGCAGGAGCACTACTTGCCCCAGCATGCAGCGGGTGGTGCTCTCCACACCAGGAGTCTTTGAAGGCTTCTTCGATGTCCTCAAGCAGCCACTCAAAATCCAGTCCTGGTGGTGTGCTGCATACACCGCCCGCTTCTTGTCCACCTCCTCCAAGCTGTCCCACAGTGCAATGATTTGGCAGAGAGGTCTTGTCCCGCAGATCCACCAGGTACTCAGCCAGTCTGTCCACGTGCTGGAACCCCGGAAGATTCTGGTCATCGACAGCCTATGCAGATGATCAAACAGTTTAGAAATGGAAACATTAAGCAAACACTGACCTTTACAATATTGTGGATATAATAAAGTATGTGTGCATAAGTAGTTGATAATCTGTATACATAAATATTCTATATATTCTACCATTTCTTCTTCTTCAGCTTGCATGTCAACACTGGCCTCAGAGGAAGAACTGGAGGGCAGGATCTCAGCAGCAGAGGCCTGTGCAGATGGGCTTGGGGTCGGTGTTGTTCTGCTCAGGGCTCCGATGGTTGTGCTGGGAAGTGCCAGATGTTGGGGTGGTTCTGCTGGGGGCCAGGATGGTTCTGCTGGGGGCAAGGGTGGTTCTGCTGGGAGCCAGGGTGGAAGTGCCAGAGGGAGTCTAAGAGGCTGGAGCCTGCAGGACCCCGAGGTCCAGCACTGTGGGGTCGTCTCTGATGTCAGAAGCCCTCATCTTCCTCCATGACGTCCTCATGCTCTTCAATCAGCTGAGCAGTCTCCTCTGAATCAGGGTGCATATCCTGCAGCACCCGACCAGTCTGCTGCAACAGATACTGCATGCCGATTAGTTCTCCTGAAACGATAGAGGAAAAGTGGATTACTTACTAAATGGAATAAAATGATATAAATATATTTTTAAAATTGTTTAAAACGTTTAAAAATTACAAATGTGTCCAAAAAGGCCTACCAGTGTAACGGGAGGGTGGTCAGAACTCCGGAGCCATCTTCCTTCCAAAAAGCTTCTCAAAGTTCTTGTTCACGCAGTGAAGCGAGTCCCCTGAGTAGCTGCGTAACGCAGATGGTCCAGTAGCAGAGTAACACTCTGTCAATCAGCCCGACTTTAACCCTTTGATCTCCTGTGAGCATTTCCAAGTTGACTTCACAACAATCATATACAATATTTGTATAAGAAAACATGTAGGGACCTTTAACACAGTATACATTTCCAATGCTATGATTGGGAGGGATAATAACCTGCTCTTGAGTCTGAATATTTAATTTCGTAGAGGACATGCGAAACTATGACTAACATCATACCTAAGCATGTTTTCATGCTTTAATAAAACACAATGTAATATTAATTGTATTACTAAAATACCAGGCCCTGGCACAGACACATTTGTGTATGTAATAATAATTTCCTAATGATTTATTTGATACAAATAGCATTTTCTTATTAATGACATGTATTTTATTATATATAATATGGTTTTGTAGTTCCTATAAAGCATATAAAAAAAGTTTGGTCCATTGTAGTGAAATATAAGCACAGAAACCCCCTCTATTAAAACAAAAAACACAATAGAAGTTAAATATACTTGACCTTTACATTGGAGGTTTTATCTAAAAAGCCAATTGTGTGTTTGAAAATATCATGAATTAGAAAAGCATTTGATCAGCGTCACCTTCTTGGGCAAGCAGCCTATGTACATAAAGGCCTAGTAGGCTACTTGATAATGTCATAACCTAGTAAATAACGTTATTTCAGCTTTTCCACTTCCAATAAAACACATGACAACCCTTAATATATTCGGGTATCCATCTGAATTTATAGTATCGCCTAAAAATATTACGAAATGTGGTTTTTATCACCACCTAATTAAATTACATTAACAGTAAAAGTTAGCAGTATCCGGCGGTCGGCTGACAAATCATAAACAGAGCGTCAGATAACGGGGTTTTGTGACCTTAATAGTTGAATTAATCTATATGACAACACAACAGTTTGAATGAATTATAAACTTAGAGTCATATCATATACAACACCGTAATAAGACTCACCATGTTCATAAAAACGTAAACACTTTTGATAGCGTCCGCTGTATACACAGTGGAAGCTAACAATGCTGGGGTCAGATAACGAGTTTGTAAGGATAATAGTTGAATTAATCTATATGACAACACAACACAACAGTTTGAATTAATTATACACTTATAGTCATATCGTATACAACACTGTTATAAGACTTACCATGTTTGTAACCACTCGTAAACTTTAATGATGTCCCTCGATGTTATTACGATGTACGCCCCCTTCCTTCGTTGCTCCAACATTTCTCCGCCGTGATTGGTCAAATGATGGACGAATGTAGGAGCCGCGAACGTGATTGGCCGGTCAATTATGGAGCTGGCGCTGCCATTGGCTAACGAATGTTGGAGCTTGCTCTCTGATTGGCCATATTCTCAACATTTCTCAAGATTACTCAGTCGAGCCTGCGAAATCACAGTCAGGATGGCCGAGCGGTCTAAGGCGCTGCGTTCAGGTCGCAGTCTCCTCTGGAGGCGTGGGTTCGAATCCCACTTCTGACAACAAGCTTTTCCTTCTTTTTGTTTCACCTTACGTACTGTTGCAGAGTGGCAAAAACGATCATGGAAAAACAAAATCAGCTGTTTGAAACATACTAACAACCCTTTGTGTATGTTTTACAGATCATATATTATGAACATCCACTAGGGGGCAGCAAAGACCAGTGGACATGTGAACGTGAATTTACTATTGAAGCTGCCTAATTATTAGCTAGCTAATATTAGGTTAGCTCCTATAATTATTCATAAATACTATAATAATAATAATAATAATAATAATACATGAGTAATGACTTCACGTTTGAATTTAAAAACCAAATTATATGATGCAATTGCCAGGATAAACCGTGGTAAGTGTGGATTCTCAATTAGCTAATTAGCTTAGCTTACCGTTCGAGAAAAACGTGGCCGATTTCCAAGGCTTTTTGAAGTCCTTCAAACTATTCCATTCGACTCCGACGAGGAAAAACACAACCGTATTTACCCTGTTCTTGTTCCCACTTTAGTCATTGAACAATCGTAATTAGTACTCCTCCCCCCCCGTTTGACTGCACTGGAGATAACACGTGATACCAACGGTGTGATTCTTCTTCTTTGGCGGATTGCAAACAATGTAAAAGGTGCATACCGCCCCGGTGTGATTCTATTGGCTCACATGACTTGCGGCGAGCGGAGAATTCTTTTTTATATTTCTATTTCACAATCATAGTTTTAAGGAATTTTAAAGAATAAGCAAAACTTTTACTCTGCACATTTGACCCTGTAACTGTTTACTTTCTTTTATTTGTACAACCAGTCTATGGGTGTGTCTATAGGTTGTTAATCTCTCATATAGAATGTAAATATTCCACACCCATATTCAACCTCAAACTAAAGTCCTGTCTGACTGCAATAAAATCCTGGATGCAACACCATTTCCTCAAACTCAACAGCAATAAAACTGAACTCCTCCTCATCGGCTTCAAATCCACCCTCAGCAAAAACCCCAACCTGACAGTCACCATTGATGGCACCCCTGTTTCCCCCTCCACGCAACCTTGGCGTTATATTTGACCCCACCCTCTCCCTCGAGCCCCACATCCGTCAAGTTGTAAAAACCTAATTTTTCCACCTCCGCAATATTGCCAAACTCCTTCCCTCTCTCACCTGCCCTGCAGCTGAGCGACTCATTCACGCCTTCATCTCCTCCCGCCTTGACTATTGCAACTCACTCCTCTAAGGCATCAGCACTACATCCCTCAGTGGACTCCAGCGTGTCCAGAACGCAGCCGCCAGACTCCTCACCCACACCAAATCATGGCATCACATCACCCCGGTCCTCAAAGAACTCCACTGGCTCCCCGTTTCACACCGCATCCATTACAAACTCCTGGTCCTCACTTACAAAGCCCTCCACCATCCAAAATCTACCAGTCACAAAATCATTACAGTTATTTTTTGGGGACCATGAATGTCTGGAAAAAAATTCACACAGATCGAGCCACTTGTTTTTTTAGATATTCATGATTTCAGCTTTAATAAAAAAACAGTTGTAGGGATAATGAAACTAATGGGATAACATATTCTGACCACATTGCACTTTCAATCTGATTGCTAACATGTTCGAAGTATCAACACATCTAGATGAAGCATATGTACAGAAGCTTTCATTGGCATACACCAAATCACACCTCTTTTCTGGCAACCCATCTTCCTTTAGAAGACCATAACTGTGCCTATGTTACACAAACAGTCTGTGGTCTAAACTGATGTGTTAAAGCATATGAAAACAGAAGCCAATAAACAAGGGGATCCACAGTAATAACTGATAACACATCATGGACAACGAGAGGTCAGCTGATGGCCAGACTGGATGAGGCTATCACAGTTTCTGTTCTGGCTCCAAAGGCACTTCTGCATACCTTTAAAATGTACACAAAAATAATAACTCTTATAGTTCCCATAGGGATGAGGACGGTCTGTGTCTCTCCACACAGCCACTTCCTGTTCTCCGTCGCTGAAGTGGGTTAAAATCCCTCCAAAGGTCAGTCAGTTGAATCCACACTGCCTTCAGAAATGTACATAACGCAGCCGAAAGTCTGAGCATGCCACGGTTTCTACTCTCCCTGAAGATTCAGGACCTGAATGTTTGCTTTATTCTTCTTGCCCTTCTCTCCAGGTAGTTTGATGCTCGGCTCTGAGATGTCGCTCTCCGATTCCTCCTCAGAATCTGAATTCTCCTCATATTCTTCAGAGTCGCTTTCTGAGCCGCTGAGCTCCACCAGCGCCACGTCCTGAGGACAAGAGAGGGAGGTATTAGATGATCCAATCACATCAATTACATGTAAAACGGCTAAAAACAGTGTTTGAAGCAACATTTTAGCTTGTGTTGTTGTAATTGCTCGATGTTGTAGCTATGTAAAGTTGAGAAATTAGTTGTGTTGTTATTATCACCGCATCGCTGCCATTATTTCGATGTGTAATCCCAATGTGAATTTGCTCTATCCCCCTTTTAATGCACTGTTTTATTGTAACTTTTAATAAGTATTGTATGTCTACCCTATTCTTTTATGTTTATGTCTTTGACTTGTAACTGTATTTTATGATATATCATTTTCTGTGACTATTTTAAGAAATGTCTACTGTGAAGCACTTTGGACTGCAATTCTTGTATGAAAGGTGCTATACAAATAAAGATTATTATTATTATATGGGTATTATATTGCTAGTTTTAATTCCAGGGTATCTGCAGGAATCCTGAAGTCAGATGTAAAACCTTTTTTAAGACCCTTTCCATACATTTTAAGACCACATCGCCACTTTGAGTTTTAACCGGTTACCTTGGCGACACACTTTACCTCACATTGACTATATACAGTATTGATTGTCCTTCCTCCTTATCTTCCAACCATTTGGACGCAGACTTGCATTTCCCCATAACGATGTTGCTTAGAAACCGGAGTAAACGGAGCTTCGCGCTATCAAGCAGTGAGCGTGCGACGTCCTGTTCAGATGACGTCAAACCCAACGGGATGCCATCAATAAACTCCACAGAATCACACTACACACCTACGCCATGACTACATTCAGGCAGACTGTAGAACACAACCTCTCTGGACCATTTATATACTTATTGAAAACAAGCTACAACATTTAATACCTTGGGAAATGCTGTTTAATACTTTTTAATAGCCTTCATTTTCGCTAAATTGATCTTTTTAAGACCCCGCGGACTCCCTGAATTCATAAGTAATGTAATCGTAACAAATGAATGTGTACAGCTGTTCTTATTTACACAGATGGTGTGTAAGTGTATTGCACACTGAAACTGCTAGGGTTATGTTAAAAAAAAAAAATAGCAATTCTTAAATGTTGCATGTCTGTTTTTTGTTTACCACATGACACTCACCATCTCTATGACCTTCTCTGCTTCCTCCACGCTCTCTATGTCGAATGTTCCAGCTGGAGCTTCAGCCATCTGCTGCTTCAGCTTCTCGTTGGCTTCGGCCATCTGAGGCAGGAAGCTCTGCAGCCGATCCAACACTGAAACACAACAAAGCAAAACACCATCACACGTTCTGGCTCAAAGGGTGTTGGTTCTTAGTTTTACAGCCACACATATAGTGATGTTTAGTCTTACCGCTGCTCCTCGGGACTCTCTCTGTCTGCAGGGATTTGGCAGCCTTTGGTTTGAGGAGAAGCTTCTCACTGAGACCTGGCAGCACAACAAACAAGCCAACAGTGAGTCAACATAGTTTATCTATAGTGATAAATATCAAATCAATATACAACAGTTTACACACAAGGTTTGAGAAAGGCACAATAAAGTGGCATTCCCTAACATTTATGGATCATTAAATGGTTGTCCAATCCTAGTTTTTGGCGTAGCCTACTATTGTGGAGTGGTGTAGAAATGGAAAGCACTACTGTAGTCTATAAAATAGTGACATTTCTCTTCAAATGAAAAACCATGTACACTCTTCAGCTGTCTTATTAGAGCGAGGTGAGCATTTGAAGAAACATTTATCATGTAAAAAAAATATTTAATGTTAAGGACTTCACATAGTCCTACGTCTATATTCACTTCTAACACATCAATAATACACTGTATTGGCCATTGATGTGATATACATATTTAGCTAACCCTACCAATGTCTGACACTTTCGTACGAATCATTTCTAATATTAGCAACTTTGCTTGGAAACTTTCTTGGATTTCTTTAGTTTTCAGACACATTTCAGAGCTGGTTAACACATATTCAAATTACAAAACTCTTACTGAAGATAACGTAAAACTCTTACTAGAGGAGTTTCACCGCACCAATTTATGATAAATGACCTATATGGAAACAGTCTCGTTCCTGTAAGAACATATGGTTAAAACCCTATTTATTTAATAGCTAAATCAACTCTGAGGAGGTTTAGTGACTCGTTGCTGAACACACAGGCTTCTCTCACTAAAACTCTTTTCAAAAATGTTCTACCTAAACTAAAAATGTAACTGCTAATAAAATTGTTCAAACCTTCTCCGTTCCCACATGACAGCAAATCCTGTGAGGTTGTTTTCTTAATGTTTAATTCCATTTTAAAGGCGACTGTGTTTTGTTTTCATCGACATGTGGGACCAACATCCGGGTAGGAGGTCAAATGACTTATACAGCGCCCCCTAGCGTTTGGGAGGAATACATGTAATGTTAAAATAGCTCGCTTTTAAAACCAATATACAAATTAATAAACGAAAAATCAAATAATACATCTAAAAAAAAAAAAAAATCTAATAAAGACGGAAGCTAAGGGAAAATGTAATGATCTGATAAAGTCGGTGTACCTTGCGCATGCGCACTACAGACACACTGTGTGGCACTTTTTGTTCTAGCTAGAAAGCTTGAAAGAACAGCAAGAGATCCCACTCCTATTTTTTTCTTTTACGACGAATCCAACCAGGCAGAGTTGACCTACTTCAACGAGAGTCTTGAATTATTTTTGGTGTTGACACAATACAAGGCAACCTTGTGTGTGTTTAAACGGTTTAAACCTTTACAAAAAACAAAATAATAAATAGGCCTACGTAAAATAGCTGAAATATAAAAAGACATTTAAAGAAGTATATATATGTATTTAGAAATAGACAACAATATATATCCCATATAAACATACATATTCATCTAATGTTTTCTTTATATGTTATTATTAATGTTCTAATGGCATCCAAACTCGTTGTAATATACCGGTCTATGAATCAGCCGGATTACACCCACTCTTTTTCAAGCGGAGTGATACATCGTTCTTTTATAGACGAGCTTTGTTGGCACTTTTCAGTCTGACGCTGCTCTGTCTGTCAAAAAAACAGAGTAGACTCCCATCTCTTCTCTTGGATGAAATGTCTCCGTACCCGAGAGGTAAGTTATCAAAATTAATCCTGGACGACTACAAAAATCAGTTTATTATTCTTATATCAACTAAATACCACCAGATAGTGTATTTCCCCGGTTTACGGATACGAAAGTAGGGAGCCGTTTGTGCTACTGTTTTGAATTTCTACACAGCTAGCTATCATAGCATAGTTAGCTAACATAAACACACGTACAATAATATTGTCTAGTTTAGGAAGGTGATCACTAAATATAAGCTCAATGGGGACAAATACAAATGCTTAACATAAAGTCGAAGTGTTATACACTGAGACAGACGGGTTAGAGGAAAAGGCCTGAACACTGATGAAGTGCGGATACAAAGGAAATTAAACTATTCTTCTCTTTTGCCATTGCTTTCTGTCAGTAAGACACTCACAGATATTATGTATTTATTCCTAAACAAATTCATTTGTGTACCTCTTATTTAAATGTGTTGAGCTACTCGTGATAGTTATTTTTCCTGCTCTTGTATAACATAAACCAAACATCTAACTAATACACTTATTTTCTCTTGGTTTTGCAATTGGGACTACTTAATTACTACTTAGTGTCCTTCTGGGCTGAAGGTGCCAACATATTGTCCAGCACGTAGTTGTGATTGATAGCATTAACAGAAACGCAACATAAAACAAGGTACAACATCTTCACGGGATGAAGAATCTGTAGCTACCATAATGATGTTGGTCCTTTTGAACTACTACTACTCGTGTTATTGTAACATTTCCTCAAAGCCGGTTTGTAATTATTTAGAAAAAGAACCCTCAGGTGACTGATTATGAAGGACTGTGTGCTTCTTTACAGTAGATGACTCAGCTGTTCAATCTCAGTCAGCAGTGTAACATAATTGCCCCAGTGCAAATCATTTTTCTTGGGACTTTGCCCAAACCACAAGTGTTATCGTGCACTGCAGAGACACACACAACTACTCTAACAACAGCTGCTTTATCACGGAGGCGCTTCCCATGTATTCGCTCACATCCTGTACATTAGGCTTTGGTCAGCACCACGGACAGCAACCGACGCATACCATTATCAACACTAATTGTACAGTGTTAGATTACAGTAGCCATGCATTTTATACAGATCACAATTGCAATAGATATACTTAAATCCCTGATCCAACTTCATCTTGAAAATAAACCTCACTCATCAGAAATTCGGCTCTACGGGTCTTGCCAGCCAAGTTGTTAATAACTCTGCTTAAAGGTGGGGTAGGTAAGTTTGAGAAACCGGCTCGAGATAAACTTTTTGTTATATTCCATGGAATGCTCTTAACATCCCGAAAGCAATGAATATCTGAAGTGCTTTAACAAAAAATCCATTAAAAAATGTTCATCTGTGGAAGCCGTGGTGCTGTAAAAAGCACGACCAATCATCTGAGCCGGCTAAAGTAACTGGATGGCCTACCTGCCTGTCAGCCTTCCATCTGTGCACAAACTCATCTCGTGCCCTCATTGGTCATGTGCGCGTTCGTGTGTGTTGGAGGAGGGGCTCTGTGAGGAAGTGGCAGATTTTAGCGCACTCGAGCTGGTTTCTCCAAAATGACCTACTCCACCTTTAAGAAGACTTTTAAACAGTCAATGCATGAGCGTCCTCCAATAGTAAAACAGCAAAGATGAACCTTCTCACCTGGGCCCCTGGCAGTTTCCGGGACACTGTGCAGCTGTGAGTCAATATCATATCAGTCAGTATGCAGGCCATTGATCTAATGTCACCCTAAATATCGCTTCAGTCAGTCTGTGTTTTCCTGTTCAGCTTTTCAAACCTCTGACATCTTGTTTATTTCTCTCAGGCACATGAGTCATTGAGCCGAGTCTAAACCCCTTGTATTTCTACACTGCTCTGAGACTGGAGGACAGGAGATGAGAGTCTGCGGCGCTCCACCACACCATGAGTCTCCCGGGTCTGGGAGGACCTGTAGGGGATTCCCTGGGCTCTAGCCTGACGGGGCGTATGAGCGGCTGGAGTTCTCTCTCTCTGAAGCCAGTTTCCTCCGGGCGGATCGCCTCTGTATTCCAGACCATGGTTCCCACGGGTTACACCAAGCTACAGGATGAGCGTCTCTCCATGGTGGACCTCAGCGCCAAACCTGACGTCGCATCGCTCCAGAACGGCTACAGACAAGAGACGACACACATAGAAGGCCGGCGGATTCTGGACCGGGCCTCTCGCTCCTCTGTGACTTTATCTGACTGTGGAGATGGAGGCTACTCTGAAACGGAGCCCATGCTGGTTGAGAGGAGGCTCTCTGGAGAGGAGGCAGATGAAGAGGAGGAGGAGGAAGAGGATGAGGAGGCAGGTCCGGGATCTGTCGTGCACAAAATGCCCAAGGAGTCTCTGCTGGCCATGGCGCTGCAGATCCTGCTGCCTTTCCTGCTCGCTGGGTTTGGAACCGTGTGTGCTGGCATGGTGCTGGATATTGTGCAGGTAAGCAACTGTTATTCCTTAGTTAGGAGCTTAAGACAAGGCGGCATTAAAGTCTCAGTCCAGTTTATTCATCTTCATGGTATTGTTCTCATAGTTGGGTCCATTGTTTCAATCAGACATTACATTACATTTAGCTGACGCTTTTATCCAAAGCGACTTAAAATAACAGGAGAAAACAGAATCATAAAGTACATCAGGTATCATAGAGCCAAACATTTCAAGTGCTACTCAACTGGCTATAGATAAGCCAGTCCTTTATTAGTATATAAGTGCTTTGTTAGTAATTCTATCGCTCGAAGTGGAGTCGAAAGAGATGAGTCCGCGCCGGAAGGTGTGTAAGCTATCTGCTGTCCTGATGTCAATGGGGAGCTCATTCCACCATCTTGGAGCCAGGATAGCAAACCCATAACAAAGTCATAAACAAAGTGCTTGAACATGGTGGGGAAGGAGCACAAAACATCATCAGCCAATCAGACAACAGTTATTTTATTCAAACAACTTTTATTTGGTGACGATATAAAAGCTGAATGGACTTAATCATGTTGTAATATTTCATTTATTATTTATCATTGTGAGCATAACTACATTAATAAACCAGATGGAAGCGGGAAGTCAGGCTCTATTTGTTAAGTCCAGCATTGTTTAGCTATGTTCACTCGTCAGCAGGGACGTCATTTAAAGCCTCTTGATGACTAGGATGAACCCAAACATATATATTAAAAGATATGAATGATGGCCAAAGCAACACAAGTAATACCCAAGTTGTACAATTAATGTATTTCTTAAAGTAAAGCTGGCCACAAGATATTTCCTCTTAACATGTTCTGTACTAGTAAGAGGAACTACATTCTTCCAGTGGGTCAACATAGTGGTGAGCAGTAATCCAGTTTCAAACTTTGACACTTTTTCAGAATTTCTGCCGGTTTTCTTGACAAGAGAGAGAAACCACTCGGTTACCTCAAGCCTTTAAGTCCACAGGAGATAAGGAACTGATAATGTTTGTCTTATCTTAAAGATAGTGTAGTGTTTACATTTACATGTCAACTAGACTAATTAGAAAGTCAACATGCAGTACAAACTTATTTACCCTCTGTTGTCCTTCACAGCACTGGGAGGCGTTCCAGTACATCACGGAGATCTTCATCCTGGTACCGGCTCTCCTCGGCCTGAAGGGGAACCTGGAGATGACTCTGGCCTCAAGGCTGTCCACAGCGGTGAGACACAACACACACACACACACACACACACACACACACACACACACACACA
>CADEHL010001205.1:422598-485874 GCA_902827135.1 Harpagifer antarcticus | reverse complement strand
TGTGAGGTAAAGTGTGTCGTCAAGGTAACCGGTTAAAACTCAAAGTGGTGATGAGGTCTTAAAATGTATGGAAAGGGTCTTAAAGAAGGTCTTAAAAGGTCTGACTTCAGGATTCCTGCTATTATATTTTGTGAACATTAAACAATGATGCATTCTACCCTACCAATTCCCTACTGCATGCTTGGATGGGCTCCAAGCTCACACTTAAAAAAGGAAATAAATAAATCAAGACAAAGTCATTTATATCCTCCTCCTCCTCTTCCACAGATACGTACCCGTATGTGTCGTCGCTGGTCTGCGCCTTCTTCATGTGTCTGACTCCTCTGTGGATGGTCATCTCCTCCAAACACCCGGCCAGCCGCACCCTGCTGTACTCCGGATGGGAGCCAGTCATCACTGCCATGGTCATTAGCAGGTGTGTGTGTGTGTGTTTAGTCTTCAAAGGGGAAAGAACAGCTATTCTGCAGCTCCAAGTGTCTGGTTTGCTTGATGACTCATCCCCAAAATAAATTGCAGCACCCTCGGAAAGCCTTCAGCCTGCCAGACAGTACGAAGGGATTGTTTGCTTCTGAACACTCAAGTGTGGAGGATGCCACCTTTCTCCATCTTTTATAGAGAAGTGACCATTAGAACCTCTCTGAAGTGTGTGCATAGCTTACAAGAGGCAACCGTTGTGTTATTCTCTGTCAAAGCGTCTGAGTGTTTTGATATAACTGTCATCATTATTATTAAAGGTGGGGTATGTAAGTTTGAGAAACCAGCTCGAGTGCGCTAGAATTTGAAAATACACGGCCGGAACAAATCTGCCACTTCCTTACAGAGCCCCGCCTCCAACACACACGAACGTGCACATGACCAATGAGGGCACGAGATAAGTTTGTGCCCAGATGGAAGGCTGACAGGCAGGTAGGCCATCCAGTTATTTTAGCCGGGCCGGCTCAGATGATTGGTCGTGCTTTTTACAGCGCCACGGCTTCCACAGATGACATTTTTTTATGGATTTGTTGTCAAAGCACTTCAGATATTCATTGCTATCGGGATGTTCAGAGCATTCCATGGAATATAACAACAAGTGTATCTCGAGCCGGTTTCTCAAACTTACCTACCGCACCTTTAAGTACAACAATAGAGATATTTCATGTAGACGACATAAGCTTAAATCAATTGAAACTCAAGAGCTTCAGCTTAATTATTTGTAGATTTGGTTTTTGACCAGGAATCCATAGTGACAAACGTTTTCAACACACAGACTACAGGAGAATCTTTAATAAAAAAAAAAAGTCCCCCATGTTCCATCACATAAAAAAACACAAAGACTGTTTATCTTAAAGGTGGGGTATGTAATTCACTTCAGAAACACTTTTTGTTATATTCCATGGAATGCTCTTAACATCCCGACAGCAATGAATATCTGAAATGTCATCTGTGGAAGCCGTGGTGCTGTAAAAAGCACGACCAATCATCTGAGCTAAAGTAACTGGATGGCCTACCTGCCTGTCAGCCTTCCATCTGGGCACAAACTTATCTCCTGCCCTCATTGGTCATGTGCGCGTTCGTGTGTGTTGGAGGCGGGGCTCTGTGAGGAAGTGGCAGATTTTTTTTCGGCTGCGTACTTTCAAATTCTAGTGCACTCCAGCTGGTTTCTCCATTCTTACCTTTAATGTTATTATATTTTATGATATTTGTAATTCATGTGTGTTCACTTTCTGCTGTTGTGACGAAGCAATTTTCCAATTTGGGATGAATAAAGCAAATCTAATCTCATGTTGTCTAAAAACATTTTAAATAAATGAACAAACAGTTCTTCCCTCAGCATCTATGCCACACTGCTACAACTTGTACATCTGAGCAATGGCTGTTGTTTTCAAACCGCTTTATTGATTGTCACCAGCTAATGATTTAATTCTGTTGTGTTCTGCAGCATCGGAGGGCTGATCCTGGACAAAACGGTGTCCGACCCAAATCTGGCTGGCATCGTGGTTTACACCCCGGTTATCAACGGTGAGTCACAAAACCTTTGCTGCTTTTCCTCTGCTGTGATTGGCTTAAAGGTCACCTATAATGCAAAATCCACTTCTTCATGTCTCTTCTACATCAACATGTGTCCCCTCTTCCTCATGTCTCTTCTACATCAACATGTGTCCCCTCTTCTTCATGTCTCTTCTACATCAACATGTGTCCCCTCTTCCTCATGTCTCTGCTACATCAACATGTGTCCCCTCTTCTTCATGTCTCTCTACATCAACATGTGTCCCCCTCTTCTCCATGTCTCTTCTTCATCACCATGTTCCTCCCTCTCTTCTTCCTGTCTCTTCCACATCAACATGTGTCCCGTCTTCTTCCATGTCTCTTCTACATCAACATGTGTCCCCTCTTCCTCATGTCTCTTCCTACATCAACATGGTGTCCCCTCTTCTTCATGTCTCTTCTACATCAACATGTGTCCCCTCTTCTTCATGTCTCTTCCACATCACACATGTGGTCCCCTCTTCTTCATGTCTCTTCTACAATCATACATGTGTCCCCCTCTTCTTCATGTCTCTTCTACATCAACATGTGTCCCCTCTTCTTCATGTCTCTTCCACATCACATGTGTCCCCTCTTCTTCATGTCTCTTCTACATCAACATGTGTCCCCTCTTCTTCATGTCTCTTCTACATCAACATGTGTCCCCTCTTCTTCATGTCTCTTCTACCATGTCTCTTCTACATCAACATGTGTCCCCTCTTCCTCATGTCTCTTCTACATCAACATGTGTCCCCTCTTCTTCATGTCTCTTCTACATCAACATGTGTCCCCTCTTCTTCATGTCTCTTCTCATCAACCTGTGTCCCCTCTTCTTCATGTCTCTTCTACATCAACATGTGTCCCCTCTTCCTCCATGTCTCTTCTTACATCAACATGTGTCCCCTCTTCTTCATGTCTCTTCTACATCAACATGTGTCCCCTCTTCATCATGTCTCTTCTACATCAACATGTGTCCCCTCTTCTTCATGTCTCTTCTACATCACCATGTGTCCCCTCTTCTCCATGTCTCTTCTACATCACCATGTGCTCCTCTCTTCTTCATGTCTCTTCCTACATCAACATGTGTCCCCTCTTCTTCATGTCTCTTCTACATCAACATGTGTCCCTCTTCTTCATGTCTCTTCTACAGCAACATGTGTCCCCTCTTCTCATGTCTCTTCTACATCAACATGTGTCCCTCTTCTTCTGTCTCTTCTACATCAACATGTGTCCCCTCTTCTTCATGTCTCTTCTACCTCAACATTGTGTCCCCCTCCTTCTTCATGTCTCTTCTACATCAACATGTGTCCCCTCTTCAATCATGTCTCTTCTACATCACAGGTGTCACCTCTTCTTCATTCTCTTACGACTCCACATGTGTCCCGTGCTTCTCCATGTCTCTTTCCTTACATCACCATGTGCCATCCCCTCTCATTCATGTCTCTTCCTACATCAACATGTGTCCCCTCTTTCTTCATGTCCTCTTCCTACATCAACATGTGTTCCCCTCTTCTTCCATGTCTCTCTTACATCAACATGTCCTCCCTCTCTTCATGTCTCTCCACATCAACATGTGGTCCCCTCTTCCTCTCCTCTTCTACATCAACATGTGTCCCCTCTTTTCATGTCTTCACATCAACATGTGTCCCCTCTTCTTCATGTCTCTTCTACATCAACATGTGTCCCCTCTTCTTCATGTCTCTTCTACATCAACATGTGTCCCCTCTTCTTCATGTCTCTTCTACATCAACATGTGTCCCTCTTTTCATGTCTCTTCTACATCAACATGTGCTCCCCTCTTCTTCATGTATCTCTTCCACATCAACATGTGGTCCCCCTCCTTCTTCCAATGTCCTTTACTAACATCAACATGTGTCCCCTCTTATTTCATGTACTCTGCCAACATCAACATGTGTCCCCTCTTCCTCCATGTCTCTTCTACCTCAAATGATGTCCCCTCTTCTTCATGTCTCTTCTACATCAACATGTGTCCCCTCTTCTTTCATGTCTCTTCTACATCAACATGTGTCCCCTCTTCTTCATGTCTCTTCTACTAATCACATGTGTCCCCTCTTCTTCATGTCTGCTTCTACATCAACATGTGTCCATTCTTCTTCATGTCTCTTTCTACATCAACATGTGTCCCCTCTTTCTTCCTGTCTCTTCTACATCAACATGTGTCCCCTTTCTTCATGGTCCTCTTCTACATCAACATGTGGTGCCCCTCTTCTTCATGTCTCTTCTACATCAACATCGTGTCCCCTCTTCTTCATGTCTCTCTACATCAACATGGGTCCCCTCTTCTGTCAAGTCTCTTCTACATCAACTTGGTCCCCTCTTCTCCCTGTCTCTTCTACATCAACAGGTGTCCCCTCTTCTTCATGTCTCTTCTACATCAACATGTGTCCCCTCTTCTTCATGTCTCTTCTACATCAACATGTGTCCCCTCTTCTTCATGTCTCTTCTACATCAACATGTGTCCCCTCTGTGGAAAGAGACTCTGAAAGTTTCAGGAACAAAGATTTTCTCTCTTTTTGATCAATTTCTATAAAAACCTGTCTGAAAATGAGCTGATCAGATTTTGGCCACTTTATGATGTCATAACGATGTTTTGGCTTGTGTAACCGTTAGCCCCCCCCCCCCCCCCCCCCCCCCCCATATCACCTGCATCTCCTCCTAGAGCACCATTGAGTTCTTTGTAACCAAATCACAATTATAATCCCGTGGTATCACATATTTTTCAGAAAGTTGCCATTCTGCATAAGGAGTCATTTCAGTGTTGGTAATTGAAGTATATTTGGGTGCTAACACTTTCATACTTTTGCTTAAATAGCATCTGAGTACTTCTTCCACCTCTGGGTGTGGCTGTAGGGATGGGGATTGTTCTCTTGGTCCAACACTGTCAATTAAATCAGATTATTTTTCAAGCCAATTATTGGAAAGATTGCCATGACTTTACTTACAGACGTCCATGATTGCTAGTCCTAAAGATTGAAATGGTTTCTTGACTTGATCTCTATCTAGCACCACCATAAATGGACTTAATCAATTGTTGGATGTATCACCATGCCATTTAGGTCAGACATCCATAACATGGACTTAACAGAACATTGCAAAAGCTTTGACCCCCTGACCTTTCCTTGAGCACCATCATCATGTCTGAGTTTTAAATGGTCCATACTTGTGTATGTCTACATACAGTACCTTATACACATGAACACGTTTACCACAAGCAGCCACAAGGGGGCGTAGTGCAGTAAACCCTCACATGTCTGCAGACTCTGAACTTGGTTAAATGAAGGGTTTAGGAATGTGTTTGGAGTGAGCTCCACCAGTTTAGAATAATTTAAGCGAAGCTATTTGCAATTCTATTTCTTGCCTTCTTCCACCCCGAGTAAGACCATCTGTCTAAGTGTGTGAGGTAGGGAACTGAGCGGCACTGAAATAGTAGCACTCTCTCCTCCCTCAGCCTGAACACTGTGGATGCACATAAGACAAAATGCCTGACACGTGTCTACAGATGCTCAATTAAAGCAGGTGGTGACATCCTGCATAATCCAAAATAACTTACTTAAAACTAGGGATGTAACGATACCAAAAACTCACGGTACGATATTTATCGCGATTTTGAAAAATAAAGGAAAAAATGTGAATTTTTTTTTTTTTCTTTATTAAATAATAAATGTGATTTGTACATCATTTTAGTAGGATAGTAGTATTTTAAAGTGTCAACAATATAATAATCAGACCCTGCAATAGAATAAATCAAGTTTACTTTAGTTTTTCAAGTAACTCAACTCTAACTCACTCACTCAGCGTCATCAAGGTTATCTTTTAGGAATATGAGCATGTCCACATGTCCAGGTAGAAGCTGGGATGTTTGGGCGTTTACAAAATGCCCTGCTGTGGAAAAAACTCTGTTGCTTGGTACTGATGTTGCTGGGACGGAGAGATGTGCATTGTCTCTCCACCACTTCAAAAACAATACAGTTGTTGCCAAGAAGGTGAGGCTTATTGACAGAGATATAAATATACTGTTGGTACTTGTCAATGTGTCTAGGTGTGTACATGTAGCACTATACGATGTCCTTTTGTGTTATCTGTTGTTTTATGTTCATGTTGTAACCTACTTGCTGCCATGTTGGACAGGTCTCCCTTGAAAAAGAGATTGATGATCTCAATGGGACCACCTGGTTGAATAAAGGTTTTTAAAAAATATATATATATAACATTTTTTTCTTTTTAAATCGCAGTAGATTTTGTCAGTCTCACGACGGTATTGAGACATCTATTTACCGCGATATTCGATATATCGTTACGTCCCTACTTAAAACACATCATTATGAACACCAGTTTTGTTTGTGAGCAAATCTGCAAACACAGTGGTTCGTGTCTGCTCTGAAAAAGCAGTTTTTTCCAGCATTTCCATGGCTGCTGAGACTCATGGGAAGTTACGATTTAATTTCCCAGGAAGAAATATAGAACTTTAAGCATACCTGTGTTGTTAAATAAGAGACTCATTCATTAAAGTTAACATTTAACGCAAACTTAGATCAGAAATGTTACTTCAATCTGTTTCTAGAAGTGGAAATATATAGAATAGTTGACTATGAAAACCATTAGGTGGCATTATTTTATAGTAATGATTCAGCTGTGGTTTTAGCAGTGCTGTAATGAAGCCTTTGCAATGCCTCCCACAACCCCAGCTAAAAGCACCCTCATTGTTCCTGCAGTCATCTCAATCTCAGATGTATGGAGAGAAGTGAATTCAGAATTGGAGACAGAGCCCCCCATTCATTCATTTTGAAGTCGCTCACTGGCCATGAAGCCAAAATGACTCGACTTACCAGGATCATCGGGTTGTCTTCACATCTATGGCGCCCCAGTATACGTCTACAGAAACAGAAGACCCAGAAGTTCTAGTTACATTGTTGGCTATTATGGAAATAAAGGATTTGAATTGAAGAAGACATACTTTATTAATCCCCAAGGAGAAATTAAGGGTTTAGTGTCTCTCTACTTTAAAGAGTCCTCTCCTGCTGATGTTCAGGTGTATATCAGTATGTAGTGTCTCTACTTTTAAAGCGTCCTCGCCTGCTGATGTTCAGGTGTATATCAGTATGTAGTGTCTCTACTTTAAAGAGTCCTCTCCTGCTGATGTTCAGGTGTATATCAGTATGTAGTGTATCTACTTTAAAGAGTCCTCTCCTGCTGATGTTCAGGTGTATATCAGTATGTAGTGCCTCTACTTTAAAGAGTCCTCTCCTGCTGATGTTCAGGTGTATATCAGTATGTAGTGTCTCTACTTTAAAGAGTGCTCTCCTGCTGATGTTCAGGTGTATATCAGTATGTAGTGTCTCTACTGTCTCCATGCTTTAATGTGTAAAATACCTAAAAGCTTTCTTAATGACAATCCGTCTTAGCGATAGTTTTATTTGGACGCACAAACTGTTAAACTGTGAAGATACAGATAAACTCTACCTGTTGTTCATCTTGTTTATCCCTCTCAGTTTTGCAATTAATGCAGTCTAGGAGTCTTCGCGCTGAGCTCTAAGTGTGTATACACAAGATGGATGGCATGCCATAGAGCTTATTAGTGCTGTGCTGTGCAGCTCCCAGGTGTGACTGAGCAGACGCTTCTTTCTCCTCTCTCAGTCAACAGTCCCTCGATAACTGAAGCTTACTAAGTAGCGTCTCCAAAGCTCATTAGCATAAATAAGTTACTTAATGAGACTGATTTAGGCAGTCAGCCACAGTCCGTCTGTTTCTACTTCATAAAACTGGTCTTCTTCCATTGCCCTTTATTTTTTCCGCTTCTATCGTACGCCGCTAACTGGCTCAGACACGGTTGCCAAGGCGCTGGCACGACAAGAGATAAGCTTTCAATTAAAAGGCATTAATGAGAGACACTTAACGAGATGCGGGACGATTCTCTAATTGTTTTTTCCGTGGAGAGAAAAACAGAGAACCTGTGTCGGGGTGAGGGTGTTCTATTTTATGTGTCAAAGAAACCCCAGGTCTGAGCAAACTGTCCCTGATTGATATCTTACATTGAAACCGAGAGGAGGTCTACTTGTGACATTTAGCTAATTAAAATGCACTGTTGTAATATAATACAAATGAATGAAAGAAAAGGCGGATGGAACAGAAAGTGTGAAGGCCTGGTGTGAGCACGTTTGATGAGAAAGCGGTGGGGAAGAATATTCTGCTGTGTTTGATCCAGGTATTGAAGAATTGTCCATTTCCTCTTGTTGTTATTGAAATACAGTCTCTTCCTTATATATATAAACACGTGAAATGGGGCAGATGTTCTCCTTATTTCCTACTTTGATCTGACTTCCTGTACCTGCATTTATGATAATATGTTATGCTTCTTGTTCTGCAGTTTTCTCCCCGGCAGCACGGCCGAGTCTTTAATCTCTGCTTGTCATCTCGCCATATTTTCCTCTCCTTCTGTTGTGTGTTAGCGATAAGGTGTCTGGCTGCTTTACATCTCGCTCCCTCCAATATCAGTCTGTCTTTTCCACCTCTGTCCTTGTTTCTCCCTTTCTTATATATCTCTTATTGTGTTTTCACATCACATCCTGGTGTTGGAGCGGTTTAAAGGTCCCCTATTATACTGTTTTTCACAATATATGATAGGTCTCAGATATATACAAAACGTGTCTCTGAAGTGTTTGGCCTCCAAACACCAAACGGATCATTGCAGCATTACCCATAATCCCCTCTGTTTCAGCCCCGTTTCAAAAGTGCTGATTCTCTGTCTGTGACTTTACATGAAAAAAATTGCCCCTTTCACACCAACGGGGTTCCCGTTCTAGCTCCGTGCTAGAGCTTTTCTGGTTCGGAACCGGTTCTTCATTTCAGCTCCCGTTTTGTTCACACCGCCCAGAGCCCGACTGGTGCTGCCGCTGCTGCGTCATGACCTCACCGTTTACTTCACTGATTTTCTCCCCAACGGCATTACTACAACAACAATGGGGGACTGCGTCGGGTCGATGATCGTGTTGCTTTTAATCACACGAAGCCAGATTAAATTAAATAACGACTTCTCCAAGCTTATATTTTTCTCCAGAGTGCCGTGGTTCACATGTTGATGAAGAAGAGACATGAAGAAGAGGGGACACATGTTGATGAAGAAGAGACATGAAGAAGAGGGGACACATGTTGATGTAGAAGAGACATGAAGAAGAGGGGACACATGTTGATGAAGAAGAGACATGAAGAAGAGGGGACATATGTTGATGTAGAAGAGACATGAAGAAGAGGGGACATATGTTGATGTAGAAGAGACATGAAGAAGAGGGGACACATGTTGATGTAGAAGAGACACGAAGAAGAGGGGACACATGTTGATGTAGAAGAGACATGAAGAAGAGGGGACACATGTTGATGTAGAAGAGACATGAAGAAGAGGGGACGCATGTTGATGTAGAAGAGACATGAAGAAGAGGGGACGCATGTTGATGTAGAAGAGACATGAAGAAGAGGGGACACATGTTGATGTAGAAGAGACATGAAGAAGTGTATGTTGCATTATAGGTGACCTTTAAATGAAATTAAACCTGGCGACAGGAGATGAGTTGTGATAAGAAAGCAGACAGTTCCTGTGTCTCCCCCCTCGAGGCCTAGCGCCCCTCCAGAGAAGCACCACTGACCCCCCCCTGCACTCCAGACCTCCTCATCCTCATTCCTCTTGTCAGATCCAGTGACCTGAATAATCCAGATTGCTCCCAGACATCCTCCGGTTTACCTCGGCCCCCTGCTGAGGATGTAACAACACCCTCCACCCCTTTACACCCCCAAACCTCCCACAAGCCGTCAAGGACAAATAGCCAGAAAAGTCAAAAATAACCATTGCATTGAAAGGTGTTGTGTGTGTATATATAAAGTGCCTTGCCTTTCATGCAATAAAGAGATTTCAGACAGCTGAGCTAAAGCTAATTGCTAGTTCCGAACTAAAGTATTACCGTATTTCGGATAAACAGCCTCCACTGTGAGGACGTGATGAGGCTGCTATTTAATTACTCGTTGATGCCACTTTGAATTGAGTTAAATTAACAAACTATTAAACAGATAACTAGAAGTGGTATTACAAGAACAGCTAGTCCGTTAGCATGCTAATTTATTATCTCTATTGCATAAGACATCTTCAACACAGCATCGTCTTCAGGTTGTGTTTATGATGTTATCTCCTTTTTTAATTTTCATACACTTACATTTGAGCAAATATTACACATTGGGCCTTGAAGGAATGTTAATTTAATTGTACAAAAATACTAATCTCCCAGATGAATCACTTAAAACTCTAGATTTTCCACCAGGATTGACTTTTTTTAGGGTGACAGAAATTCAAAACTTCATTAATACACTCTAAAGGGTCTCTAAAATAATAGTATGACACACGTTATAGCCCACAAATAAAGATATTGGATATAGAGAGATATGTGGATCTATTTCTTGTGTTTTTTCACCATAAACGGAGCAAGGCTAGTTGTTTCCCAGTGCCTTTAACTTCCTTAATCCGTATTTAACTCATAGACATCTCAATCTGTGTTGAACTTTCCCTTTTTAAAGAGCCACAGTGGATCAGTGGCATATTCAGATAGTGAGGGCAGGAGTGTGAAGCAGGCGGACAGACGGGGCGCAGTGAGCGTCAATTGAATGTGAAGTTAAATCTGTTTGCAGGCCCTGTGGCAGTGCTGGTTACGCACCAATAAAATGTCACCAGGCGGACAGAGAGCCACAATGGATTGAAATAAGTGACCCTGAGTTGGTGGCTGTGTCTAATTTAATATACTCGCACCACAGTAGCCGGCCTGGTTTAGGGGGACAAAGTCTGTGTGGTTTATAATACACGGCCACTTCAGTGACTGGAAGAAACCGTGAACACAAGATCTGTTTCTAGGGGTGGGGGAAATAATCGATACAGCATAGTATCGTGACTTTGCGTGGCGATATTGTATCGATACACGGACGCCAAGTATTGATATTATTCAATTATATAACTATTCATATTGAAGAAACACACAATAAAATACAAGAACACTCAATAATTACAAAAGCACCCACAAAATAACCGTTTACTTCAAGTAAGAAGGATATATATAAAAATGTTAAAGACACTGGAACCCAATATATCATGAAATTATATCAATATATATGCGCAAAATATATCGTATCGTGGCTTAAGTATCGCGATAGTATCGTATCGTGGGGACCTTACTGTTTACCCACGACACAGGAACCATTTGTATTATACATTATTTTTGAGATGTTTTCATTAAAGAAACGTCTCTTTCTCACAAGACATTCTCTGCGTTCTTCTGCTCCGCTGTGTGGCCGCCTGTCAGAGCGCTTGTGGTTGATATGTGTCCTTCCTGCAGGGCTCAGTAACCACACTGTGGCTCACGGGATGAAACACACAGCAGGAAGTCATTCAATGTGTTGCTTGTTAAAGTGAAGGTGTGATGTGTGAATATAAAACGGCCCCATTTTCTTCATGTCACTACAGATGGCTTACCACATTGGAATGACTATTTATATGCTAGTAGAATAAATGTGATCCATTTCACTTTAAGAAAACACTTCAGTACAGTAATGGTTCCTATAGGTGTTGACTGGTTGAAGCCAGTTTTTAGCCAGAGGTCAAGATTCACGGATGATAGGAAGGTGTTGCATTTATCTAACATCTAACATGGTATTCATTATTCAAACCCTTAAACTAAATGATTGGTTGCATTTCAGAGCCCATGCACACAGTTGTCGTAGTTCTGTTATAGCTGCTGCAAAACGTCTTGCATTTTCTTCGATTTATCGATAACATTAAGCAAGTTGAAAAACGGTTTGAACATCTTCATCAAACTGACACTTTTAGCCCGGTTTCAACCCAAATATCACTAAATTGTTCACCAAGTCTTCAAAGAAAAAGCAAGTATAGTGTGCTACCATTCCCTTCCATCCCCTAATGTTATGTGAATACTGGGCATTTGTTAAACTTCTGCATTTGTTCGTGTCTAAATGGTTTCCCTCAACTGTCAAGACTCTTGCAAGACTCTGGCAAGTCCTCGGGGAGCCAATTTTGCAAGAGTTTCGCCCAAAAAGTTTTACAAACACAGAGTTAAAATCGAGACACGATCCTGCTTCTGCTGCGATCACATCTCAAAATGTCCACTGTGAAAAGACCCAATTAAATACTCAATTTCATGCAGTCTCCTCGATGGAATATTAATGTGTGACTAAAGCAACACACCAACATCCTCTGTGTGTGTATGTTACGGAGAGAAAATGGCAGATATAATCAGCCTCAGTGTGTTGGTGGCCTTTCTCTATCCCCCCTGGAGAAGGGGTACTAAATGCCGTAACTCACCTCTCCTCATTGACTTCACATTAAACGCTCTGCCGCGCTCTCATCCTGACCCCATCGCCTCTCCTCTCCTGCAGGAATCGGGGGGAACCTGGTCGCGATCCAGGCCAGCAGGTTCTCCACTCACCTGCACTTCCACTGTGCTCCTGGAGAGGTTCCTGAAGAGGCCAAGGGCTGCTACTACCCCTGCCGCACCTTCTGGGGAAAAGGTCAGTACCGTGCATGCATGTGTTCGGCATAACAGTATAACTCCACTATGATAGATGTGAGGTCCTTACAGTATATACATGTGTAATACTGATCAGCTGATTGCTAATGATTAACCTTCACACATAGGGTCATAAGTGCGTTTAAATTCTGTGTACAAGAGTGTTACAAGAACATTTTGGAAACCTCTCCATAACTCTAGTTCTGTTTCTGCCATCATGTACATGGATTTCTATTTCTGAATTGAAAACGCTGTCAGGAATTTAATAAGTCTTTACATTTTTAAAGAATTAAGATCTTGAAATCTTAAATTGTGAAGTCAGTTCACAGTCTGAAAAATCCTTCTTCTTACTTTCTGTTATTTTCAAACAAACATAAACAAGTCCGAATATAATAAATTGAATTCAGTAATCGGTAAAGAACGTTGTTAAAAACAAGTGTTGTAATTGAGGTAATTGATTAACCTTTTTATTTTCCCAGGAGCCAATCACCGCTCTGCTCAGGTGCTGCTCCTATTGGTGGTCCCGGGTCACCTGATCTTCCTCTACACCATCCACCTGATGAAGAGCGGACACACCACGCTGACGCCCATCTTCATGTCCGTCTACCTGGCTGCTGCTCTGCTGCAGGTGAGCACATCACGAGTATACCTGAGCTTTAACATGTGAGCGGCAGCTGGTTAGATATTCTAAAATAGTCTGCTTTACATTTCCTGGTCATTATTCCACATTGAAGTATTGCAGCTCTATGTCACAGTCTATCTTCTGTCCATATAACATTTTTGGTATTTGACATTTATGCTGCTTTAAAGAGGGTTTTCAACTTCATGATGATTGTCACTCCAAAGAAAAATGCATTAGGGAAAAAGCAGACCCCTGCACTTTTGTTAAAGCTGCACACATCAATATTTTAATGTAGTAGTGCAGTGATTCTCAAACTCTTTTCACTCATGTTCCCCCTTTGAAAAAAACATGCAGCCAAGTACCCCCTGATCAGCGTAAAAACTATTTGTTAGGGAAGAAATGCCTATATAAAGAGGTACAGTACAGCGCTGCACCATCAGTGTCTGATTCATTAAAACAACAACAGTAACTGAGAAACACTTAAATGCTACATTTCAAATGTTTACAATCCATCACTAAATTCATGGCAAACCAATTTTAACATCATGCAATAACACTGAGACGACATTAGTTGCATTGAACTGATCTTTTTAATAAGTTGTACAATGTAGTGAAACATGGGTTCGTGCTTCACTGAGGATCTTTATTATTCTGACAGGGAGGCAAACTGCAGTTATTACACTTTGAAATATGTGTAACTGTTCATATAAAACCCACCCTGCTCAAACTTCCTTACTTTTCCTAAAAAAAATTGTTTTCATTAACATAAAATAAATCTCACGTACCCCCTGCAGTACTCCAACGTACCCCTAGGGGTCCACGTACCCCCATTTGAGAGCCACTGTAATAATGAACCCACAGAGAATTATTCCACGACTCTACAGATCCCCCAACTCAACAAGAGATATTTTAGTGTATTTTAACTTATTTTTCTGGTTTGCAAACGTCGTGTTATTCCAGTATTATTATTATTTAGTTTTACTTGCTTGTACGCGCTTTGAGCACCAGGAAAAACGCTTGATAAATGTAATGTATTATTATTATTACGGCTCTCAAAAACATTTCAAATGATCGTCATTCTGAAACGTTGTGTTTTCAGCTCTGTTGAACCCAAGTGGACAAAACATGGTAATGCAGCTTTAAGTAGTTCATGTCTTAATTATTGTTCAGTAGATATCCACGTTATTTGAGTTACTGTCTGAAGACTTTCAGCTAGTACATATTTGAATGTTTGTTATTATGTGTAATAGATGTTCCTCACCAACTCATATCTAATATTAATAATGCTGCATTTATTATAACATGTTACATCTTCATTGGCTGGTGAGGCTATGCTCATGAGATGTGTGACACAGACTGTCCCTGATATCACAGCAGAGGGGGATAAGATGTGACGTAAGTGATTGGAACGTGTTTGGAATATATTACTTAAAATGACTTCCAAGTCAGTCTGAGCTATTGCAAGTTTGAACACAAGAGAAGAAAGTATATTTATGATTTGTTTGGGCGTAAAACAATTTGACCCTGCGTTACTACAGGTTTGCATTATGACCTTTAGCGAGTCCATTTGTGTATCTGCACAAGCGTGTCCTACCTGCACTGTGGATTTCTGCTTTTATTCAGTGTTGTGGTTTCAGGAAATGCCTGAGGGAATCTGACTGCTTAATGTTGGTTTTTTGGCAGCATTTAAAGGTGGGGTAGGTAAGAATGGAGACACCAGCTCGAGTGCGCTAGAATTTGAAAATACACAACCGAAAAAATCTGCCACTTCCTCCCAGAGCCCCTCCTCCAACACACACGAACGCACACATGACCAATGAGGGCACGAGATAAGTTTGTGCCCTGATGGAAGGCTGACAGGCAGGTAGGCCATCCAGTTACTTTAGCCGGGCCGGCTCAGATGATTGGTCGTGCTTTCTACAGCGCCACGGCTTCCACTGATGAAATATTTGTATATAATTATCAAAGCATTTAAGATATTCATTGCTATCGGGATGTTGAGATCATTCCATGGAATATAACAAAAAGTGTTTCTGAAGTGAATTACCTACCCCTCCTTTAATATTATAATGAAGAAACACCATGCGGATAATGAATGATAACAGGTGCACTCTGATCTGTGATGGATTCCAAGAATTTAGTACTTTTTGTGAATATATTGGATGCATGCTTAGCTCGAAAGCTTTTTAAGGCTCCTCTAAATCCTAAATGCAGACAGAGAACATCAGGATGTAATCCCGGCCACTAAGGCGTTGGAAACTCTCCAGATCAATTAACTCCATCGCCAGTGGAGCTGCTTTAAAGGCTGATCGAGTGCCAGATAGCACATCAAATGGCGGACACTGGCACCTGGAGAAGTGAGGGTGAAAAGTGTTTTAATATCTTCATACTCTCCAGCTAAAGAGAGGAAACAGATCTAATTATCGATCGGATTCTAGAACCTCAAACACCACTTTGCTTTTTAAATACTCCGCTGACCTCACAAGCTGCGTGTCGGAATAATTCATGAACTGTTTTGTCGATCTGTCTGTGGGGGATTGTGTGAATATGAAGGATGGTTTCTGCACGGAGCCGCAAGGTTATTATTGGAAGGATTATTTACTGACAATATGTTTTAGTGCTGTTCCTGTCCGCAGCGGTACACTCCGAGCCATAACTCCTCTCTGCTCCTCTGGACTGGGGGAGGGTCATCTCCTCTAGGTTTCTCTTTTGTTAACAGGCTTGAAAAGTGTTTTTAAGCACCAGGAAAAGCCACACTACAGACACGTATCTAGTTATCTCGGTTTATATATACAATTGAAGTTAACCCTAGTGAGTAAATCACCTTTACACTCACTTTCGTACACTACCTATTCGGGGTGGGGGGAATAATCGATGCAGCATAGTATCGCGATAAGTTAAGACGTGTATATAATTACAATGCCATCTCCTTTTCAGGTTCAAAGAACACAAATTGGGATACTTACATAATCTATTCATATTGCAAATACATTTTTTAACCAGGAGGGGAAGACGGACATGTGATTTGCAATATATCGTATCGCAATACTTAGCATGTCGTAGAATCGCAATACTATCGTATCGTGGCTTAAGTGTCGTGATACTATCGTATCGTGGGGAGCCTGGTGATTCCCACCCATACTATCTATTGATCCTGCATCAGATATTTGCCCTTTTCAGGATAAATGGTAGCAATTCTGACCTTTTACAGTCCGAAGAACAAAGGGTTTTTACTACTTTCACTGCATTACCTTTTTCAACACAGACCTGGAGCCATATATTTCCTTTTATTGTCTTGCAAAAGCTACTCACTTCAAAAAGTGCAGTTTGTGCCGTAACTCTTGCATTTCTATTGGAGATCCACTAATCACTGACTGTGGAAAAACATCAAACAACCCTGCTTCAAAACGTGTGTGTGTGTGTGTGTGTGTGTGTGTGTGTGTGTGTGTGTGTGTGTGTGTGTGTGTGTGTGTGTGTGTGTGTGTGTGTGTGTGTGTGTGTGTGTGTGTGTGTGTGTGTGTGTGTGTGTGTGTGTGTGTGTGTGTGTGTGTGTGTGTGTGTGTGTGTGTGTGTGTGTGTGTGTGTGTGTGTGTCATAAATGGATGCATTCAGCGAAGGCGTGGAAAGTGTCTGCGTGTGTCTGTGCCACAAGATAATACGTGTGTCCTCTCATCATCTTGCCTCGAATGAACACACAAGCTCGACATTTTGAAGTGTGAAAAACGAGGCGGACGGTCTGCTTCAAATAGTGATTTATAATCTCTGGCCTCACGGAGAACATTTGTTTTTTAATGATTTTCCATTTCTGGGATAGATTGTTTGCCGTAAGAGAGAAATCAAAGATGCTCGGATGAATGAAGAAGACGGCACTATTATTTATGGCTGTCAAAAACCTCCGTCAGCGCCCTCAAAAGACCCCGACGTGGTGTATTACGGCTTTGAGAACTGAAAGGCAGATGTATTCACACATGACATGCATTTTAAATATCAAATTGCCTGTGGGTCAAAGCATGGACCCTCATTGAGATCCACTATAAACCTTTTAATATAGTTTTATATCTTATCGATGTGCCCAACATGGGGTCAGAAACTATTTGGTGAATATGTCGGTATGGAATTAGATAAAGCCACACCACTGTAACCGTCTGTTTCTTTAATATCAGCGATAAGCGGAAATTGCACACGCTGCGGTTTAATAATACTCCATTTAAAGTAAAAGCCGAGGAGAATTAGGGGAGAAATTTAAACACTTCTGCAGAATAGCTCGAGTCATTGTCATATCTCCGCGAGCCTCGGGTACAGTCTGAGAGAGAAGGAGGAGAAAAGCAGTTCAATTGACCCGAGTTCTGCGTATGTTGGCACACGTTGATGGTTTGGCTTAAAAATAACGCAGAGGACAAACCAGAGGGAAACAAATGCACAAGAAATCTTGGTTTTACAATGTTTTGTTTGCAGACAGTGTATCCAGACAAAGAGGGAGGCAATGCCAAATGTAGTGCATTAACAATCAGGAAGAGAGGAGAGTAGTTTTACAGAAACTTTACAAAGGTCACGCTAAGTTCACCACTGATGAATATGCTTTATGGTGATTAACATTTGATAATACTAAGGCATGAGTTCATTAGATGGTGAAATACATGCACTCTTTAAAGGGGACCTATCATGCAAAATGCACTTTTTAATGTCTGTTATACATAAAGGTGTGTCCCGGTGTTTCAGGGAACTCACGCAGCGTCAGGAAATAAAACCCTCTCTCTTTTCCTCCGTACCCAAATCTCTAAAAACGGGGGAACAACGGAGCTGATCCAGATTTGCGTCCGATATGACGTCATATCTGAAATGTGGACCCACGGCCCAATCAGAAACGTTGCTATCAGAAACAATGCCCGACTGTTTTGGACGTAATATGGTCTTTGTTTACATTAGCATTGCTAACACTCAGAGCTAACCTGTACTGGAGAGCATGTGTGTGAAGAAGCAGGAAGTAAAAAGGAACTCACCTTGTGGTATAACCGGCAAGAGAGAAAGCCTTTGAGCTCCAGACTGTTTCAGAGAGAATCCTTGATGTGGTTTGGAACATGATAAGGCATTAATCACATTTAGCTGGGTGTCTCGTAGAATTCTGAGCAGGCATTATCTCCCCCTCCTCTTTTATTTTCAAGCTGAAAGAGGGATGTCTAAAATATATCTTTTCATATGTCTGAGACTCATAATATATGCCTAAAAATAACATGATAGGAGACCTTTAACAAAACCATCTCTTCCTCTGAAACCCAACGCTGTTATTCCGGTGAATGATGGGTATCAGGTGCCGTCAGCGTTATCTCGAGACATCAGGAAACATCTAAGCTGTGAGAAAGCTCTCGTCTGGAATCTAACATCTTACCGCTCTGAGTAACGCACGATATAACACGCCTGAGATTAGACACTTACAGTATCTGTTATAAACATCTGAACGTGTGATGTGACAGAACTCCACTAGCAGCAGTGAAACTCGAGCAGGATCCTGATAAAATAAGCCTTTTCGAAGGATATTCATCTAGATTTTAATGTTAATCTCTAAAGACTTGGAGAGGAATATGTTGATCCCAGAGTGATAGAAAAGACCATAGAGCTGTACTAATAGACGATCATTCATAAAAGTGATATTTACATTTTAAAGCCACGTTGCTTTTTTACAATATTATATGATATGTAGATTTAGAACAACTTTTATTAAAAAAAAAGATAGGTTTAATCTTTTTTTAAATGAGCTAAAATGTTTTAATGTAAGGCAAGTTCATTTATAGAGCACCTTTCAACACAAGGTAATTCAAAGTGCTTGAAAGACATTAAGAAAATGGCATTTCAAACCAGTCATTAAAAAGCAAAGCTAATAAAATAAACATTAGAAGAAGAAACACGTGAATAAAAGTCACAGTGCAGTTTAACATATGAATAGTTCAATTAAAAGCATCGACAAAAAACGTAACCAATATTCTAGTCTTGAAAAATGGTCATGCAGAGGCAGGCTTTAATAAGTGCTTTATAATAACTAATAACGAGACAATTACTACAAATAATAAGAAACTGATTCAGGAATCCAATTGTGTGTGTGTGTGTGTGTGTGTGTGTGTGTGTGTGTGTGTGTGTGTGTGTGTGTGTGTGTGTGTGTGTGTGTGTGTGTGTGTGTGTGTGTGTGTGTGTGTGTGTGTGTGTGTGTGTGTGTGTGTGTGTGTGTGTGTGTGTGTGTGTGTGTGTGTGTGTGTGTGTGTGTGTCCTTCCTGCTTCATTGCATTCAAGTCACGCATTAGATTAGGTTTTTAACAATATCTGATCAACAATATGAATCGGTCGGCAAAACAAGCATTTCTTTTTTAAGACTGCAGAGAAATCCAATTATATTCCCCCGGATGAAAAGTACCGGCAGTGTTCTGAAGTATCTAATAGAGTGACATTATGTGAGTGTGTAGTTTCAGGCAGGATTTACAGCTTTCTTTAAGCTCATGATTGAAGGTTGTGTATAATTGCATCCACAGAGAGAGCTGCTTAACATGGGGATTACATTTGAGTCAATGCATATATCATCACTTAAAGGGGCCCTATAGAGAACCGCAGTGACGCGTCCTAAAACCCGGAAGTAAACTCCTTCCGGTTCCTTCGTCAAAAAGCAACGCAATTTCTCCATAGGGTTTTGAAAATAGCTGGAAATAAGGTCTGTGGTTGAGACGCATTTAAGAGACGGGTCACGTTTTGTTCAGCGGATAATCTCCACATGTCTACTTTTATAATTTTCTAATCATAAATCTAGTCGCCAGAAGCAAAATGCTAACGTTGTGCTATAAACGAACTACAGCAGGGTTCAACGTCACGCCAACTTAAGATCCATATTAAAAACTACAGATTCTAAATGGAACAAGTTGAAGCGTTTGTTTGAACAGTTTGCAGGAGGCAGGTACTTGCTTTCAAGCAGAACAGGGCCAACACACTTGGAGGAGTGTTTACGTGTTCGGTGTAATGACGTAAAACGGCCTGGACAACTTCTGTAGTCCTATTCAGCCACTTGGTAACAACCATCGTTTCTCAGACACGTCAACTCTTCAGAAATCACCAGCGGGGTCACTGCTGATGGATTTAATGTCGTAGAACAAAACGTGATCTGTCTCTTCAATGTGTCTCAACCACAGACCTTATTTCAGATATGTTCCCACATCCTATGGAGAGATTGCATTCGAAGGAACCGGACGTGGTATAAATGCTAACTTACGTCCGGGTTTTAGGACGCGTCACTGCGGGTTCTCTATTGTGCTCATTTTCAGGTGTCAGCACTTTTGTTCACCCTCTGATTGTAGGTCTGCACATTTAAGCCATTGCAGACCATTTACATGCATAAAAACACACTAAAAGGTAGTGAAACCCCCCCCCCCCCCCCCCAAAAAAGAACAGTAGGTTCTTACTCAGTACTTTTCACAGTGAGCTGCATATTCTGCCGAGTCGTTGAGACAGAAATGAATAAATGGGCGAGATAACTTCGAAGAGTTTGCTAAGTCCTGTCTCGTGGTGTTATTACCCGTTGAGTAGGGATGGGTATCGTTAAGGTTTTAACGGTACTACTACCTTTATCGACCCGGTCTTTTAACGGTACTCTTATCGGTTCTTTTGGAGAAAGAAAGAAGGTAAACTAACTAAACAAATTGTGAACAAAACTAACATTGCTTTTTATTTAAATTAAATACATAATATTTCACATCAAAAGAAACAACAATGTTTTAACAAATCATATTAAATAATGTGATGACAGAACTGTGAACAGAAAAGCTGAAACTTTAACAAAATAAATAACTCAGTTTCCTCTAATCATTAACCCGTGTTTGTATAATGTAGTTAACTCTGTGTTGCTGCTAGCATACAGAACACCTGACGTGGAACCGTTACTCGTGGATGGGGGGGGGCTACAGAGCTGCTAGAGAGACAGTTGAACCCGGTGCATTCCTCCGTCTGGATGTGGAGCACTTTTGATAAATGTTTAGACAAACTGCTCGTGTTACCGCCCTCACATGCTAAACTCTTATTTCACTTTAGGCAACGAGTATTGTGCACATCGAGACGGGTAAAGTTTAACCACCTCGGAGCGCGTTCTCTCCGCCATCTCCTCAGTGTGTGTGTTGCTGCATGTAGCAGCTGCGTGTGTGTGTAAACTGCCCCGCCCCATCGCACACAGACGGGGAGAGATCTCTCGTCTGGATTGGAAAGATCGGAAATACTAAAAATAATCATAGACGCATTCTGCAGTTTTTTTGCGTATTAGAAACGGAGTTGGCGAAACTAAAACTGCAATATAATGTTTGTGTAGCAATAATACATACGACATATATTTTTTACATGTCCCCAGTACCGATAAAAAGACAGATAACGTCGGAGCTTAACGGTACCACGGTCTTTAATAATTCAGCCCCGGGGGGCGTTTAATACCGGGGCTCGTTACCCCTCCCTACCGTTGAGCAGTGTTGTGGTGAAACATCCTTAAAAGTTTAAAATGATACACACAGTTTGCACAGTTGATCGTTGAAGTAACTTCACAGGGGAAAAAAGCAAGTTTTAGGATAAGGTTAAGACGTGTTTCTGCAGATACATAAATGGTTCTAGCTCTTATATTAGAGATACAGACGGATTGCTTTCAACCCATTGTTCCCCAGAATCAACAACAACTCCAGTCAGAAAGTGATTTTCACATTTCTGCCACCTCCGAGCTTTGTAATTTGAGAAATTGACACAAAGGCAATGCGAGCAAACACGGCCATCTTTAGAGATCAAGCAGCTTTATCTTGTAGACGCGCCGTCTCCTCTCAACTCAGATGTGATTAGGAAACCAAACACAGAGACGGAGAACGACACCGCATGATAAATCGTCTTTCTGTTAGATTTCGTTTTTCATTTGTCGCCCTGAAAGGTGGAAATTGAGAAACTTTGACACAAGTTTTTGCTCGATTTCCCCCTGTCTTTCTTTGTTTTCCTGAAGAGAAACTAGACCCTCCTGAGTGGAAGCTGTGTTCTGTCAATGAGGGATTGTTGTTGACAGTTCGAGGCAAGTGATGCTACAAAAGCAACTAAGAGGATGTCCGCCCTGTCATCATGAATAAAAGACAAAGCCCTATAGCTGGTGGAAAGTCAGGTTTGGGAGGGTGTTCTGACACCTTTCATCGTGTCATGACTGAACATCATTGGAAAGGAAAGCTAGAAGAAGTCCTGTTGTGAACCAGGAAATGTTGAAGACCCCAAAGTTTAATGATATAAATGTACAGTACGGGTCCAAAGCACATAGAAGCTACCAGATGCTAACTTGCATATGTTGGGCAATTTGCACAATCTGCTCAAATTGTATTAATTTGCAGAATAGTTAAAAAGTGGTTTTGGAGGTTATTGAGGATGTTGAATCCATTTCTGACACTTTCACGATCAAAAAATTGCAGTTGTAACCAGGAAGTGGTCATATTTGCACTCTCTGTGGGCTGATTTTGATATATTTTGGGTCCATTTTAAAGTTTTTGGGGACTCAAACTGCCATTTTGTATCCTTAAAATGTCAGAAATGCATCCAACATCCTCAATAACCTCAAAACCCCTCTTACATTTCCCAAATCAGCCAAGCCATATTTGAAATATTGTCTGCATATGCTAATTAATGCAACTTCTAAAATGTTCAGGCTAAAAAATTGCCACCAGAAAGTGGCCATATTTGTACCCCTGGTGGACTGATTGATAAGTTTTGGGTCAAGGGACTCAAAACTGCCATTGTGGATCCTAAAAGTGTCAGAAATGGATTCAACATCCTCAACGATCCACAAAACCACTTCCAAAATTGTCTAACTCGACCAAGACCTTTTTTAACTATTTTCTGTAGGGACGCTCCGATCCGCCAATTTTAGGGGCCGATCGCCGGAATCCAGTATCAGCCGATCCGATCGAGTGGGCGGGGCCTATGGGGATCTTCTATTCAAGTGATGTTTAAAACTCAGTTATGCCTCATTCACTTGAGGGCGTATCCCCACAAACAACCAACATAATTATTTCAAATTGTACATTATTCAAGTTACATTAAATGGAGAATAACACGGGAGAAAGAGCGGAAGCTCTCTCCAGAAAGATCGAGAGGGATAAGGAGTAGGGAGAGCGAGTATATAGAGATAAGAGAGCGAGCTAGAGATGCGAGGATAGCTCTCTCTCTATCTATACCCATTCTCTTCTCTCTCTTATACTCTCTATCTCTCTCTCTCTCTCTCTCTCTCTCTCTCTCTCTCTCTCTCTCTCTCTCTCTCTCTCTCGACAGCCTGTCAGTATCTCATGCTCACTGATCCAGTAATGAGTGTGTTCTGCTCTGCTGCGCTCACCGGTCCGTCACAACGGATGGAGCTGCAGGATTTCTGCTTCACACACATTGCATACCGCTATCTTACTGTCTTTTTCGGACACCTTAAAAGACTGCCAGACCGGTGTCGAGCTTGTTTTGCCGCACACAGAGAAAAGTGTCACGTCATGTGATCGGCTCTCACGATCGGCATTTATAGAGAGCACCGATCGATCGGCAGAGAGTGAATATCAGCGGCCGATCGATCGGAGCATCCCTAATTTTCTGCATATGCTAATTAACACAACTTATGCAAATTGCATAAGTTGTGTTAATTAGCATCTGCAGACAATAGTTAAAAGTTAGCATCCGGCAGTTTCTATGTGCTGGGGACCCCTACTGTAAACATAAAACTTTTGGGGTATTCAACATTTCAGGGTTCACACATCAGGTCGACTTTTAGTGTGTATTTTAGTGTGTATTTCAACTATCCCCGTTTCCCTTTGACACCATCCGCGCTGCTTGAATTCTTAACATGTCATTCTCCCAATGACTGCCATGCTTTATTGTTTTTAAAATGTTTGCAGTGCCAACTCTAGACAGCTCATTTCCCTGTAAATTATAGAGCCGTTCTTATCTTTTAATAGACTTCTCTTTTACTCTCAGCACCGTCGCCTCCATGTGTGGAAACTTGAATTATGAATAACTCTCTCTTAACTCGTCTCTCGGTTTTCTGCGCCTTCCATTACTCTTCCTCCTCTCGGTTCCAACTACAGTTTAAGTGTTTCTGCATTTCTGCTCAGCATTTTGAGGCATTCGTTCCTCCAAGCTTAGGTAACACAAGATTGTCTCCATCGTTCTTTGTCAAGGATTACGCTCAGACTGCATCTTCTTATCTTTTTGGTAATGCATTGAAAAGACACAACTAAGCAAGTCAGGGAAATAGTGAAAGAATCAATAAGATAATAGGAAATAAGAATTCAAATAACATTCCTGATTTGCCTCATTTAGGCAACTAAAACTATTGTTAAGAATGTAAACCTTCAAACTCCCCGTACCGCAGGTTAGTTAATACAATTCATCTAAAGACAAGTTGCATTTCTATGTATTGATAATGTGTCCTGCAGTTGTCTTTGTGCAATATTTAATTGGATTTCTAAAGGAATAGTTTTGGGAAATACTCGAATGTTCCACTATGCTACAAGCACATCTGAAGCTCCCTAGATAAATTATTGAAATATGTTGAATTTCCTTGTAAGTTAGTACTAAACTATACCTTTTAAACATTAACAAATTCCATACTAGGGTTAATTTGGCCGACTATTTCTAGTTTGGGACCAATTGCCAGTGGAAACTAAGCTAAGCTAACTTGCTACATACTTACTGTGCAGCCAATCAGAGTGGTGCTAGTTTTCTCATCAAACTCTTGGCAAGAAAGCGATTGAACTAATCCTTTTGATTTATTTTGATGTTAGTTAAATAATCAATAGTCTTTCATTAGTAAATCCTTTACGCTCTAATGTCATTCCGTGTTGTCTTCATTTTCAAGGCACCTGTACAGTGGCCGACACACGTGTTACAACCACCCAAAACATTACAATTAGGACAGTGTTTCTCAAACTTTTTCATTCCAAGGACCACTTAACCAATTACCACCTAACTCCACAAATATCCAAAAACACATCGTTTTTTACAAATCGCCTGAAAATGGTACAAACGAGTAGCAACATGTGTGACGAAGGTGTTTATCGGGGCTATATCATGCAATCGAAAGTGAAACTTAAGCTCGCTCCATTGCGGAGATATTCCCGCGAGAGTGCGGAAAACTTAAATGTATTTATTTATTTCAAATGTGACATTTTACCAATATACTCACGGACCACTAGGGGGCGCTCACGGACCACCAGAGGTCCGCGGACCACACTTTGAGAAGCACTGTATTAGGAGATAGCGATGCAGTTTTAAAAAAGATGGAAATATCTACCGTACCTGCAGTCTCTTTAAAGAGGGAGACACGACGCAAATGGTCCCAGACTGGATGACTCAGAATCAGAATACCTTTATTAGTCCCACACAGGGGACATTAGGTGCTTTCACACCAAGTACTTTGCCGTACTCAGTTCATGAGAACTTAAAGAGCAGATCGCGTTCACACCAGAATAAGTCCCTGAGGGAGGATTAGGCAAATGAAGCCGCTGACGTCACTTCTTCTTCTTCTGCTTTGGGTTTACTGGCAGGCCGCAAACAACTGCCACCCGAAGTCCCCGGCCGGAAGTCCCCGGAGTTGGGGACTGGCTTCAGTAGAAGCTGCTGGGACAAGTACTCGGTGTGAAAGCGCCTATTTACATTGTTACAGCACAAAAGAGCCAAAGACAGCTTAATGTTACCTAAGAAGCATGCATACAAATATATGACACAATTTACAAAATACACATCCTGTAACAGTTCTGAAGATTTAGCAGCCAGGTATATATCACAGTTATTAACGGCATATGAATGGCGGCCCTTCTCGAAACACCGTTCTATTTTTAATCCAGTCACACCCTCCTCCTAAACTCACAGAAACCCTGAGGTCTTCACCAACGCTGAGTTATTTTAAGTCGAGGCTAAAAACATTACTTTTCAGAGCGGTCTTTTAACTTGTTTGAGCACCTACTGTATTTACAATGTTGTTTTTAAACTATTCTGTATCTCTTTTATGCATGGTGTTTCTGAATCTGTTATTCCATTGTGTTTATTTATTGAGTTCCTTTCTGTTGTCTTCTTATTAAGTGTTAATGATGATTTGAAGCACTTTGAATTGCCTGAAAACGTACCTTACCTCTCTCTCCCAGGTGTTGCTGTTGTTGTGCATCGCGGACTGGATGGTGCACTCCATGTGGCGCAGCGGCAAAGACCCCGACAGCTTCTCCATCCCCTACCTGACGGCTCTGGGGGACTTGCTGGGCACCGCGCTGCTGGCCCTCAGCTTCCACTTCCTGTGGGTCATAGGAGACCAGGACAGCGACGTGGGCGACTGAGGAGACGACAAGGCATCGGAGGTGACGGGAAGACACTGACGGCCATTCCTGACGCCTCTCTTCATGAGTAAGGGGACGCTCTCTGCTTCCCTTCAACCACATGCTGGTTTTAAAACATTTTTTTTTGTATTCCCTTAAATTTAGACTGCTCTCAGTACGGATTTCGATCTGCATAGTTTGCACAAAAGCACTTGCATATTATAATGCTGGTGTTAAGAGGAGCAGGAAGCCACAGCAGGGAGGACACTTGGCTGTGGTTTACTCAGTTGGAGGTCTTCTACTTTAAAAAAAACTTTTGTTGGTGATTATTTTGGGAATAAACCTCCCGCTGTGTCACAGACTTTGTTACCTGCTTTGTGTTTTACTGCTTTGCTACGTCGAGTCAGCGGAGCGGCACGGAGAGGCAAGAGAAGATTATCAATACGCTTTGAACCGCCGTGTCAGCAGGTCCACAGGCGGTTAGAAAAACGAGATTAATTTGTATTGATGGTCGGAGAATTCGACATTTATTCCAGTGTTTATTTTCTCTGCATGTTCTCTTTCCATAGACTAACATGCTTTCTACCACATTGCTTCCACTAACAGAAGGTCTGTTCACATCAATTCGATGGACGCTATCAGTTTATCATTAGCTCATTATACTGGATTAGATTACATTTAGAGTAACGTGACCCTCCACACACCTTCTCTCATGACAACACACCGTTTAAAGGACCAATGAGGACACGACATAACTCTCTGTTACCCTTATCATACGAACAAGCTATCTCTACACTGCAATACAGGAATAATGCTGTTTTTCTTTATGTATCACAGCTTTGGCGATCATTACCAGGCCTTACTTATTGGCAGGGACTTGACTACCTGTCTAAGAAGAAAAGCCAGCTTCAAAAAATCCGCTTGGGACGACGTTTTGTCACCAAATTGTGAATTAAACCCGAACTAAATTAGCTTGCATTGTTTTCAAATACAATGCAAGATGGATCTTAGTACATGTTAATGTTAACCGCACTTCTCACGTAGAAAACCATGAAATTATCGATATAATGAACCTCCTGCGTTCCCCTCATTCATTCTCTCCGTTTGTCTGTCGTCCTCCGCAGCGAGGGGTCCGGTTCAACAAACAGATCGAGAACACTGTGCCAGTCACATCATGTTTACAGCGCATGTTCGCAGAGCGTTTACATGCATGTAGACGATTATCATCTGTTTTCATGTTGGCTTCGTTTCTACTCTTTCCGACAGAATCTTAATCATCGTAAAGAAATGTATTCACATATTCACAACATGCCGTGTATTTAAAGGTCTGATAATATTGATCTGGATTCAGTTCTCTGGTTATTATCATTTTGGCTTTAGGTGAGACGGTGAGACGGGAAACCTTACGGGATTTAATTTGCATAAAGCTCAGTGGTTGTCGGCAGCAACAACGGAGAGACTCGGTTGAATACATCTGAGTAAATCACTAATAATCGCGAGTAGAGAGCGTTCTAATTTGAAGAGATAGTGGGGAGGGGGTTGACACTTAAAATTGACCACAGCAGCATAGTTGGAGTTCATGTGAACGTAGTGGCAGCAGCCCGTGTTGAAGTGCCAAAAACTGCAGTTATTAGAACGTCCATAGGTTAAAATGCCCAATTTTCCAGCCAAAATAAACATATTTACAACGTGGTACAACATCTGTATCGATCTCTATAGCTAATGTCCCGTTTCCATGACTATGGGTGCAACTCATCCACTTTTAAAGATGATTTGATTGTTTTAAAGCTTAAATTGAGGCATTGTTAGGGTTTGAGTGACAGGTTGGATTAGCAGGTCTCTTCAGAAACCTGAGGGTGAATTCACGGAGACGACGTCCATGTTTTCTACTGTCTATGATGTGATGGTGGCTCTTATCATCTCCAATATGTGCCTCTTTAAATGCGCTGGTTAACAAGGAATCTCTCTGTCACGCCATCGTCATCGTAATACTGTGCAATTATTATTATTCCTAATTTCAGAGTTTCATCCCAAAATGATGTTTTAATCCCTGAAGCCAGAAGCTAAATAGGGGCTTAACGTGGATATCATGTTGGTGTGAAACATAACGTTGCTTTTGTGGCTCGAATGGGCCGAAAATGTCTAAATAAATGTCTCTCTATTAAAGAAATCATCTTATCTTTTGGTATTTATTGTTTGAGGGTTTTAGAGTATTTCCACCTTCACGTGAGCTCTGAAAGGCTTTGCAGATGAAAGCAGAAACATTGAGGCAGGAGTAATCATTTTGTCCGAAGCCTGCTTAGATAATATCTACCATCGTATCCATGACAACACAACAGGCAATCCTCTTCTCTCCATGTTCGGGAAAACATGCTTTTCTGCGCAGATGGCACACATTCGCCCACCTCCACATGTTAGCTCATTTTAACATGAAGAGGCTGGAGTCCAATCGGAGGGAAGAACATCTAGTCTGAGGAAATAATTAATATTAACAATAATTTGTGGTGAATGATGAAATGTGTGGTTCTGTTCGATGCTATATATATATATATACACAGTCTATGGTTTATACAGTGGTGGTTCTAGACCAATTTGACTGGGGGGCCAGTTATTTTCTGAGGGGGGCTCAATGAATGCAGGACGAAAAAGAGAACTAGACAGTATGAAGTAATTGCGCATAAGAAAACAATGCAATACAGTTATTGGTATTTGTTTCAGTAACTTATTTATTTCAGATAGATCTTATAGTTATTACTGTTAGCTTCAGCTTAAGTTATAGTACACTTTTTGCACTAACAGCATATTTATATAAGAATAAAGGTAATGAACAGTTACATCTCTACTTTACATCTACAATTACACGGAGACAATAGTTTAACTCACCTTCGATTATCGTGGTCGTCTCTCGAAACGTAGGTTCCAGTCTGTCTTGGATGCAACAGCCTCTGATGATCCGAGATGAAAAGTGTTTGTTTTTCGCGCTCTTCAGCCGGACAGTGAAAGTGAGTGCACCGCTCTATTTTTAATTTTTTTCACTTTTCATTTTTAGGGGGGCCACACCCCCTGTGGCCCCTCTAAAAATGAAAAGTGAAAAAAATTAAAAATGTATGATTTATTACACGATTTATTGAATGACGGAATAGGCGGAACTAACGTTATTCGTCATTCTAGTCAGACCCATTAGAGCGGTGCACTCACTTTCACTGTCCGGTTGAAGAGCGCGAAAAACAAACACTTTTCATCTCGTCAGAGGTCAGTGTTATGGGGGCACTGGCCCCCCCTAGAACCGCCCCTGGGTTTATATATATATATATATATATCTATGCTGCCACCCACCCGAAGTCCCCGGCCGGAAGTCCCCCAGCAGCTATATATATATATATATTTGGGCGGCAGTATACGCCGTGAAGTGGTTTGTAGCCTGCCAGTAAACCCAAAGCAGAAGAAGAAGAAGTGACGTCAGCGGCTTCATTTGCCTAATCCTCCCCCAGGGACTTATTCCGGTGTGAACGCGTTCTCAGGTTCATATCAGTATGTAATCCAATCCACTTTATTTCTATAGCACATTTAAAAACAACTGAGTTGAACAAAGTGCTGTACATCAACAACTGTATGAAAACACAGCATAAATACATAAAAAACAGACGGGACATGAAACAAATGTAAAACACGAGACGATGAAACCAGACCAGAAGCCACAGACTGAAACGCTCTCCGACATGACGTCAAAACACTCGTAAAATAAAAACCCCTGTACATTCCACGGAAAAGAAGTGGGTTTTTAAACAAGATTTAAAAACAGGCAGAGTTGGAGCAAGTCTAACCTGGAGGGGCAATTCGTTCCATACTTTAGGAGCTGCAAAGGCTCCGTCTCCGTCTCCGTCTCCTCGCTGCTTTAACCTCGATTTAGGGACGACCAGAAGGAGTCTGTCAGCAGACCTCAGTGAGTGCATGGTTTTAAAAGATCTGCCAGGTAGGGTGGGGCTAACCCGTTCAGGGCTTTGTATGCAAACAATAACATCCATCCATCCATCCATCTTCTTCCGCTTATCCGTGGTCGGGTCGCGGGGGTATCAGTTCCAGCAGAGAGCCCCAAACTTCCTTTTCCCTGGCCACATCAACCAGCTCTGACTGGGGGATCCCAAGGCGCTCCCAGGCCAGCGAAGAGATATAATCCCTCCACCTGGTCCTAGGTCTACCCCTTTTAAACTTAACAATAACATTTTAAATAGTATTCTATAATTGACTGGTAGCCAGTGTAACGAGGCGAGTACAGGCGTAATATGTTCACGCCTGTCTGTCCTTGTAAGGAGGCGTGCAGCAGCATTCTGGACCAGCTGGAGGCGAGACAGGGAAGCATTGACAGCTGTCTCTACTGTGACATGTCTCCATGCTTTAATGTTCAAAAAGCTCTTTATTTTTCTATAGCACACCACATGAAAGGGAACAGAATTATACTGTTTTTGTTAATGATATCATACATTAGACATAATACATACGGTTCTTTTTCAACTACAGACAAAGTGACAATTTCTCCTTTTTTATTACTTGAAAGTAGGTGAGAAAGACTACAATTCAAATGTGGTAAATTAACTACATCACAGTGCCTTTCCAATCTGTCTCCTACACAAACTCGAAATCAATGTGTCTACTATCTAGTCTGAATATGTCTCTACTCCTGATATAAGACATACTAACTTCAGAAGTAACACTGCAGTGAGATATCGGGTCTTGTTTTTAGACAATGCATCATCCTGTTAAGTAAAAACATCTTATTTTGAGTTGTATCTCAGATGAAACACATATATCTTTACATATTTATTAGAAAATCACCAACTAACATCAGAAAACAGAACACTTTTGAGCATCTGGGCTTATACTGTAACAACATTTCCTGATTCTGGTCAGATATAGTTCAACATGAATTCTCCCAGCTATTAAAATATCTGATTTATCTAAATATCCCGTCTTATTTCAAGAAATCGTACCAAGCAAATGTTCACTTGTCTATTGGCAGATTGTTGTACTTGTGTTGCGTGTCTTGTTCCAAATATGTTTTGTATAAAAGTACAAGACCTGAGCTGATTGCTGTTCAGGTAGGAAGGTGATTATGTCATTTGAAATCCCACAGGCATTGGTAACGAGTTAAATGTTCTGAATGTCCCAATCATTTTCCTCTCTTACTCTCCGGTGCAGTTTCAGGCCCCTGGTCTCACACTGAAAGACCCTGTTTCAAAACGTCTGAGACCCTCGGTTTGACTGGCAGGCCTCCGGAGGAAATCTGTTTCCAATTACGATGTGTATGAAACATCAATTGTTCTCCTAAACGCTCAGTGAGCTGCTGGGAGATTCACAGGTGCGAGCTTTACTGCCAGACCCCCTTTCAGTCTGGAGGTGCCATATTAAGATCCAGCTAATAGCCCCTAGGGGGTCTGGAAGAGTGACGGGGGGGATTTTGGTTCACGGGCCCTCAGGTCTCGTCTGGGTCACGGCTGCAGAGCCCCGAAACTTCACAGCTGGGATTATCTCGCTCTGCATCCCGTGTTAAAACCGTCTAGACGCCAACAGAGGAGCGTTGTTCAACACGGCACCTCCTGAAATGTATGAATCATAGCTGGCCTCTTTAATAATAAATCAGGAGAGCCGAGGTGAGAGAAGCACTCAGATGTTGGACTAGAGTAAAAGGAGAAGTACTCAGATCTTGTTCTTGAGTTAAAGTAGAAGTACTCAGATCTTGTTCTTGAGTAAAAGTAGAAGTACTCAGATCTTGTTCTTGAGTAAAAGTAGAAGTACCAGAGTGTAGGAATACTCTGTTACAGTAAAAGTCAAAATGTTCCTCAAGTAAAAGTAGAAAAGTATTCTCATCAAAATATAGTGAAAGACAGTAAAAGTAGTCGTTGTGCAGATTGGTCCATTTCACTATAATATATATGATATGTTTTATAATGATTGATCATTAAAGTGTTCTCAAAGCTGGTGAAGGTGCAGCTAGTCTGAAGTACTTTGTAGACTGCAGGGTAGCTGGTGGATTTACTCCAGGTGGAACTAAAGATTTAACACTTGATTATATTTCACACCATTCATCCACATCTGTAAAGTAACTAAAGGTATTAAATTAATGTAGTGGAGTAAAAAGACACTATTTACCTCTGGGATGTAGTGGAGTACACAGTAGCAACAAATTGACCTCAAGTACCTCAAAATTGTACTTCACTGCAGTACTTGAGTAAATCTACTTACTACTTACTTACTTAGTTACTTTACACCACTGAGAACCTGATGCACGTGTCGTTAAATGCTCCAATAATACTTTGTTTTTCTACATGTCTTGCTGTTGTTATCTGATACGAAGCTCCTGATCCTTAAAGCCCTTCATCTGAAGCCCTGATTCTCCCAGACGACCCATAACCATAAATAATCTATATCTGCCTTTGACTTTGATCCCATGAGAGCTAAGAAAATCCATTTGACGAAGTTGAAAGGTTGTGCTGGATGCTCCTCAGCACGAGGGATGAGAAATCCATTGGTTATACAGGCTTTGAATTCAGAGCACAAACACTCCTTTATTTGTATCTTGTTTTCACAATTTAGTTTCTTATTACTCCGCTGACATGCTATAGCGCTTGGCTGTTTTTGAACAAGAAGCAACACAATCGCACACAGTCTTTTTGATCAGTTTGTCATGTTTCCTTATCTGAAACGAGAGGAACTGTAGCTGCAGCCAATCGATTCTGAGGATACTTCTGAGGAAAACCAAAAAAAAAAACTTCTGAGGAAATAGAAGCCTTTTGACAAGATGTCAGGGATACTGAGGTGAAGTTACTCTGATGCACCCCCCATGTCATTATTTTCAAATGTATTCTTTATATCGTACATACAGTATTTATTACAGAGGCCCTTTCATGTTTTTTTGGGGGGGTTTCCCTTTCCTGCTGATATACACCTGAACATCAGCAGGAGAGGACTCTTTAAAGTAGAGACACTACATACTGATATACACCTGAACATCAGCAGGAGAGGACTCTTTAAAGTAGAGGCACTACATACTGATGTACACCTGAACATCAGCAGGAGAGGACTCTTTAAAGTAGAGACACTACATACTGATATACACCTGAACATCAGCAGGAGAGGACTCTTTAAAGTAGAGACACTACATACTGATATACACCTGAACATCAGCAGGAGAGGACTCTTTAAAGTAGAGACACTACATACTGATATACACCTGAACATCAGCAGGAGAGGACTCTTTAAAGTAGAGACACTACATACTGATATACACCTGAGCATCAACAGAAGAGGACTCTTTAAAGTAGAGACACTAAATACTGATATACACCTGAACATCAGCAGGAGAGGACTCTTTAAAGTAGAGGCACTACATACTGATGTACACCTGAACATCAGCAGGAGAGGACTCTTTAAAGTAGAGACACTACATACTGATAGACACCTGAACATCAGCAGGAGAGGACTCTTTAAAGTAGAGGCACTACATACTGATGTACACCTGAACATCAGCAGGAGAGGACTCTTTAAAGTAGATACACTACATACTGATATACACCTGAACATCAGCAGGAGAGGACTCTTTAAAGTAGAGGCACTACATACTGATGTATACCTGAACATCAGCAGGAGAGGACTCTTTAAAGTAGAGACACTACATACTGATAGACACCTGAACATCAGCAGGAGAGGACTCTTTAAAGTAGAGACACTACATACTGATATACACCTGAACATCAGCAGAAGAGCACTCTTTAAAGTAGAGACACTACATACTGATATACACCTGAACATCAGCAGGAGAGGACTCTTTAAAGTAGAGACACTACATACTGATATACACCTGAGCATCAACAGGAGAGGACTCTTTAAAGTAGAGACACTACATACTGATATACACCTGAGCATCAACAGAAGAGGACTCTTTAAAGTAGAGACACTAAATACTGATACACACCTGAACATCAGCAGGAGAGGACTCTTTAAAGTAGAGGCACTACATACTGATGTACACCTGAACATCAGCAGGAGAGGACTCTTTAAAGTAGAGACACTACATACTGATAGACACCTGAACATCAGCAGGAGAGGACTCTTTAAAGTAGAGACACTACATACTGATATACACCTGAGCATCAACAGGAGAGGACTCTTTAAAGTAGAGACACTACATACTGATATACACCTGAGCATCAACAGAAGAGGACTCTTTAAAGTAGAGACACTAAATACTGATACACACCTGAACATCAGCAGGAGAGGACTCTTTAAAGTAGAGACACTACATACTGATATACACCTGAACATCAGCAGGAGAGGACTCTTTAAAGTAGAGACACTACATACTGATATACACCTGAGCATCAACAGGAGAGGACTCTTTAAAGTAGAGACACTACATACTGATATACACCTGAGCATCAACAGAAGAGGACTCTTTAAAGTAGAGACACTAAATACTGATACACACCTGAACATCAGCAGGAGAGGACTCTTTAAAGTAGAGGCACTACATACTGATGTACACCTGAACATCAGCAGGAGAGGACTCTTTAAAGTAGAGACACTACATACTGATAGACACCTGAACATCAGCAGGAGAGGACTCTTTAAAGTAGAGACACTACATACTGATATACACCTGAGCATCAACAGGAGAGGACTCTTTAAAGTAGAGACACTACATACTGATATACACCTGAGCATCAACAGAAGAGGACTCTTTAAAGTAGAGACACTACATACTGATATACACCTGAACATCAGCAGGAGAAGACTCTTTAAAGTAGAGACACTACATACTGATATACACCTTAACATCAGCAGGAGAGGGCTCTTTAAAGTAGAGACACTACATACTGATAGAGACCTGAACATCAGCAGGAGAGGACTCTTTAAAGTAGAGACACTACATACTGATATACACCTGGAAAATAAGCAATATGGGCCCTTTTAAGGTTCCTCCTGCCTTGTAAATTGTGTACTGCAGCTCTGACGATGCCAGAGATACGCTTTTTTATACTGTATGCACCCCACTTCATAAAGGAAGATAAAGAATAAAAGGTGTGACAGCGTGCATATGTAACGATCCCTCAGTATTGATGTGTTTCACTCTTAGACCCAAACAAGGCTGGGTGGGTTGTGAAGGTCACCTTTCCTCTGGAGTCGAGGGATGACATGAGTGTCAGAGGAAACTGTCTGAAATGTGTCCTCACTTGTTGAAGGGTAATTAGCAGAGATGGCAAAAGTACACACATCCTTTACTCAAGTAGAAGTACAGATACTCGTGTATAAAGATACTCTGGTAAAAGTAGAAGTACTGACTAAACTTCTTTACTCAAGTAAAAGTAAAGAGGCTTTGAAATGTACTTCAGTAAAAAGTACCCATAGCTAGCAGCTGTTTTAAAGAGTACCTGACCTCCCTTTATATTAATAGAACAATAATGTCATTGTTAGCTAATGAATGTTTCCATGATGAACAACGGCAACATGACAACGTTTTCCATTGGTCCCTCTTCTTTGAGAAGACCAGGAAATGATGGATACACGGATCGTGTTCAAATCAATAGGCACGCAATGACTCTAAAGAATAATGATCACGCATCAAACACACATTCAGACTAAAGGAACCAGCTGTTTGGGAAAATGAAGAAGTAAGAAAGTACAGGTATTTGGGGTTCAACATGTGAGAAGTAGAAAGTACAGGTATTTGTGTTCAACATGTAAGAAGTAGAAAGTACAGGTATTTGAGGTTCAACATGTAAGAAGTAGAAAGTACAGGTATTTGAGTTCAACATGTGAGAAGTAGAAAGTACAGGTATTTGTGTTCAACATGTAAGAATAGAAAAGTAACAGGTATTTGTAGTTCAACATGTAAGAAGTAGAAAGTAGTACAGGTATTTGTGTTCAAAATGTAGAAGTAGAAAGTACAGGGTATTTGTGGTTCAACATGTGAGAAGTAGAAAGTACAGGTATTTGGGTTCAACATGTAAGAAGTAGAAAGTACAGGTATTTGGTTCAACATGTAAGAAGTAGAAAGTACAGGTATTTGAGTTCAACATGTAAGAAGTAGAAAGTATAGGTATTTGTGTTCAACATGTAAGAAGTAGAAAGTACAGGTATTTGTGTTCAACATGTAAGAAGTAGAAAGTACAGGTATTTGTGTTCAACATGTAAGAAGTAGAAGTACAGATATTTGAGTTCAACATGTAAGAATTAGAAAGTACAGGTATTTGGTTCAAAGTGTAAGAGTAGAAGTACAGGTATTGTGTTCAACATGTAAGAGTAGAAAGTACAGTATTTGGTTTCAACATGTAAGAAGTAGAAAGTACAGGTATTTGGTTTCAAAGTGTAAGAAGTAGAAAGTACAGGTATTTGAGTTCAACATGTAAGAAGTAGAAAGTACAGGTATTTGTGTTCAACATGTAAGAAGTAGAAAGTACAGGTATTTGTGTTCAAAATGAAAGAAGGAGAAAGTAAAGGTATTAGTGTTCAACATGAAAGAAGGAGAAAGTAAAGGTATTAGTGTTCAACATGAAAGAAGGAGAAAGTAAAGGTATTAGTGTTCAACATGTAAGAAGTAGAAAGTACAGGTATTTGTGTTCAACATGTAAGAAGTAGAAAGTACAGGTATTTGTGTTCAACATGTAAGAAGTAGAAAGTACAGGTATTTGAGTTCAACATGTGAGAAGTAGAAAGTACAGGTATTTGTGTTCAACATGTGAGAAGTAGAAAGTACAGGTATTTGGGTTCAACATGTAAGAAGTAGAAGTACAGGTATTTGTGTTCAACATGTAAGAAGTAGAAAGTACAGGTATTTGTGTTCAACATGTAAGAAGTAGAAAGTACAGGTATTTGAGTTCAACATGTGAGAAGTAGAAAGTACAGGTATTTGTGTTCAAAATGTAAGAAGTAGAAAGTACAGGTATTTGTGTTCAACATGTGAGAAGTAGAAAGTACAGGTATTTGGGTTCAACATGTAAGAAGTAGAAAGTACAGGTATTTGGGTTCAACATGTAAGAAGTAGAAAGTACAGGTATTTGAGTTCAACATGTAAGAAGTAGAAAGTACAGGTATTTGAGTTCAACATGTAAGAAGTAGAAAGTACAGGTATTTGTGTTCAACATGTAAGAAGTAGAAAGTACAGGTATTTGTGTTCAACATGTAAGAAGTAGAAAGTACAGATATTTGAGTTCAACATGTAAGAATTAGAAAGTACAGGTATTTGGTTTCAAAGTGTAAGAAGTAGAAAGTACAGGTATTTGTGTTCAACATGTAAGAAGTAGAAAGTACAGGTATTTGGTTTCAAAGTGTAAGAAGTAGAAAGTACAGGTATTTGAGTTCAACATGTAAGAAGTAGAAAGTACAGGTATTTGTGTTCAACATGTAAGAAGTAGAAAGTACAGGTATTTGTGTTCAAAATGAAAGAAGGAGAAAGTAAAGGTATTAGTGTTCAACATGAAAGAAGGAGAAAGTAAAGGTATTAGTGTTCAACATGAAAGAAGGAGAAAGTAAAGGTATTAGTGTTCAACATGTAAGAAGTAGAAAGACATCAGTAAAATAAGTAGTGGAGTAAAGTACTGATAAAATGTATTTAAGTACTGTAACGAAGTTTTGTACTGCACTACTTCCCTCCTCTGTTAAAAGGATATTGCGATGGTCTAACCTCCATTAAAAGTGGATGCAATATCTTTACAGCATTAAACAAATCACATTTAATTTCCAGTGGTGAAAGTGTCATACTAGCATGGTTAATGATGGGTATATGTAATGGTTGTGTTGGGCTATACCTGCCTTTTATGGCTGTTTGCTGCCCATGAATTAAGCTTCTGTCCGTTTTCCCCGAGCAGCAGATCTGCATTTACACACCGTGTGTCGGCCTGGATAAGAGGGAGGACAGCTAGATATTCAGCATGAATAATTACTCCATAAGCTATAATGTGCCACTCTTCACCTTCAGGCTGCACTTTATGTGTCACTCATCGTGGTGAGCGGAGACAGGTTTCTGCTTCAGGCTGAGGCAAGGACACACAGACTGACTTCACTTGAAATTGATGAATGGACGGAGGCAGAAGACGTGTCCGATCAAAGTCTGGCTTCACTTTTCCTTCACCTTTCTTCTGTGAATTTGATGCATGAGGTTGCTACGAAAGAGAGGCACATTTCCAACGATTTGGCATGAAAAGAAACACTCTTATTTATACTGTTACATACATCTGTTTACTCGTGATCTTAAAGGTCACCTATTATACAAATTCCTCTTCTTCATGTCTCTTCTAAATCAACATGTGTCCCCTCTTCTTCATGTCTCTTCTACATTAACATGTGTCCCCTCTTCTTCATGTCTCTTCTACATCAACATGTGTCCCCTCTTCTTCATGTCTCTTCTACATCAACATGTGTCCCCTCTTCTTCATGTCTCTTCTACATCAACATATCACATTATGGGTAATGCTGCTTTGATCTGTTTGGTGTTTCAGCCAATCAGAGACAGGTTCTGTATATATCTGAGACCTGTAGTATATTGATGAAAAACAGTATACTAGGGGACCTTTAATGGAAAGCTAGATCTAGCTCAGTGGCCCAAGTGGAGTCCAGTAGGTCTAATCGGATAATAGGGCCAAATGCAAAGGTTTTATAATGGGAAGGGATGCCAGCAGCATTGTTATAGGGTTTGTAGTTTGACTTCCCCCCCCAATATTACTCTTGATGGAGTATAAGAGTGAATCTGACTTCTCTGTAAATCCGATTCTAGACTTCTCTACTCGTCTTAGTCGCAGCAGAAGCATGTATTTGTTCTTATTGGGTAAACAGAGAGGTTCCTGACACCTTGAAGTGACATTCCTCCGCAGACAGATGGGACACATGGATGTTTCCAGCTCTGTGTTGTTACTCACCGAGGCAACACGCCAATGTCTTATTAAACGTTGAGTCATTTCCCAGAAGAACCCAAGGACAGCTGGATGTGACACCGTGACCTCTGTGTCCTTTATCGTTCACCCTGACAGTAACTGTACTTTTGCACAAGGGAAGATCGATCGTGCCGTTTGTCGAGGCAATGACTTAGCCTGCAGAGCTCAGAGAGTGAGACGCCACTCGATCCGGTTATCAATCTCATTTGGCACCAAAACCCAATCGTTGGCAGGAGGAAGGCTGGCAGCCATTAGACACACTAATTATCAGAGGTGGGAAGTAGTGAAGTACAAATACTTTGTTACAGTACTTAAGTACATGTTTCTGGTTTCAGTACTTTACTCCACTACTTATTTTTCTGATGACTTTTTACTTCTTACATGTTGAACTCAAATACCTGTACTTTCTACTTCTTACACTTTGAACCCAAATACATGTACTTTCTACTTCTTACATGTTGAACACAAATACCTGTACTTTCTACTTCTTACATGTTGAACCCAAATACCTGTACTTTCTACTTCTTACATGTTGAACCCAAATACCTGTACTTTCTACTTCTTACATGTTGAACACAAATACCTGTACTTTCTACTTCTTACATGTTGAACACAAATACCTGTACTTTCTACTTCTCACATGTTGAACCCAAATACCTGTACTTTCTACTTCTTACATGTTGAACTCAAATACCTGTACTTTCTACTTCTTACATGTTGAACCCAAATACCTGTACTTTCTACTTCTTACATGTTGAACACAAATACCTGTACTTTCTACTTCTTACACTTTGAACCCAAATACCTGTACTTTATACTTCTTACATGTTGAACTCAAACACCTGTACTTTCTACTTCTTACATGTTGAACTCAAATACCTGTACTTTCTACTTCTTACATGTTGAACACAAATACCTGTACTTTCTACTTCTTACATGTTGAACCCAAATACCTGTACTTTCTACTTCTCTCATTTTCCAAACAGCTGGTTCCTTTAGTCTGAATGTGTGTTTGATGCGTGATCATTATTCTTTAGAGTCATTGCGTGCCTATTGATTTGAACACGATCCGTGTATCCATCATTTCCTGGTCTTCTCTAAAGAAGAGGGACCAATGGAAACGTTGTCATGTTGCCGTTGTTCAGCATGGAAACATTCATTAGCTAACAATGACATTATTGTTCTATTAATATAAAGGGAGGTCAGGTACTCTTTAAAACAGCTGCTAGTTATGGGTACTTTCTACTGAAGCACATTTCAAAGCCTCTTTACTTTTACTTGAGTAAAGAAGTTTAGTCAGTACTTCTACTTTCATCAGAGTATTTTTAAACACGAGTATCTGTACTTCTACTTGAGTAAAGGATGTGTGTACTTTTGCCTTCTCTGCTAATTACCCTTCAACAAGTGAGGACACATTTCAGACAGTTTCCTCTGACACTCATGTCATCCCTCGACTCCAGAGGAAAGGTGACCTTCACAACCCACCCAGCCTTGTTTGGGTCTAAGAGTGAAACACATCAATACTGAGGGATCGTTATGCACGCTGTCACACCTCTTATTCTTTATCTTCCTTTATGAAGTGGGGTGCATACAGTATAAAAAAGTGTATCTCTGGCATCGTCAGAGCTGCAGTACACAATTTACAAGGCAGGAGGAACCTTAAAAGGGCCCATATTGCTTATTTTCCAGGTGTATATCAGTATGTAGTGTCTCTACTTTAAAGAGTCCTCTCCTGCTGATGTTCAGGTGTATATCAGTATGTAGTGTCTCTACTTTAAAGAGTCCTCTCCTGCTGATGTTCAGGTATATATCAGTATGTAGTGTCTCTACTTTAAAGAGTCCTCTCCTGCTGATGTTCAGGTGTATATCAGTATGTAGTGTCTCTACTTTAAAGAGTCCTCTCCTGCTGATGTTCAGGTGTATATCAGTATGCAGTGTCTCTACTTTAAAGAGTCCTCTCCTGCTGATGTTCAGGTATATATCAGTATGTAGTGTCTCTACTTTAAAGAGTCCTCTCCTGCTGATGTTCAGGTGTATATCAGTATGCAGTGTCTCTACTTTAAAGAGTCCTCTCCTGCTGATGTTCAGGTATATATCAGTATGCAGTGTCTCTACTTTAAAGAGTCCTCTCCTGCTGATGTTCAGGTGTATATCAGTATGTAGTGTCTCTACTTTAAAGAGTCCTCTCCTGCTGATGTTCAGGTGTATATCAGTATGTAGTGTCTCTACTTTAAAGAGTCCTCTCCTGCTGATGTTCAGGTGTATATCAGTATGTAGTGTCTCTACTTTAAAGTGTCCTCTCCTGCTGATGTTCAGGTGTATATCAGTATGTAATGTCTCTACTTTAAAGAGTCCTCTCCTGCTGATGTTCAGGTGTATATCAGTATGTAGTGTCTCTACTTTAAAGAGTCCATTATTGTTCTATTAATATAAAGGGAGGTCAGGTACTCTTTAAAACAGCTGCTAGTTATGGGTACTTTTTACTTAAGTACATTTCAAAGCCTCTTTACTTTTACTTGAGTAAAGAAGTTTAGTCAGTACTTTTACCAGAGTATTTTTAAACACGAGTATCTGTACTTGAGTAAAGGATGTGTGTACTTTTGCCACCTCTGCCTTTTACATATAGTTCGCTGTAAAAGATCCACACAAAAACATCCCCTGTTCCTGTTGTCAATCACGGTCCTTTGGATTAATTTTGGATAAACCCTGATGCATGTTCTGCCTCGAAAAGACAGACAAATAATTATAATTCATGGAAACAGTGGTGCGTTGAACGTCCTGATGTTTCATGCGAGCGCTCTGCCTTTTTAATCAATGTCTTCTGTTTAAACGTGCCTCTGGTGTTTGGTTGTACCGCACACTGTCATGTTTGCAAGTTACTGAAGCTTGTCCATGCAAGGTGTTTGAAATAAAGACCTCAGAGGATAGAAAGTTTAACCATTGTTACTTCAGAAGGAAGTAACAATGGTATCAGTTTGCTCCTAAAAGCCCCCTGACATTTGGACCTCACATTGTTCTCTGCCAGAAATCTTCTGTGGAGGTTTCTTATTGTGTCTACAAGGAACCTTTTTTGCATCTTTACCTTGTTTCTTGTAATGGTTTGTTTTCTTCCTCTAGTTATCCAAATGTTGAGCTTGACAATCTCAATCTGACATTAAAAAAATGAAATATAGGTAAGAAAAGATACTGACACTTGCCTTTCTTTGCCGCCTTTTCCTCAATAGACTTCTGTGATGTCACATGGACTGATCCATTATTTGAATGGGGGGGTAAAATGTATGGCGTGGCGGGGTTGAAACAAACTCGGGGACGTGTGTCAATAGTGCAATTTCATCTTTAAAATATTACTTTTCACTTTCAAAGCCCTCAACAACCTTGCCCCCCCCTACCTCTGTGACCTCATCCAACGACACACCCCCACCCGTCGCCTCAGGTCTGCTGAAGCTAACCTACTGCAGCCCATCAGGACAAAGCTCCGGACCTGGGGTGACAGGGCCTTCGCAGCCCCTCCCCCACACTCTGGAACTCCCTCCCCAGCCACGTCAGATCCGCCAACACTCTCACATCATTCAAACAATCCCTCAAAACTCACTTTTTCACTCTTGCCTTGAACTCCTAATCCACTAACCCCTCACTCTTATTCCTCCTAGCTTAGCACTTTCTACTTTTGTTGTTATTTTGGTTTTACTTGCTTGTAAGCGCTTTGAGCACCAGGAAAAGCGCTTTATAAATGTAATGTTTTATTATTATTATTATTATTATAGATAATTCATGTACTTTTTCAGATTTTTTTTTTCTCAGTTAAAGTACACACGCATTATGATTATATTAGCATCAAAATGTTGGTATAATTGGCAATTGTTATTTGTTTAATATTCAATGAATATGTGATGATGCTCAGTGAGGACATGCACAAATGTATGTTGTCTACTACAGTGTTTCTCAAACCTTTTCATACCAAGGACCACTTAACCAATAAAAAAACACTCGCGGACCACCTAACTCCACAAATATCCAAAAACACATCGTTTTTTACAAATCGCCTGAAAATGGTACAAACAAGTGGCCACATGTGTGACGAAGGTGTTGCACTGGGCTATATCATGAAACTTAAGCTCGTTCCATTGCGGAGATATTCCCGCGAGAGTGCGAAAAACTTAAATAAATGTATTTATTTCAAATGTGAAATGTTACCGATATACTCACGGACCACCACTTTGAGAAGCACTGGTCTACTTCAAAGACAACTAATTATTATAAAACAAAAACAAAATATATATATTTAGTATTACATTGTAATGCAAAACACCCTTTAATTCAGTGCTTTAAAATATATTTTGTAGTTTCCTTTCATTTAAAATCTTTGAAGTAAGCTTGGGAGACTCAAAGGGCACCCGATTCAGATAATCACCCCTCTACGTTTTCCCGCCTGATGACAGATGGCAAACTTCCTGAAATATTGGCACAGATATTACTTAAATTACATTCTGTTCATTTAGCCTCAACTCTAAATGTCATCATTTGCATAAATCAGCAGCTGATGTATCCCAGGACATTAGATAATCCATCCAGTCTGGATCCCCTGCCAACACCTTTCATCTTAATGGATGACAAATTGACTAACCACACTATGAAAGAGAGATTTATTGTAAAAACCCGCCTTAGAAATTGTGCATTGACAGTTTTTATATCGCTGACCAGTGGGCTGAGGAGGAGAGGGCTAAAAGCATCCCTTTTCTGAGATGAAAGAAGTCGATGCGTATCTGGATCTTTAATTGCAGTCACAAGCCATCTGAGACCTGTCATGGGAAACTGAAATGTCAGGACATCTGATGTTATCTGTGTGATAACGAGGCGTAGAGAGATTCCCATCACGTTCACTGACTGCAAAGTGTCCGATAGGTTTCACGCTAATGTTAAAATTCCTCTGCACGCTCCAAATGAATTACTCTCATCCCTGCATCGTGTTATGGTAGAGGAAGACTTTGAAGGTAACTTTTGTCTAATCCTTATAGTTAGACCTCGTGTGAACTCTAACGTTTACCTTATAGTAGCCGGATGTTTAGCATGTGACTCCAGGAGAGGAGAGAAAACACCTTCAAAAACTCTTACGTCTATATCAACCAGAGGGCTGAATTGCCTTGTGTTGAAAGGTGCTATATAAATTACATTACATTACATTGCATTTAGCTGACGCTTTAATCCAAAGCGACTTACAATAAGTACATACGACCAGGAAGACACAACCTTGAAGAAAACAGAATCATATAAGTACATCAGGTTTCATAGAGCTAAAACATTTCAAGTGCTACTCAACTGGCTTTAGATAAGCCAGTCCTTTATTAGTATATAAGTGCCTTGTTAGTAATTCTATCGCTCGAAGTGGAGTCGAAAGAGATGAGTTTTCAGTCTGCGCCGGAAGGTGTGTAAGCTTTCTGCTGTCCTGATGTCAATGGGGAGCTCATTCCACCATCTTGGAGCCAGGATAGCAAACCCACGTGTTTTTGCTGATGGGAACTTGGGTCCCCCTCGCAGCGAGGGTGCAGCGAGTCGTTTGGCTGATGCCGAGCGGAGTGCACGCGCTGGGGTGTACAGTTTAACCATGTCCTGGATGTAGGAAGGGCCAGATCCATTCGCAGCATGGTATGCAAGTACTAGTGTCTTGAAGTGGATTCTAGCAGTAACCGGGACTTGCCCTGCGCTGCCTTACAGTTTAGCCAAACCTTTTTTTAAACACTAATGGGGATCTGATAATATATTTTTTGCAGAATAAAAAAAATTGTGAATCTCTAGTAGGTCGTAAAGTTCTGTTTTGATGCATGATGTGACTTCTCCTTGCCGTTAGTTGCGCATAATAGGAAATGCAAATACATTTTTGTAAGAGCTTCTTATTATATATTTCCAACAAGATTCTTTAATAACAAAACAAGCCTTTTAACGGACATGTCAATCTGGGGAAATGCTTTTGTCCTCACAAAATGTTCGACGTAATATAGGATGTCGTTTTTTAAATACATTTTCAACATATTATACAATGCTGTCGAAAAATGAGAAAAAAGACATTTTCAAATGTTGAAAATGTCTTGAAACGCACAGTTAACACAAAACACCATTAAACACACAAAAGCTATAGGAATAACCCTTTATCAGTTATTGTAAAGCAGATCGTGCTGCATAGTTACATTCGGCTGGCTCTCCTCTCCCACACTCTGTGCCTCTATAGAAGGTCAGTGAGTGGATTGTATATTTTACTAACGACGCTCCAATCTGCGGTGTTCACAGATGAGAGCAAGCTGACTCTGCCTTTCTGTTATTTGGGGTATTTTTAATGTGGTCTTTTCTGGATCCGTGGCCTTTTTACTTTAAAGGAAGGCAGCAGAACACATTTTGTCATAACGAGAGACATCTGGTTTATGCAGGAAGGCTTAGAGACGGTCAGCGATGGAAGATGAGACACAAACAGCTGCTGAAGCTTTAATTAGACTGTGGTTTAGAAATAGCAGGTGCATAATGGACTACTGGAGGCCACAACTCATACCAAAATATATCGAAATAACCCAAGATATCTATATGATTTGATCGAGCAACAACATCTGCGTCTCAGGATTGAAGCTGCACTTTTTGTAATGACCAGCAGGGGGCTATCCTTTGGTGTCTGATTGTATAGAAGTCTATGAGAAAATGACCCTACTTCTTAATGTAGCCTTATTAAACATTTTTTGACAAGTTTAAGGTGCAAATGGCTAGATTTAAGTCTTGTTCAATTCAGAATGATGTTCATTTTGATAATTATGGTTAAAGTGGACCTATCATGCTATGTTTGAAACATATATTGTAGGGCCATATCAATTTTCAAAATACCAAACAGATCATGCATTTTAGCCTCATTTCGCTCTATTTGCTTTTTTCCAGCCCTGTTTTTGCAAAGGGCTGATTCTGCTTTTGCGGCAGACTACAGCGCCACCTACAGGCCTGGCATATGTACTACAGCGTCTCCAGCGCTTTCGAGCGGTCTCTCATTCCCCTGATAGATGGAGAGTTGCCCATATAGGCGTAGCACCCCTTTTCTGACGTCAAAAACATTCAAATAGTAATCAGCTCCATTGCAGCCCCGTTTTTAGAGATTTGGGTATGGAGGAACGGAGAGAGGGTTGCGTTTTCTGACACTTGGTGAGTTCTCTGACACACCGGGGATACATATTCATGTATAAAAGACGTACACAAGTGCATTTTGCATGATAGGTCCCCTTTAAGTAAATAGTAAGTGTACTTATGACAGTATGTACACTTCCTACTGTGCAGAGAACAAAGATTAGAAGAGAGTTGATGGTCAGGTAGATGGTGGATGTTTGTGTTTTTACCTGAGGAGTGAATGGCCTTGCTGCGTTTCTGCATCACCTCCATCAGGGCCCCCACGATGCCTGCCGACAGGGCGGGGGTGGAAGGAGCTGAATCGCTTAAGGGTTAAATAGGTGATAAACGACCCACATAGTATGTCAAAAACATCAGAACAAAACAAAATAGTATAGTATGACAAAATGTCTGAGAGAAAAATACATAGTTATAGTAAGTCCGAAATATTTATAGAAAAACGTATGTTGAAATTGTAGTTAATTGACTTGTTTAGTGTTCGGTTGTATACTTAATAACACTTTAGTGACTTTTTTTGGCTTTATGGTGAAGACATCAATGATGACAACATGTCAAGTTTCATTCAAATACCTTGAAGAAAAGACAAAGAAAGATGCTTTGAATGTTTACAAAGAGGGCTCAGTACCATTATACAATGTATTAAACCTCTTAATCACCATTATCTTCAATAAGATATGGATGCATCCATGGAAAGTGAGATGAATTCATTGTGTGTTTAAGTGCTCCGGGCCCGAGGTATATTCCTTCACACATTTTAAATTTCACAAATGAAATAAACACCAGGAGTCTCTGGGAGTTTCAGTGTCATTTTATTGTGAAAACATCGGACAAGATGAACCACTCTCCCACACTCCGTGTACAGTCAATTATTCATGATTTCGTTTTGAGTGCGCCTGAAAATAAACGGAGTAAAACAGTGAGAAGCCGTCGAGAACAAAAAGAGGAGATTCTTTAGGTGTGTTGCCATGGTTATCAGAAGAAAGAAATATGGGTAGTCTGCGAATAAATAAATAAATAAGTGGCGTCCGTTTGAATTAGAGTCTTGCCTACTTCAGAGAGACGATCACTCTAAAGGCAGAGTGGGTACAGCACACACACACTGTCAACACACACACACACACACACACACACACACACACACACACACACACACACACACACACACACACACACACAACCACAACCATTATCCAGCTACTACATTTGTAGCACATGTGGCACTCGGACATACACACGGTGAGAAATGCTGATGACATGGTATAAATTCAGATACAGACATGGCTGATTTAGGACTCATTCCTCAAAAGGACACACGCACGCAAACACACACACTACTGTACAGCATTACATCCGCACAATGTGGCAGAACATGAAGCGGACACACACTCGGGAGGATGTGTGATCGGTCACTGAAGGAGGACGTAGACACATGAAACATGGATAGATTTGACAGATTTGTGATAAAGCCTTCCTCCCACAGTTTAAAGAAGATTATTTAAATGTATTCCACTGGGTACGCTCTTCACACTTTCCCTACACACAGCGAAGACAGTAATGACAGAACGCCTCTTCAGTAACGCTGATAGCTCACTTTGTGGCGAGATGACGCCCCCATTCATCATCCTGTTTATCCAACATGGCAAAAATAGCCGTCAATGGGAACGACATGGAATTAAAATGTTGAGTATATCACAGAGAAGGGGGGTGATTTTAAGTTTTGGGAACATCTTGTTGCGCACACTACAGACATGGGACGATCAAAAATATGCTTTAAAATATTTAAATAGAACTTATATTTGGAAATGTCTTTGTGGTGAAAAACAAACAAATCAAAACTCTTAAATAAAGTTAAACATAAATCATTAGAATTGTTCTGCATGAATAAAGAAAACATTAATACCTATATGTTGGAAGTCACTTAAGTAAGGCTATTATTACAATTTATAATCACCATTACTTTATGGTAAGGGTATTTTCTCGGGATTCGTCCCATGTCTGGCACACACAGTTTTATGTTTCTGTTCAACTACACTGTAAAAATCAACCTATAAGATCTACTCAATAAAATGGGGGTAACAATTTGCACACACTTCTTTTGAGTAGATTTTACCCAATGTTTTTGGGTAAAGGTTACTAATATTTAAGACTTACTTTAAGAAATTAAGTCAAATCTAACTCAATTACTTAAAACATATTATTTATAAATGAGTAATATTTACTCTCAATCATAGGCAGCTGGGTAAAGATTACTAATATTTAATATATAAGACTTACTTTAAGAAATTAAGTCAAATCTATCTCAATCACTTAATAAAACGTATTACTTATGAATGAGTAATATTTACTCCTAATCATAGGCAGCTATTTACTTAATAATTTATCCATATTACACATTAATATTACTTTATTAGTAAGGTTACCAGTAAACAATATATTGCCACACACAAGATTTTATTGATCATGTTTTTTTTATTGACCAAATGTATAAGTGCAATATGGATTATTAGTTTAAAAGTAAGAGGAAGGTTGATTGATACCTTCTGACATTTGAAATATGAATTTTTGTTCAGTGAAGCTGGAATAAACCGTTGCACTTTAAGGACAAATCAAAACAAATCCTCTTTTGTATCATATGTAATCCAGCAAACCCCAAATCTTAAATCAACTTTATAATGCAATGTAAATAAATGCTTGTATAGGGAAGTCATGTGTTCACCCATTCATCCCCTCTTTTTCTCCTTATTATATTATTCTATATTACAGCAGAGTGTGTAAAACAGCATAGCGATAGGCAGGACATTGAGCGTTTAAAATAAACATAAAGGAATGAATAGTGTGTGTGTGTGTGTGTGTGGACTGGCATTACTATCCTTGTGGGGACCTACATCTGTTTACACAGTCACGTGTGGGGACTCGCCTCCCTTATGGGGACATAATAATAATTTTAGGGTGAAGACTTGGTAAGGGTAAGGGTTAGGGTTAGGCATGTGTTGGTTATGGTTAAGGTTAGGATAAGTCTCCAGAAAATGCATGTAAGTCAATATAATGTCCCCTGAAGTGATGTATACATGGTGTGTGTGTGTGTGTGTGTGTGTGTGTGTGTGTGTGTGTGTGTGTGTGTGTGTGTGTGTGTGTGTGTGTGTGTGTGTGTGTGTGTGTGTGTGTGTGTGTGAGAGAGAGAGTATGTGTGTAAGGAGGAAGGCCAAGGTGAACATGACAGCTTAAAAACAACAGCAGAATGAAGGACATCATGTTTACACTGTACACACAAAAAATGCATTTGAGCTGTAGATAAATAAATGAAACAGGAAGAGAAGGAGAGACAAAATAAAAACCCGGCTTCGTCCCTCTATGCTGATGAACGGTTATATTATTGGTTAAATAGATGCTGAAATATCTTTTGGTGCCAAAATAAAAACCTTTACAAACCTTTAGTTTTTACTTCAATGCCTCTTCGGCCTTTTAAGGGAGAGAGTGGGAAATATACTTATTTGAATACCACACAGCTAGCAACCACGTAGCTTAGCTTAAAAACAGAAGAAAAAGGCGGGAAAATTCAATCTGCTCAACTCTGTTTTTCCCATGAGCCTCTGCTGCACTTTGTGTTTAGTGCTAATCAACACCTGTTAGCACGCTTACACCCTATGATGGTGACCACTCTTAGCATGTTAGCTGCTACACATCAGTATTTTTAACATGCTGCTAGCGCATAGCAAATTAGCATATTTCCCATGTTGTCAAACCACCCCTTGATTTGGTATTGATATTAACCGTTCATGACACTATTCTTTGTTGTATATCAAATGTGTTTGTCTGTATAAATAATAAATAAAAGTACACATCACATCCTTGAATAACCTCCCTCGGATATGTTAAGAAGCTTTAGTATTCCTGCAATTCAGTCCAACAATAGACCTCGTCCGAAAACAACATAATTATACCCGTTGTATATACACAGCTGGGCAGTGAGTTAAGAATAGCCACAAAACAAATGTGGCTGTTTATTTTTGTCCACCACTGACTTTTATATGCAGTAGGCAATTTCTTGGATTGGGGTGTAAGAGGAGAAAATAGCGATGCCTAAGAGGTCCTTTGTGTATCGTTTGTCTTCCTTTCTCGGGGCTAAATGAGCAGTTTAGGCTGAGGCTCAGTCAGTGTGTTAAAGTGCAGAGGTGTAACTGCTGAGTAAGATGCTGCGTGGCATCAACATCAGCAGGAGCGCTAATGTGAAAGCTGAGTGTGTGTGTTTTTGTGGAGGCTGTGCTGAGAATACAGCCATTGTTTGTGCACGGCTACCGGTAGCTGTTCTCCTTTATTAGAGCCAGATGTCTGTGTGTTTGGGGTAAAAAAACAAATAAATAAGGTCTGTTCTCTCATTACACCCCCCTTACACTGGCACATATACACACTACGGCAATAATACAGTTACAAGGAAGGGTTTACAGCTAAAATGTGAAGAATAATGTGTCTATTAGTCATGTAAATGTTACCAGCTTTCAGACCCAGAATTGCAAAACTCAAGATAAACGGTCCATTATTTGTATAGACAGTAAGACCTCTTTAATGATTTAGGATTATGCAGAATGTATTTGCTGAACAATTAAAGGTCTTACAACTAAATGTTGATAACAGGATGCAAGGCTCTTTAACTCATTACACCTTTAAATGTTAATACTGATGAAGATTATGTACTTAATATACATAAAATCATAATTCTGGCTATTTACATTGTTTTTCTACTGCTATTCCTGCCTTTTGCGTACACTCAAAACTGAATATCTAAATTGATGTTATGCAGATGTAGGGACCTCTGATAAAAATGTGTGATATTGTGCGGTGTAATCGATGGTGTCTCGACTTCACTGGGCTTTAAAATAAGTAAAAATAAAACCAGACTCATTTCCCTTGATCCATTAAATACCTGCCGTCTAGTAATCAGTAGTATAACAGCATCAGCATCAGCAACATCTCTACACTGAATCTGGTGAATCAAATCAATACCAGCCGGAATGATGGACAACCCTATAAATAAAACTCAAGGAATTTGTCTTATAAATAATCAGACTAACAGACTGCATGAGAAAATGATATTTCTTTTTCAAATATGCTTCTTTTTTTTACCTTGAAGCTGGAGTGGTTTATAATTCACAACGAGGTATGAATAAAATACCGTCTCTCTTTCCCTCTCTCTCTCTGCTGTATAATACACAACAGCCTTTAATCCAATTCAGCATGGTATAGAGAGTGCCGTTATTGACCTTGACAAGGCTTAGCATCGCTATCGTTAATCACATTACACTATGAGATGCAGTCTCTGATTCTGAGATGGGGGCATTAGATTCTGGATATGTTTACAAAGTACAGCAGCGAGTCTCATGTTGTGGTCAAGGAGGATAAACTTACGAATTTGCTCAACTTCAAAGATGTGTCCTGAACACTGAGTGTGGATCTCTGAGGCTCTGGCAGGCATTTTGGCACCAAATGTTTGACAAGAGGAACTGGGACATAAGTCATAAATATGATGATTTCAGACACAGAAGGACAAAGCCATGGAAATGTACCGTATACATCCCTCGAAAAATGGAAATGCTGCAATGTACCAATAATGTATTGAGGCAAGTAGTGAAGAAGAAGAAGATATTTTAAGACCTAACATTTTCATCAGTCCAGGAAAAAAAAGCAATACAATCTTTCTCTCTTTAATAAGAAAAGCGAATTAAATAATATATTGTTATTGCTGCTCGCAGCAATGCTTCATAATACAATAAAATAGCAATAAGCAAGAAGACAACAAGATATTCTTAATTTATGGGAGTGTCCGCTAATCAGGTGATGAGATGCCTTCTTTAACCCTTTCACTACCACACTCTTTTCAAGCTCTGCGCAGACTCAAAGTCACTCAAAGTCACGTGAGAACATCCTGCACCTTTTCTAAACATGTCCTGTAGCTCAGAGTGTTAAGGATGTTTGGTGTTACAGGCAATGATTTATTAAGCACTTCCTCTCTGTACATTTCAGTTTTCTCGGGGTGGTGGTTCAACCAACTTCATAATGATACCGTGATGGTCTGATTTTTGTCTGAAGGCCGTGATGCTCCAGCTGTAGAAGGTCTTGGACGTGGAGTCATATATTACAGGGCGTCCTTGAGCCGGTGTCCCTCTGAAGTGTTGGAATCTAATGAGGGCAGGGAGCGACTGGCATTGGAGCGAAGGACATGAATTGTGTTTTACAATTTGACGGAGTTTGTCTATTGATCGGGGGGGACAGAGGGGAGACAAGCTTGGCTCCCACGATGCATTGGGGTCAGGGCGCGTGCGAGGCCACTGTTTTGCCTTGTAGAATCTGAAGCAGCCTAATTAGTCAGCAGTTTGTTTAAACATGTATCATGAGGAGAGTGCCTCTTTAGGTCTGTCCTCTGAGAGTAAGAGTCCCCTTTTAAAAACACCTTGAAGACCTGCTTCACCCACACATTTAAAGTCTTTGCATGCATTTGTTCCATTTTGCCCACCCTCACATCGAATCAGTTGACTGGACAATCCTCAAAGTTATGCCCAGACTAGCACGCATTACCTTTCTTTCTTTCTTTCTTTCAACACCTGTATGTACGTCTATTTCAGACCCTGAAAGGTACGACAAGTTTTACAAAAAAATCAAGTTTGTCTCCACTCTTTTCGTTTGCCTCTCCTTAATCGAGGCATCAGTTCTCAGAGTCTCCGTCCTCCATTAGTCCATCCGCAGGTAGCTGGGTGTGGTGTAGTTGTACATGATGAAGTCCAACTTGTAGAGCTGGTAGAGTTGGATCTGCTGCTGAATGCTGATATTGCTGAAGAACTGTGCCGTCATGGCGTCCGTGGTACGAGTGGATTTGGCGTAACTCGGGAAACGCAAGGAATCGCCGACACCCAAAAGCCTTAGCACGTAGTTAGCATCTTCCTCCAGAGTGTCGTACTTCCCCACCATGTCGTAGTGGATGTGGCACGGGTGGCACAGCTGGTAGACGGTCTGCCAGTGCTCGTTCAGAGGGCCGTCGCGCTGAGTCGCCGGATCCACCAGGTACTCTGCAAACTCTTTGAACTTCACATCGGCACCGTTGACGAGGGCTTCCTGGGTCGCGTTCTTGCGGTAGCGCTGGATGATACGGGTGCCGAAACGCTTGTGAAAGGACGAGTTGTACTTGAGGGTGAACTTGTTGCGGTAAGCGGAGACCAGCCTCTCGAAGGGCTCACGGACGAAGAGGAACTTCAGGTAGTTCTTGAGGCGGTGGTTGATCTCGGAGATACTGTACTGGTTCAGCGTCTTCAGGTTAGAAGGGATGTGGGCTTCGTTGGACGGGATTTCCATCGGGTCGCTGTGGAAAAAGAGGAAAATGGACATTGACAATGTGCCACCACATCTCCATCTAACACTGTTGGGAAAATAGTGAGTGTACTCTTCCAATATCAGAGTACACATGATAACAAAGGTATCCCAACTGTAGCTGTGTACATGATAGGATGTGTGATTACCTAGAAGAGCATCAGGACTGTTTGAGGCAGATGATAGCTATGTGATTAACATGATGATTCAGCCTCTATGGAGATAGACATATGACAAGCATGCTCATTTCTGACGTGGAGCTAATCTGAAGTAAACATTGAATACTGCTTTCTATTCCTCCATCTTGTGACTGTGTAACTCCCTCTCTCGGATATCAGCATGTGAAGGACACTGCTCAGGAACTAGTTGATGCTCTGTATGTGATGACTCCTTCCATTCTGGAGAGGATCACAAATACATGGATCCTGAGATTGAAGCTCAAGCCGGTGACGAGTGATATTTTTCTAACAAACACAATATGTCCTTACAGTGCAAAACAAAAGTAGCTGGCTAAATATTTCTTCACACTTCTGGGCAGAGAAACAGGTCCCTCATTGTAAAAAGCAATAGATTTTAAGTGTCCTTTGCTAATTGGAACAGTACAATTAATGCCCTTCATTTGCACAGAACATTATCTGCTTAGCTACTACTGATCGACCACAATGGTTTGATACTTGTATCCGTGCCTTGGGAGTAATTGATTACATTAAACACGATTGCGTAATCAGGATAAAAAAACAAACGGTAACTGTATTCCTTTAGAGCAGGGGTTTCAAACTCAAATACACAGTCTCTTTTCCTTTTCGGTCAATGGAATGTTTACAGAGACATGTTTTGTTAACGATTATTATAAATTAAGATTTGCATACCATGAACGGAACAAAGATGAACTAAATTGAACTGATATCCTGTGCATTTTGCTTGTCAATCACAAAAGCATTATATTTATTGACATTTAGAAGAGAATGAACTTTCCAAGACTTCCAGAAACTAGACCAGGTGTCTAAACTACGGCCCGGGGGCCAAATGTGGCCCGCGGGACATTTTGAAACGGCCCTCAGCAGATTCAAAAATGTATAATGACTTAAGTCTGCTTGTCTTATATTGTACTTCTTAAATACATGTTCAAATATATCACACAGTATTCATGTATTAATACACCGAATTTCAAATAAATTCACTAAATTAAAGTTAAAAACATGTTAAAAACAAAATCTAAGTTGATAATAAAAGAGCCCAATAACAAATTCACATAACAACCTTGAACTAGACCGTTCATATTTCCTCTTATTATAATGAATCTGAAGCTTCTGTTTTAAGGAATGAGCTGCGAACAAGATAAAGTAAACCCTCTGGAGAGCTGGGAGTTGTTTTTTCTTACAGCATTTTCAAGTATCAAGAATAATTCACCGATATTGGATAGATTTTTCCAACTTATAACTGAACTTAAGAGGCAATATACCTCGAGTGAACAGCCCAGCCCTTCGTATATTTTTCTATATGTGGCCCTTGGAGAAAAGGGTTTGGACACCCCTGGTCTACACTGATGCCCCACCTGTATTTTCCTCGTCCTGTGAGCACCATCATGACGCGTTTCCAGTTGGTACAGGCCACCTTGGGGACGTAGCAGTAGATGAGCTCGTGGTCCTCGTCCACCACGAGGTGTTTGAGGTCTGCGTGAGTCAGGACTCTTCGCTTACGGCTGGACGCGCTGTAGGCTCGACAGGAATCAACGACCTGGTCCCTCCGAGTCTGGTGCAGGATGGCGGCTCCAGACAACTCCGGCTGTTTAGGGAGATAGAGGAGAAGAAAGCGGGAGAATGTAAACAAAATGCTTTCAGTAAGTGTCTAGATTTTAGATATTAGTTGTGGCCTTAAAGCTGGTTGCTACCAAACAAATCAGCTTGTTGGGCAGTTGACTAATAAACTGGAAACAAGGGATTTTGGTTGGTGTTGTCAAAGTTATACAGGTTTGTTCAAAGGGCACTTTATTGTCATATGTACAGCTAGAGTAGAAATGAAATAGTACAAGAGAGAATGTTGCAAGACTAATGAAGCTCAGCGCAAGTTCAACCAGGAAGACCTTCTCTATTCATTCATTTACTATGCTATGTTACTAGGCCTACTCTCTCTCGTCTCAATAAGTGATCGGGGGCGTCACTCCCCAGCTTAACCAATCACTTCGCTCTATTCTCACAAGCCTATCATAGTGCTCCGCTAAACCTTTTAAATCTGCTCTCCTCCCTCTGACAGCTGTCATTTCAGGTGACTCAATGCAACCCTCCTCCATCCTTTTTCACCTCCTGTCCCTCCGGATCCAGGGTCAAGCTAAGCCCCTCCCCTTCAGACCGAACCCAACCATCCATTCACCACCACCAGTGTTTAGACCCCGGGGGGTTTCATCGGATCGGTTGTCCCCTCCCGAATGATACTTCCTGCACAACGTGGCCTAATCGCCAAAACTCCATTACATTCATTTGTGTATTCCTGGCAATAGATATGTATTCTTACATCAAAACCGTGTCTCCTGATTGAAATGCAGTAATGCAGGAGAAGTTATATGTAAAGTCAAATAGAATAAATTGAGCAAAAAAAAAATCAAACAATCCACATCTATACATCTTCCAAATACATCCAAGAATATGTCTGTCTTTCTTTGAATGTAGTTTTTTGGAAAAGTTAAGAAAAAAATATTTTACTAAGAAAATTGCTTTAAAGGTGGGGTAGGTACGTTTGAGAAACCGGCTCGAGATACACTTTTTGTTATATTCCATGGAATGCTCTTAACATCCCGATAGCAATGAATATCTGAAGTGCTTTGACAAAGAATCCATAAATAAATGTCATCAGTGGAAGCCGTGGCGCTGTAAAAAGCACGACCAATCATCCGAGCCGGCCCGGCTAAAGTAACTGGATGGCCTACCTGCCTGTCAGCCTTCCATCTGGGCACACACTTATCTCGTGCCCTCATTGGTCATGTGCGCGTTCGTGTGTGTTGGGGGAGGGGCTCTGTAAGGAAGTAGCAGATTCTTCCCGGTTGTGTATTTTCAAATTCTAGCACACTCGAGCCGGTTTCTCCAAAATGACCTACCCCACCTTTAATGAACTGAAGAAATATATTTTAACATATATAATTTATTGTTTTCATTTGAACACAGCTTTGTGTAGATCTGCTGGACAATAAAGCACTTCTCCTCTTCACACCCTTTTCCACATGTTACCGTTATAACTTTAGTTTTATTCGTGAAGTGGACATCTCACTGTGCCAACAGAGCACTCTAAAACGAATGAAAGGGAACTAAAGCAGAGAGGAGTGATAAAGACAGTCATTAATCTCAGCATTTATTATCACACTCATCTCTTTTTGACTTTACCCGAGTCGCTCCACAGACTGTGATGGAGATGAGTCCAAATGTACGGGGGAAGATAAGGGAGAACATTACAGATATTCAGTGCAAATCCAGTCAGTCATCATTCATCTGATGAAGAGGAGGAGGCTGGGGAGGAATTTAAAAGCGTCTGAGCGCAGGAATGTTTTCTTATCCCTCTTGATTATTATTCCTCTGGGTGTGAATCCCCCTTCAGGGCAGGTCCCCCCGGATTCCTCGCTAAATATAAATTGATGGTACTGTGATCTCCACCTACCGCGCTTTCCCAGTCACAACAAGTGTGGCCTTTCACTTCTCCAACCTGTCATGACGTCCTGAAATAACTCCAACCGAACGCTGGACACGAAGACAGCTTCACGTTTATGTGAACGTCTTTTTGAAGTCACTTTTTAAACAAAGTGGGCAATTCATGATCTGCACAGCCACGGCTTGTTGCAGGGGGGGAAATCAATCTTCTGCACATTTTTCGTCTGACGGAAACAGACAAAAGCAGTCATTAAGAGGTGATGTAGGAAATGCATGTCTTGTTACTTCTAAATGAGCTCCTTTAGATAGGCATGTGGTGATGCTGGTCACAAGGCGGTGATCTCCGTCATTACTTCGAGGACAAATCAATCGTGTGATTTTAGGAGGAAGAGTTTTCCCACTGGGAATTCACATTTCAACAATATTCAACAAAGACTCATGCCATCAGGGTTATGTCCTGAAACCTTTACTTATGTTTAAAATAAATAAGAACATGCCGCAGAGTTTCATCTTCATCAAAGTGACGCACCCAAAATATGTTTTTTTTCATTCCTGTGCAAAATGGGTAACTTTCGTATGACCTGATCCCATTACAGGGTATCTGCAGGAATCCTGAAGTCAGACGTAAGTCCTTTTTTAAGACCTCTATCCATACATTTAAAGACCACATCGCCACTTTGAGTTTTAACCGGTTACCTTGGCGACACACTTTACCTCACATTGACTATATACAGTATTGAGTGTCCTTCCTCCTTATCTTCCAACCATTTGGACGCAGACTTGCATTTCCCCATAACGATGTTGCTTAGCAACCGGCGTAAACGGACCTTCGCGCGCTATCAAGCAGTGAGCGCGCGATGTCCTGTTCAGATGACGTCAAACCCAACGGGATGCCATCAATAAACTACACAGAATCACTACACACCTACGCCATGATTACATTCAGGCAGACTGTAGAATACAACCTCTTTGGACCATTTATATACTTATTGAAAACAAGCTACAAAATGTGATACCTTGGAAAATGCTGTTTAGTACTTTTTAATAGCCTTCATCTTCGCTAAATTGATTTATCAACTTTTAAGACCCCGCGGACCCCCCTGCATTACTAGATAATAACTTCCTGCATATATGGATTTGGCTTCCAACAGAATACCCTGAGCACATTCAAATGTCAATCTTGTTCCCACAACATCAACCCGTTCCCTGAACATATGGATCTCCGACGAAAACAACATGTGTGCGTCAGGAAAATATCCTTTTCCCACCAAAATGCAACTCATGTACACATGTGGATCTTGCCCTTGATTTCTGCACGACATATCTTGCTCCAACAATAATCTTGTCACAGCGGGAAGTCAACTTGTGTGCACGCTATGTATGAATCTGGCACACAAAAAGAACTTGTTCGAACAACACTTGGTTCTTGTTTGTTTCAGATTGTGCTCGAAATGTAATATCTTAATTCCTCATGATAGTAAATGATGACACAGTTTAATATCCTGTCTTTTATCCAAAGCGACTTACAGACTCAAATGTGGACAATCCCCACAGGAGCAATTTGGGGGGGAAGTGTCTCAGGGACACAACGACATGCAGCGGGGTTTGAACCTCCGAACACCAACGCACTACCACTACGCCACACGCCTCCCTCCCAAATCAATACCTCTTTTCCCCTCGTCTATTTTTTTCCGCCTTTCCCTGTCATGTGAATTCCCTGAAAGGAATTGCGAGGGAATTTTAAATTGACACGGCATGATGGGTTTTGAACATCTGTGCTCTCTTTGTGTGTCCTTTCTTTATTCATTCTCACGCCAACACATCAAAACCCAACAAGGCGTTTCCGCGGAGAAGAGGAAGCGCTTTGTTGATGAGAATCTCTCTCCTTTATCCTCTCTGTGAACGTCGCAGCCGTCCGTCCCAAAGGAGGACAAACACTGTAATTAGCATGGGAGAAAGAGAAAGAAACAAGCGGGGGAATCTTGTCATCTCTTCCCCCGCCTCACTGTTCTTGCTCCTTATCTTTCACAGGATTACTTTCGGCTGTTTCATCTCCTATCCGAGCGTCTCAGTCAACTCTCTCGTCCATGAAAGGGTGAGGAGAAAGAGGAGGAGATGGAGGAGGAGACAAGCGGATTCAGTCTGAGAGGGATCACTGACCTCTGGCCATGGCAAGCCTTTCCCGTGGGAGAGCAGACACCATCACTTGCACATTACCCCTTTAATCTATAAAAGCAGCTTCAAATAAAACAGCATGTTAAATTTAGTTTGAACCCAGTTATTTAACTATTTAGCTGGATTATTGTGATATAAGGGTAGATGAAAAAAACTAGCAATTAAATAAGATGGCTAGAGTCACAAAAAATGTGTCCTTAAAGGTGGGGTATGTCATTTTGGAGAAACCAGCTGGAGTGCGCTAGAATTTGAAAATACACAACCGGAGAAAATCTGCCACTTCCTCACAGAGCCCCTCCTCCAACACACACGAACGCGCACATGACCAATGAGGGCACGAGATAAGTTTGTGCCCAGATGGAAGGCTGACAGGCAGGTAGGCCATCCAGTTACTTTAGCCGGGCCGGCTCAGATGATTGGTCGTGCTTTTTACAGCGCCACGGCTTCCACAGATGATATTTTTTAATGGATTTTTTGTCAAAGCACTTCAGATATTCATTGCTATCGGGATGTTAAGAGCATTCCATGGAATATAACAAAAAGTGTATCTTGAGCCGGTTTCTCAAACTTACCTACCCCACCTTTAAGTGCTTTTATTAACAGCCAAAACGCTGAAAGAACACAACGTAACAAGGATCTACAGTCCAAAATAGAAAGAAAAACAAATCTCAATATATATGTACAGGTCGAGGATATATAACTGGTACCTCTCTGCTCTATAGCCACAGTCAGACTAACCCCAAAACACTTGTGGCCAGAGGTTTATATATGTTAAGCCCCTCCCCATAGGACAATCAACTAGTTATACCCTTAATTACTGTTATTCTTATCATCTACAAACATATTCAAAATGTAGTTCAAACTAATTAAACACAATAAATCAAATAGGTCAACATATTCTACATTTCTGACCACAGAAGCCTTAAACATTAACACTTTTACAAGTGGAAGAAAATAGTCACCCGTGCCCATGCACTACATATGCTCCAATTGAGCACAGGTGTTTCCACTGATTGAGCCTCTACGTAAGACTGCAGTTTTCTGTTGCTCTGCTTGGACCTCACAACCTTGAACGAGAGGGTAAGCAGGTTACTTTGGCACAGCATCGTTATGTATGACTTCAAATAAAGCTGTCTTGAACTAATAATGACTTGGGTTTTATTTGACCAATGTCCAGCAAAGTTATTCATGTGTTTGCCTCGGTGTGCCTTTTACCATGCCCCTATGCCAACCGTGATGAAGGTGTCTTCTTCACCACTGTATACTAGATGAGATGTGTGAAGTGGCTCATTCTGGGTTTCCTGAAACCACAATGAGGTGAGGGTGTCCGACACACATTTCCAAAAAGCATGCAGAGAGATGTTCTTAGTTTAGCCTAAACTTGCCTTAAACTGTTTTAGATAAAACAGATTCATCCAAAATCCAAAAACTGCTATTGTGACCAGACAATCGTCAAAATAAAGTGCCACATAATGTGATCCACTGTAGAATAATGCGTCCAATAATGTGAACAGAAAACTGTATGCCCTTCTAACATCTAACACAAATTCACACAACTTTCTCGTCGATTTAAAGCCTCTCCCATCACCAATTGGTGCCCGTTATCAAAACATAATTATATAAATATTAGATAACAGACATCGTGACAGTTCTGGAAAAATGTAATTAGTAAGGCTGTAACTCAAATATATCTGTTAGATCATTTCAATATAAAAGCTGTTAATGTCTCCAATAACAATGTGTCCCTTTCTGTTAGCAACTGCATTTATTGTCTCTTTTGCATCCTTGTCCATTAAAGGAAAATGCATGCATCTATCTCACCATAGACACCATTATCAGTGTCGTATATGCATAAAAGCAAAGCCTCTGCGTCCTTCTCTTCAGGAGGAGTTTGACAGAAGCCCGTCGTACATTCACCAGAGCGCGCTTTGCCTGTCGCTGCACATTTGTTGTTGAAAACGTGAGAGAGTGATGATGACGGGAACGCAGAGATTGTGTTTCCATATTTCAACTGTTCATTTCCTCGCCAAGGCTGCTTGACTCTCACTGAAAAGTTGTTTGAAATATGATCTGAGAATAAGCCCCGACATGCAACAGCGGTAATGCTTTGTGAAGATATGCTGATGTCTGCAAGGAAAGGAGATAGAAGAGGAAGGGAGCTGGGGGGGATTGTTCTTTCTTAGTAAGATCCCATGTTCTGTTACACACAGACGAAGAGTAAGGAAATAAGGTACAGGTTATTAAGTAGGCTGGTGCTACACACAACCATGGGTCTCAAAATTCACTTTTTCACCGCATGTTAGGTCATCTAATGCAGTGGTTCTCAACTGGTGGGTCGCGAGTATTGCACTTGAAACATATTGTTTTTTTATCTGTCATTCTGTGTACTATAAAGAGTATTTCCTCCAGTAATTTACTTACTTGCAGATTAAGATTATCAGTAAAATCCATGAATGTATCCGCATGGATTACTGTGAGATACATAGCAGGTATTATTACTTGTACTTCATTAAGTGTAATATCTCAGTACTCCTTTCACATGTGGCTATTGTGGAAATGAATGTAAAGTATTATACAGAAAGTTTAATACAGCGTATTTCTGGTATATTCATTTTTAATGTTTTTAATGTTTAATATGTGTATTAAAACTTGGATGGACAAGTCAAGTTTTTCCTCTTAATCATAGAGAGGTTTTTTATATTGATGTTCCTATAATGAAGTCCCATTTAGCGCAAATGGTCTTTTCTTCCACTTGACTTGTTAATAATCAGGAGGTGGTTTTTTGGCTATATGGTGAGTAGGTATGATACCGGACAATCTGTGATCTCTGCTTTAAGTAAAATAATTACCCATTGATAAGTGTTTCAGAGAGTCATTTTGGCTTTCGAGGGCAGAACTCAGTAGATTGTCTGTAAGAGTTTTCTGTATAATCTGGAAGCTTAAATTAATGAGAGAAATGTATGTGCGTTCATTTCAAGACTCCTAAAGAGCAGGAGACGAGTGGGTCACACACAATTAGAGAGACAATGGTCCTTCTGATTCTGGGTGAGCTGACTTCGGAGTGGAAGGGAAGTTCAGAAATGGCCTTAGGGTATAGGAACAGTTAAGCTTTGTTGGTTAGCTGGTCCTGAGGAGGTCATGAGATGATGACTGGTAAACCCCAACAAATATGGCTTTCTTAGAGAAAGACATGTGACATTCACGAGGGACTGCAGGATGAGATGTGTGTCTTCATTATGCTGAGCAATACCGGTGTTTGTGTTTTATTGATTTCATTTTGGAATAATTGGTTTAAACAGATGTGTGTGTTAAAGATGTTTTGGGGGATATGGGTGGGTCGTCTGTTAATGAGTCCGCTGCTGTGAAATTAATGACGCCAAAGCAGGACGGGGGACTGCCTAAGGAACACATCACACACACACACACACACACACACACACACCACAACACACACACACACACACACACACACACACCACACACAATACACACACACACACACACACACAC
>CADEHL010001205.1:385000-422498 GCA_902827135.1 Harpagifer antarcticus | reverse complement strand
CTACTCTTCTCGCTCGCCTCTTCCTCTCTCTCTCTCTCTCTCTCTCTCTCTCTCTCTCTCTCTCTCTCTCTCTCTCTCTCTCCTCTCTCTCTCTCTCTCTCTCTCTCTCTCTCTCTCTCTCTACCTGTGAGCCAGGCTCAGTAATAACGGGGGCCACATGCCTACTAGTTTCCTTCCTGTGTTTAGATATCTGTGTGTGGCCTCGTGAAATCATTCCCTCTGGAGTCTTTTTGGCCAATCCCTCAGATTTTAATTGTGATGAATGAAACCAGCGCCCTGAGGATGAAGCACTGAAGGTAGTGCAAACACAACGTAGTGTACACTTATTAAAGAGTATAGCTTATATCTGCCTGCATACTGTACTTTCAGCCCTGGGGAGAAGACTCGACTCCAAAGTGTTACTTATTTATTCCATTATTTATCATTTTACTGTATTAGTTCAATGCAAGACTTTCTAAACAGTAAGAATAAAATGTTCTTAGGTAGGTGAAGCTGGGGGACTTGAATAACAACATAGTAAATGGATGTGATGCTTAGCTAGAGTTCTGCTTCTTTTAGGTCATGAAGCTTTATGACATAATGTTACAGATGCAATGACAAGGTAAGAGAGGCAACCTCTGATCTGATAACATTTAGATTACATGCGTGCATATACATCCAGTTGTTTATTTATGTATTATCTGCATCAAGGAGGTCGTGTTTTTTGCCTGTTGTCTGTCAGTAGGATTACAGAAATACTACTTGCATGAAGTATGAGAAATATCAAGACAATTAGTTCCTGAGGATGCCCCTTCAAGTAGAGACAACAACATCTGGCACAGATATATACAAAGTGATGTAAAATTGTCTAAGCAATAAAATACAACACATTTGCTTTGTAGCAGTCAGCTATTTCCACATGAAGACTTAAAGCCTCGGCGAAGAAGAATAAACTCAAGCCCAACGCTTAAACCGACAAAAATATGTCGAAAAATGTCCCAAGGGTCTACATTTTAAATTCCCTCTCACAAAGACAGAGCTACAAGAACGAACACACACACACACACACACACACACACACACACACACACACACACACACACACACCACACACACACACACACACACACACACACACACCACACACACAACACACACCACACACACACACACACACACACACACACACACACCACACACACACACCACACACACACACACACACACACACCACACACACACACACACACACACACACACACACCACACACACACACACACACACACCACACACACACACACACACCACACACACACACACACACACCACACACACACACCACACACACACCACACACACACACACACACACACACACACACACACACACACACACACACACACACACACACCCCCCTGAAGTTGACTCTAGCAGCAGTAACACCCCCTTGAGTACACAGAAATATATCAATGGGACTTCACATGAGAGTTCATGTGCGCCAAGTTTAATCTTAAAGCCGTCCAGAAAACCACTTAAAGCCTCCCTTTATGTATTTAAAAAGGTGCACGGTGATGAATGTTCAACAGAACAAACTGAATGTGAGAAAGCTGGAGAGTAGAGGAGGAGAGGGGACGAAGGACAGATGGAGGTGTGAGGAGAGAGACGACAATATACTTATTCATATAAATAGTTATCACAGCAATAAACCGTATATCATTTAATTTCATATTCTGTTCTTGTACATATCCCATATTCTATTGACATGTATACAGACTTTTTAGTTTGTATTTCATTATATATGTTGCACTGTTGGAGGAGCTCAGGTCAGAAGAATCTCATTTCTACACTGTGGCTTTGTGCATAAGACAATAAAGTCTTTGAATGTTAGAATTTGACCAGCTGCAGACAGTGGGAGATAAAGAGTGAGGAAGATGTTGATGGACAGAAGAGAGGAAGAGCAGAAAGTATCCCATCCATTACTGATAGCATCACCTCCTGCTTCCTCCTCTCTCCTCTAAGGAAAGAAGGAAGCATTGTTCTCCAGCTTCTCTCCCATGTTTCAAATCTCCATTTTGATTGGTTTTGCATGATGACGCACACAGGCTTGGGGGGCAAGGGAACAGAATCAGGATTTGATTACAATTAAAATAAATTACAGTGTTACAAAATACATTTTGAAATAAAGACTGATGTTTTAAAGGTGGACTGTTTCGTTCCCTTTAGGGGAACCGAAGGGAAGAAACACAACCAGATTGGTATAATTATATTTATTACAAGCGGGTGAAACAAAGTGGCAGGCAGAAACAAACAAATTGCCACAAACACCGGTTTACATAATAAACAATAGAGGCCACAAGGGCGCAAGTTTAAATGGGCAACCAAACTAAAGAAGGACTCTCAAAAGTGAGCCTGTTTACACACCTGAAATCACTGAACACTAACGAAAGGAAAACAATCAATCCCATATGGAGAAAATAAATACTAATATACTAAATAAAGAACGAAACAAAACCTCACTTTAACAGTGGTACAACTAACCAAATAATCTATACCCAACACAGCTAAACTAAAGGCAACAGTCACAAAATCAGAAGCTATACTCTAAACCAGGGGTCGGCAACCTTTTTGATATGAAGTGCCATCTAAAAAAAAAATTGTTATCAGCGTGCCAACGATCGAGAATTATCAAGGTGGGGGGGGGGTCCTGTCAGCGCAACTTACATGATGCCGAATTTAACAAACACATTTAAATAATTGGTTTAAACGGCATAATAATAATCACGATCGTTCGTTCTGTGATTCTCCAGAACACACATGTTATGATATTAGGGTCATGCAGAGTGAGATGAGATCACTGTCCCTTTAAGAGAGAGAGAGGGGTGTGGCTTGTGCATGTGTGTGTGTGTGTGTGGATGGTAGAGCCACAGTGAGAGAACGTGTGTTTGTTTCTGGAAGTGAAACGAGGCAGCAGAAAAACAGAGGTCTGTGATGTATTTTGTGAAACAGAAGAACAGCTAAATAAATGCAACGGCCTCCCAAGAAGAGCTCGCCTCTCTCCAGTCATTGAAGCTAAAGTGGGTATTGAACCTGAAGCTTGTTGCTTCTGCCCTCCTTGACTACGGTCTGGGAGCCGACAGGAAAGTTCAGCACACAGATGGCCAGTCCGCCCCTTTGTAGCATATTATTTCAATGAGCGATGAGCAGATCGCCCCTGGGCTTTCAACTAAAGACACAGCCACGCAAAAAACTGCGGCATTTGTACAGCTCCTTATGGGAACTGCAATTAATGAAGTGCTTTCCTCCGTGGTGAAACGATCAGCACCACGGAGGCAAGCGGCAGAAAGTCACCTGGAGTTAAAGAGAGCGGGGCTGCGTTGCGTGCATGGCTTCCTGCTGCGGGTAACGGGGAGACGCGCTCTGGCAGCGGTCTCGTTCAGGATCCGAAAATACAATTTAAATATTTTTGCACACTTATTCCACTTATTCCTAGTGTGCCACTGGTTACGGTGCCGTGTGCCAATGCTGGCACGCGTGCCAGGGGTTGCCGACCCCTGCTCTAAACACTAACTAAGCTACTCTACACACTACACACGGGTTTTACCACAGTTAACAGAATTCTCTAAGCGCAAGTAGCAAGAGGCGTCTGTTCCTCAACAGAGCCTCCAGAGTGAAGATAGTCTGCGGCCTTTGCACTCCTCCCCAGCAGGTGTGCGCTGGCTGTGCGCTGCGATTGGACGTCGTCAATCCAATCACCGTCTTCAGAGTCGGACCAGGAGATGGGCAGCCAATGGTGTTGGAGCAACCACACAGCTCATTTACATAATCACCCACACAGCTGAAAACACTCACAGGCAGACTAATGAGCAGACAAACAGCAACCGTAACATGGACGTACTGAATGAATTCTCTTTATGGTTTATATTTAGGCTACTTTCATTCTTCCTTATTTCAAATACATTCATCTTTTTAATATAGTAGACACCTAATTCATTAACGTATCAAGCTTAAACTTACTAATGACATATTGGTTTCTTCCACATGTGGAAAACTTTTCTTAAAGGTCCCATGTCATGGCCATTTCTACTGACCATAATTCCATTGTTGAGGTCTACTAGAATAGATTTATATTGTGCAATTCTCAAACAGCATCTCTGTATAGTATGTGTATTCACTCTGTCCTAAACGGCTTGTTGGAGCTCCTGCCCCCCCCCCTTCCTATGAGCCCAGTGGCCGTCTGCGAGACAGCGAGACACAGCGAAACCCAGCCCGAACACACACACACACACCCGCAGCCTGGCTGGGAGTTTGTGTGTGTGCTCACACACCGACTCACAGCCTCGCCGCGTCCCGCCGTCTCAGGGAGGAGAAATCGGCGGAGCTGCAGCTGAGAAAAGATTGAGTGTGTGTGTGAGGAAGTCCGTGGATTGGTCAATTTGGACCAATCCGCGGACGTAACGGCTCCGCGGATTGGTTCATTTTGACCAATTGGTCCATTGGGTCGTCGTTACGTCACTTGGTTCCCGGAAGAAAAAATAGACAAAGAAAACGAGGCGTTCTGGGGCAGCACAGACAGGTCTTCTCTGTGTTAGAGTTTTACTCGCTACAGAGTGTACTTTGAGGGTTTGTGACTCTGCAGACCGTTTACATGCAGAACAACCTTCATAACAACAAGGGGACGGGTAAGAACCGGAAAAGCACGACATGGGACCGTTAAGTAACCCTCCCCACCCTCGTAGCCTATACACTCCATATTGTGTTTGCTCCTCATCCTTTGTTGAATTCCTCTCCTATCGCCAGTGGTTTCCGTCCACTTGCTTGAGATTAGTAATCCATCACCGCCAACATTTTAGGACCTTTTGTCAGAATGACATTACCACAGGAGGCAGGGACTGTTTTGAATACTGATGATGCATGCAAGGACACTCAGAGGTCTAAGGCAAACAGAACAACACTTTTTACAACTTTATTTTTGTATCTTAAAACCTGGTAGTTTGAGTTCTTTGTAGCTTTGTTGATTGTAATAGCAGTGTACTCCCCAAAGTATGTGTTGAGTGTTGCTAAAATTAGAGCCTAAGATAACAAGCAAAGCTGTCAGATGTGAGAAAAACATACATCTAAGCAAATGAATTTGGAAAGAAAGTCCCAAAACTGTCCATGAAAAGATCTCTGAACGATTACATGTTTCTTGTCAAATGAGCCACGGTTTGGTAATCTATACCTTCTGCAACTCAAACTCTCTATACAGGATGTGTTTGGGGTCGCATGTGATTTTACAGCCTTGCTTTCTCACCATCTCCTCAAATATCTCCTGCTGCATGAGCTCCATACGTAATCTGCAAAAACTGCTTACAACCTGTCAGATAATCCTGCCACTAAAGGCCCGGACACACCAAGCTGACACCAAAGAACTGAGACAGATGGACCCCCGACTGTTACGTCGCCTCACGTCTCTGCGTCTAACACACCGCAAAGACTTCAGCCGACGGCCAAGAAGCACGTACGAACTGCGCATGCGTGAGTGGCAATAACTCTCCTTACCAGCAGGTGGCGGTAGTGTGTATTCGTGATTCAAAAGAGGCAACAACCGGAAGACAGACTGCGTGACAACCGAGAGAAGAAGAACAGACTGCGTGATATAAACAAACAACAAATAGCGTGTGCGTTCCATGTTCCCTCTACAGCGAGAAGCTCACGGGGCTTTCCCGAACCTGAGTCGAGAGCTGGAGTTAAATGAAATCTTAATCTTAATAGTTTGTTAGGGTCCCTCACTTCTGTTTCGCTTCTCATGCACTGATTCGCTAGCTGAACAGCCAATCAGAGTCATTTCTTTTGCCGACAGCCTTTGGCCGACTGCCCACCGATTCGACATGTAGAATCGGTGGGTTTTCGGCCGAAAAGGTGTCAGCACGGCTGAAAAGACACAACGGTGCGGGACACACCAATCTGAGTAGGGCATGTCGACGCCCATCGACGGCCAAAATCGGCTTGGTGTGTCCGGGCCTTAATGCTTGACTGGGACTACTTAAAAATCAGAATAACTTTAATTACTGAACTCCAAGATATTAGCGGTCACTTTAATACAAAATCCCTTCAGTTCGAGAAAATCCAATAAATAAAGAGCTTTTTGAACATTAGAGCAGTAGAGCCACTAAATACAAATATGAAAGCTGAAAAGAAGCGTATGTCTTCTTTAATCGCACAGACATTCTACATAAAGGAGCATAAAGGTTATCAATTACTTGGTCAGCATGTTTCCTTATTACAAAATGTGACTTTGGCCTTGCAAATGTAATTTCCTCACAATACAGCTGGTGAATGCAATCCTCTTTGGCAGCGTCCTGTAAGGTGAGTTGGCCGCCAACAAAGCTCTTTTTACCCTTAAAATTATTGGCTGCCCGGAAGGTGGGAAATCATCCTAAAATGTATCTTATGCTTCGGAAAGTAGTCGGCAGTAATTAACGATAGAAAAGATTTGTAGTGAATGGGATCAATTGTGTGAAACCACAAATTCAGATTTTAATTGTTTTACAGAATTCTGATCAATTTTAATGAATCTGCTTATTTCTACCAACATTTTGGATTTGTTTGTCGTGAATATGGGTGTTGTTAAAGGAGGACATATTATTCAAATGTTCAGGTGTATATCTGTATGTAGTGTCTCTACTTTAAAGAGTCCTCTCCTGCTGATGTTCAGGTGTATATCAGTATGTAGTGTCTCTACTTTAAAGAGTCCTCTCCTGCTGATGTTCAGGTGTATATCAGTATGTAGTGTCTCTACTTTAAAGAGTCCTCTCCTGCTGATGTTCAGGTGTATATCAGTATGTAGTGTCTCTACTTTAAAGAGTCCTCTCTGCTGATGTTCAGGTGTATATCAGTATGTAGTGTCTCTACTTTAAAGAGTCCTCTCCTGCTGATGTTCAGGTGTATATCAGTATGTAGTGTCTCTACTTTAAAGAGTCCTCTCCTGCTGATGTTCAGGTGTATATCAGTATGTAGTGTCTCTACTTTAAAGAGTCCTCTCCTGCTGATGTTCAGGTGTGTATCAGTATGTAATGTCTCTACTTTAAAGAGTCCTATCCTGCTGATGTTCAGGTGTGTATCAGTATGTAGTCTCTCTACTTTAAAGAGTCCTCTCCTGCTGATGTTCAGGTGTATATCAGTATGTAGTGTCTCTCTTAAGAGTCCTCTCCTGCTGATAGGTATATGTAGTGTCTCTACTTTAAGAGTCCTCTCTGCTGATGTTCAGGTGTATATCAGTATGTAGTGTCTCTACTTTAAAGAGTCCTCTCCTGCTGATGTTTCAGGTGTATATCAGTATGTAGTGTCTCTACTTTAAAGAGTCCTCTCCTGCTGATGTTCAGGTGTATATCAGTATGTAGTGTCTCTACTTTAAAGAGTCCTCTCCTGCTGATGTTCAGGTGTATATCAGTATGTAGTGTCTCTACTTTAAAGAGTCCTCTCCAGCTGATGTTCAGGTGTAAATCAGTATGTAGCAACTATCAGCAGGATAAGACCTTTGTCAGCTCCTTCCTCTCAGTCTGTCATCCTCCCTCCTCATTGTAAACTGCCCAATAAAAGGTGAGAAGCCATTAAGAAAGCAGCCCATAATACGCCTGAATTTCATGAAGGCAATCGTGTAGTAGCAGGTGTCATGTTCTCAGATGGCTCATGAATCTAGACGGTGGAGAGCTAAATGATGTGAGGCTTCGCTGTGTTGGAACCGACAATGACGGTGCAATAATAGTCCTGATTCTCTCAGACACAGAGAGGATTACCAGCTGCTGACGACAAACACTTTGTTTAAGTAGCTTCGTCTTTCTCCTGCTCTGTTCTTGCAGAGTGTATTTACTTAAAATTGTTAAAAAAAAACCTGTCTGCTTGTGACCGTTTAGATTTCTGGAAGACAGCTTTATCGCCTCAAGCCTGCGACATTTCCCGACTTACTATTGGACGATAGCAACTATTAATGCCAGTGGCGAACCGTGTCTTTCACAACTGGACCTTCTGTAGACACACACACACCACCCCCCCCCCGGCGTTATAATGTCCGTCTTTTCACTGAATTGTCGTCTTGAAAGGGTACTCACAACAATTCCGCAACAACTTCATCTTCACCTGTTGCACTTGCCATTTCAACGTTACAAACAATAAAACGGCATGAATGCTTCGTCGCATTCATTCTAGATCCTCTGTCTCGAGCCAGTTGACTAGCGGGCCTTCTAGAATACCCTGGAACCGAGGGGAACTCTGAAAGAATACGCCCATTGGCTACACATCAATATATGATTGGTTGATCAAACTGTCAGTCCAAAGGTACGCTCTCATTCAGTGCAACGGCCAGGGCATTCGATCAAGGATGTAGAATACCTTGGTTGAAGGATGTTCTACCCAGAGACCCAGAACAAGATCTGATTGGTTGCTTTCTTTTCTAACACAAACCCACTGAAATGCGTAGTGCATGGTCCGAGAAGGACAAACAAATCAACGTAACACTGTGATATTACAGATCAACAACACAGTTTGTTTTATCTGAGTGTTCCATTCTCTGAATACCTTGAAGGCCCTGACGGTTCGCCACGGATTAATGCCAATGCTATTCTCTGGAGTTTTCACAGGGTGTCAAGAGGACATCAGGGCACAACAAGGAACAACCCTTTGTTATTAAAAGGAAAGAAAAACGATGGAGGTGTTCACAGGACGTTCCCAACACATGCCAGCTGGGGTCAGAGCCTCAGCGTCTGACAGCTGGAGAGGAGCAGAGTGCAGACAGGAAGAGATGAAGGTCAGGACAGTTGGATGCAAACCTCCTACCTGTGTGGGGTTGTAGAGCTCCTGCAGGGCGTTGCGGGATCCTTTCCGACAGCAGCCCTCCACCACGAAGGGGTTCCTCCGCATGACTGCGAAACAGAGGAAAAACACCACTGAGAACATTCAAAATTAACCAGTGCAATCTAGAGAGTAACAAAGAAGTCTTGCACTAGGTCTTCTTCAATTGGATATATAATTACCACATTATAAACACAAGGAAAGAAGGGATGATAACAGGATGATAGTACATTGAATTTCCCTTGATTCTCTTGTACCGTTTGCTTTAAAAACTAATGTTTTGTTGCCAATTTATCTCATTGGCCAACTGCAATGCCATGCAACCCTTAAAAAAATGCTTTACCCTATAGACTGAACATTAGGCCTCTCTAAAACTTGAATTTGAAATCTTAAACTGAGGTTAAAAGTCATAATTTCTCTTTGTATTAGGGCTGCTCGATTATGGCAAAAATCATAATCTCGATTATTTGGGTCAACAATTGAAATCACGATAACGATACAATATTTGCATTTCCCATTATAGTCTAACTTCAAAAAAGCAACATGGGTGAAGAGTTGTGATTTTCAGACGTGGCGTTGAAGATGGCTGTCATTTGGCTTTCCTCTCAATACATTTCAGTATCTTTAACGCTAGGATGAACTCTCATTCAGCGTCACATCAATATTTAATAAAGGTTAGATGCCAACTTGTCTTTGTTTAGCTGTGGGCCTCCTGCTCCCACCCTCAAGGGCATCACTGTGGAAGCCGTCTCTTTAAAGGACCGACTGCTGGGAGAAGGAAAGGCGGAACGCTACAGGGAGAAATAATGAGAGCGCTGACTATATGCCAAGAACAGAGTCACAGTTCAACGTTTGTTTGGCTGAGTCTCAGCTCTCTCCACAACTGGATTCACTCTCTCCAATTACTCAGGATGGAGAAGCGCTGAAGGACGGCGCGCGATCGACAGGGAACAAAATGAACCGCTATAACTCGAAAGCCGAGGGATTTAATGGCAGTTTACTCCACGCGTCATCTGCCTCGTGTTCACGGATGTGTTACTGCCATCAGGAGAAGGACGGAGATGATCCATAATACAGGGCATCGTCCACAAACATACACAATCGTGGTTTGATTAATGACTGATATCGCAACGTGATGTAAGATATTGGAGGGAATTGTTATTTTTCCAACGTCAATTTATTTGGAAAAAATATTTAAAAAATCATGGTTCAGTTTTTGATTTATTTCCTTAAATCTATACAATAACATTTCTCATCTCCGCAGCAACAAAATACCTCATTCAGATAATTATATGTTGCCTAAAAACGTATTGCATCTCCTGCAATTTAGTTTCCTCCTAACCCTTTTTGAAAGATTTAGAGCTGATCAATTCCCTCTCACAAAGACAGCAATTTATTTTTATAAAATCAATAAATCGATAAATAAAGGTTCCAGCTTTTGTGTTGGGATGTACCATTTCTCAGTTTTTAATAGTAACAGGTTGACTATGTTTAAATTCTGGACTGTTATTGTGTTCATTTTCACTATTTTCTGACAACAATCCTTAGAAATATGTCCTATTTCAATATGTCTTGTGTCATATTTAATCTTTAAACAAAGTTCAGTTGCGTGGCAGTATTAAACTAAGTCACTTCAGTAAACCAATCTAAATTTCTCCCTAAGCTTTGCTGTGGTTCAACTTCATCCTACTGTGAGGTCAACTTATGTTAATATTGTCCAAATGAATGAGCAATGAACAGCTTATGTGTGTTACTGCCAACAGAAGTCATCTCAAATCAAATCATGTAATGGGTAAGCGTGCATACACGGGACGCTCGTTGCATGTCTGTGCACTTTCAGTCATGCACACGATTGTCTCTATTTACAATGTGCAGTAGAGAAAAGACACATCTGCTGTTTGAAGTCGATAATTCACCGCTTTTCATTCTCTAATCGGCACACCTGCTTGTGCGCTGAACTGTAAATAAACAGATCTGTTTACGACAAACATGTACATCTGTCTCTGCTTTCCAGCCCAGTACACACTTACTGCATAATGTCAGTATTTCAATTTGTATATCGTCTCAGTTAGCTGCAGCAGCGATCACATTTCCTTTAGAACATCAATGAGAGGTCTGACTGCTCTCATCAGAGGAACCTTAGAGCCAAAGGAGGCGTTTTAAACCCTGCAGTGTGCTGACCACTGATATTCCCGCTGTGCGACCTGTAATCCTGTCTAACCACGTCCATTGACGGCCCCCCCCGAGCGAGCCGAGCGCTTGTTAGAGTAACGAGCCCCAACAGACAAGTGTGACCTTCAATCGCTCCGGGAAGAATAGAGGAAAGGATGTTTTTACACTCTCAACGCACGCGCACACACACACACACACACACACACACACACACATTCCTGTACAAGCACAATCCACCACACATACATAAATAAAGAATTATTAATAACCTTGTTTTCAAAGCTGGTATTAATAACACTCTGTCCTACACTGAAACAATTGTAACTTTGACTTTAATTAAATGTATTTTTAAGTAATCGTTTCAGTGTCTTCGGTGTACTGTGGTCAATGTAAAGGCCGTTATTTATTTCCCTGACGACAGGAGCAATAATGTAATCATGGAGTATCTGTTTTTCAGTCTCGTTCACACTGAGAAAGCACAAAATGCCCCGACACGTCCACCCCAGCAGGCTGAATCAGCAGAGCAGGCTGATCACTGATTGCTGTGGACCCAGCCTGGAGATGGAGCTCCCAGTAATGAGGCTTCAGTGTGTGTGTGCGTGTGTGTGTGTGTGTGTGTGTGTGTGTGTGTGTGTGTGTGTGTGTGTGTGTGCGTCACGTGTCACAGATGGGTCCCAGAGCAGTGGTGATATTTATCTGCTAGCACCAGTGAGTCCGCTGCTAATGACGACGGATGACAACATAAATCAGCTTGAGAGCCGGTCTGTGAACAGCGACACATTCAATACTTCCCGTCGTCCGTCCTCCACACAAGGGAGATGGAAAACAAGGATGCTTTTCCCCTGCAATCAACAAAACAACACTTCTTGTTGATGCCTCGTTCCTTCAGCAATCACACAGCAGTAAAGAGGGGGCTGACACCTGAGCTGAAGTTGTGGGAATGTGTGTAATTTATTAAAATATCTAAGTTATTTACACACATTCTGTAACTGAAACCAATCATGTGGTTTTTTGTGCAATTTAAGATAAGAAAAGAAAAGATGGACAGTACAGATCCACACAAGAATAATACAATCAAAGATACAATTACAAATTAGATATAGGTAATTTGACTTTATACTGAACCAAAAATGTCCCTTTTGTCCCGCCTTAAATATGGCTCTGTCATAAAATAACTGGCCTAGAACCTCTTCTGTAAGTAAATATAATACAAAGTAAAAGATGAATTGGACTGATGAAGATGCCCACACACACACACACACACACACACACACACACACACACAACAATGTGTGTGAGTTTAACTGTGTGTTGAACTAAAATGGAGCATTTTCTGTCAGCTCAGATTTCATTTCTGCTTTTTTAAAACTGTAGTATGAGCTCGTGTGCTTCATGAAAGGCAGGTTTTCCTGTCAGTAAAATCATTTTTGATCCTAAATATCGTTCTTTCTTCTTTCCTAAGGTCACATTGTTCTACCGTCTCACATAATGCACTCGCAGACCTCGCTGTGTAACCGGTGTACGTTAATGGGAACATGGGGTCACTCTCAGTTCCCCCCCGACAGCACCTGGGCTCTTATTGGTTGGTGGGAGCTGATCCGTAACCATGGAAACCACCATCCTCTCACCTGCACCTGCTGCTGGCCTGATTCCAGATCAGGTCATGGGAAAGCAGAAAAGGTCTCATTTCCTCAGTGTTGACAGCACAGTGACTGAGTTCAAACACACTGAGGATAAGGTGGTAATGGGCAGGAGTTTAAATAAGTTTAAGAACAGTGATGAAAGCAGTGGGGTTAGAAGTAGTCAGACTTTCGACTTGAGGTAGCAATACTAAAACTTTAAAGTACTCGCCCACAAGTCAAATCTTACTGAAGTGAAAGTGCAGAAGCATCAACAACTTACCAAAAGTAAAGTGCTAGTTTTCATAATAGGAGTCCATTTAGAGATGTCCCACCCCTATCACTTTAATTTTAAGTGCAATAGTCCGTAAAAGTGTTGTTTATTTCCCTTTCTATAAAATAATATTATGTTTGCCGACTAATTCCATAAAGTTCTTAAAGTTATGTTAGAGATGAGCCAACATTAAATCATTCTAAAGTATAAAAAGAGTTCTTAAAAGGTGAATAATAACCTTGAAACGAAAATTGGCTGTATTTCAACAATTATAGAAAATGAAAAGTGGAGTAAAAACTGTATAAAAATGTTACTCTGCTAAATGTCCAACATGTTGATAATCATTTTGGAAGGTTAGTGCGTCTCAATCATGTGTTTACAGACAGTTTTTCTACATGCTGGCGGCCTAAACAATCCTTTAAAAGCCAGATTAAATATGACTATAAGAGTAAAGGGTCCGAAATGACACTTTGTGAGGTTGATCGAGATGAAGTGAGACGAGCAGGGATTCTAACACGGTGAATAAAACCTATTTGGTAACTCTCATAATGACAATTGTCGATTTAACTCAGTAGTCAAGCCTTACAGTCAGGAAATGCTCCGCAGTCAGTAAATATTGCTCTGCATGATAAGTCCCAGCAGTTGATTGCACACAAGTCGCCAATAAACAGCAGGAATCATCCCGCACATGCTCAGTTCACACCGGCAATCACGCTCAACATCTGCGGCCATCTATCAGCAGAAAGATTACGAGCCGCTGGAGGAGGATTAATTTGTAGCTAATCTTACTTTCACAGTAGGAGGGGACCAAATCCACTTCACACAGGGCTTGATTGGGTCCAAACACACGACTTTATGGCTGTGTGGCTGTGTGTGTGTGGGAGGGGTGTGTGTGTGTGGGAGGGTGTGTGTGTGTGGTGTGTGTGTGTGTGTGTGTGTGTGTGTGTGTGTGTGTTAAACTGAAGTCCATGCAGCCTAATTGGGATTTAACTGAACAATGCAGAGAAGCAGAGATTCAGGTGATTAGCAATGTTGGCACAACTTCATTAAACAAAGCTAAATAAGAACTTCAGGGAGAGATTGTGTGTGTGTGTGTGTGTGTGTGTGTGTGTGTGTGTGTGTGTCCTCCTGGTTAGAGTGCTCTGTGTAATCCCTTAATGATGATTGGCGACGTGACGATAATACAGAAGCAATTACGGCCCGACGGTCCTCACCTCGGGCTCACAGCGGAGTCAGGAGGGGAGAAAAAAGACTTTTCACTTCATCTCTTCGAGCTTTATCACAAATATCGTTTTTATCTGACAGCTTCTGACTCGGAGCGTTGTGCAGCGGGAGCCATCACTGTGCCACCATTTGAAAAGTGGATAAAAGGAGCTTTGAAAAAGTTTCGGTGAAGTTATGAAAGGCACTGTTTTTCAGGGATGGGGGAACAAATCCCTTTTTTGCGTCGCAATATTATTGGAACACAGTCTCTAAGTCTATATAAGAATATAGAAATGTTACTTTTTGTGGTAACCATAGAGTGCCACAGTGTCGCGTCCTAAAACCCGGACGTAAATTAGCATTTTACCACTCCCGGTTCCTTCGACAAAAAGCAATGCCATCTCTCCATAGGATGTGGGAAAACATCTGGAAATAAGGTCTGTGGTTGAGACACATTGAAGAGACGGATCACGTTTTGTTCTACGACATTAAATACATCAGCAGAGACCCCGCTGGTGATTTCAGAAGAGTTGACGTGTCTGAAAAACGATGGTTGTTACCAAGTGGCTGAATAGGACTACAGAAGTTGTCGAGGTCGTTGTACGTCATTACACCGAACACGTAAACACTCCTCTAAGTGTGTTGACCCTGTTCTGCTTGAAAGCAAGTTCCTGCCTCCTGCAAACTGTTCAAACACTTCAACTTGTTCCATTTACAATCTGTGTGTTTGAATATGGATCTTAAGTCGGCGTGACGTTGAAGTAGCGACCCTGCTGTAGTTCCTTTATAGCATAACGTTAGCATTTTGCTTCTGGCGACTAGATTTATGATTAGAAAATTATAAAAGTAGACATGTGGATATTATCCGGCTGAACAAAACGTGACCCGTCTCTTAAATGTGTCTCAACCAAAGACCTTATTTCCAGCTATTTTCAAAAACCCTTTAGAGAAATTGCATTGCTTTTTGAAGAAGGAACCGGAAGGAGTTTACTTCCGGGTTTTAGGACGCGTCACTGCGGCGCTCTATACTTTATGATTCAACTACATGATGAAGAGTTTCCCTTCTGACGAGGTCAACGGGATTGGCATGAAGTTGGTCAAAGGAAAGATGGAGTAAATGAAAAAAGGGGTCATAAATGTGCAGGAAACTTTATATTATTAGATAAAACAGATACTGCATCATTTGAAGTTGAACAAAGTAAATAAATCACAACCCAAGTTATCTCAATGCTCAGGACCTCGATCTTAATCAGAATCGTGACATAATCATATCGTTGCGTTGGTGACTTCCACCTTCCAGACGAGTTTGTTGTCTGTGTTGTTTTAGGATAATAATGGATTACTGATTGGATTTATCTGCAAACTAAATCTACCTACTACAAATAAATAACGTGAACCTGTATAACACATCTTAATTGAATATAGGATTACAGTATTGGCATCATGTACTTAAAGAAACAAAAGTAAAAGGACTTATTGTGCTTAATGTCCCATTTTAGACGACTGGATTGTTGTGTTCATCACAGCTGGTAAAGGTGGAGCTACTTAAATTACTACTACAGGATATACGTTATGTATTTGTGTATTTATATCTTGCATTAGGTAATAATCCTTATCTGTAAAGTAACTAGTAACTCATAGTGTCAAGAACATGTTGTGGAGTAGAAGTACTGTATACTTAAGTCTAGTACAAGTACCCCAAGGACAATACCGGAGTAAATGTACTGGTGTTAGATAACAAGTAATACTTCCTTTTACAATTTGAAAGAATCACAGCTCTGAAGGAAGCGACCAGAGAGATGAGTTAGACAGGATATAATATCATTTATGCATTATGAAAAACATGCTTAATGAAACAGTTACATTGTGTTGGGTATAAAACTCCGAAGTAATAAATAATGCATTTTTGCAGATTTTTCCAAGGCGTCCTCCAATAATTAGCTCGATAATTAATGCCTGACGAGGAGAATAAACTTGTTTTATTAATATTTTTATGCTTACAGATTAACGATCCCAAACATGCATGGCAGCAGTTTTGGGGAATATTTGTGAGCCAAGGAGTGGTGGAGACTTTCCAAAGTGGAAGACAAGAAGCACACTTTTCCTTTCTGGCCCTTTACCTCTCTCTTAAGGTGCGTCTCACTTCGGTTAAATGGATTCCTTGCGTCCCTCACTTGCGTCGTTTCCCTGCGTCTAGCCCCTCCCACCAGGGAAGCATGGAGAGACGCAAGGAAACCACGAGAAGCAGGGAAATGAGTTTTAAGAGCAATGGGACGTCGTTTCCTCCGGAACGTCACTTGAAGCGACGTCCATTTGTGATGACGCTGCACAGCTGATCGTCTGACAGCAGCCAGATCAGAGCATGCGCTGCATCGTCCAATCAGTGAGCGATACACAGTAAGGGGGCGGAGCGAGTGTCTGAGGATTTTACCGGAGGATGGTCTGGTAGTTCCTCGATTATCGCTCCTCCATTATCGCTCCTCGGTCCTCCGGCATAGATAAGGCCACTGAGACGCTACTCAAGACGGCGCAGACAAATCAACTTCCGGTGAGACCGAGAGCGAGGAGCGAGGAAATGAAAAATAACCGAGGTGAGACGCACACCATAATCAGTGTAGACATAACCAAACTATGGCAGTTAACTGCATCACAGGGGTGTGTTCACATAGAAAATGAAATAAAGTATTTAAATCAGTATAGCAAACACCACATTCAAATAGAAATTCAGTCATTTTGGTTTCCTAACAAAGGTTGACTACGTAAGTAAAATAATCGTAAAAGGAGTTCGAACTGGATTTGGTTTTAGCCTTTGCCGACCATTGACATGCACTAAAACATATATAACAAACTACAGGAAAGGGAACACCCCAAAAAAGCATATTAGGGCCTCTTTAATTCCAGTCACTTTGTCGTACAAAGACAAATATAGAAAGGTGGACAAAAGGAAACTGCGTGGCGAGACACTTCTTGAGTCACGTCACTATACTGTAACATTTATGTGTGGGTGATCTAACCCTTAAATGATCTGCGAGCTTCTGTCCATGACATCATCTCTCTCCACTTCCACATGTGGGACCCTTGAGTTAGAGCTGCCCTCTCACTGCCTGACTCAACACCCCCTCCACTAAAAAGGAAAGGAATTTGTACCCGAAGCCTTAAAAGATGGGAAGCGAGACCACAGACGTCCATTTATCCGTCTGTGGCTCAATGACACACTGCATGGAAACTGTGAGGAAAGCACGAGTCGGAGAGATAGTGGAAACGTGTTCCAACTGCAGGTCAACTTTTAGATTTGATGCCAGACATTTAAAGGCAGTTTTCAGACACTCAAAGTCTCCCTTTAAATCTCCAAATAAGATAGGAAAGCTCCAGAAGTCTTCACTGCCCATAAAGAAGGAGTGTTTCTCTTATCAACTATTAAATAAACTAATATTTATGTGTGTTTTCTTCGTTATTTCTCTTCATACATATAATCAGTACCAACTTTTTTGATATGTGTGTGTGCTTATACTTTGCTTTTCATAGCTAAATGATAGCATATTGTCATTGTGTATCCACTCCCTTACGATGTATAGCGTAACACCTTGGTTATGCATTGTGAAAACGTCATGAAAAATATATTAAAGGCTTTTTGTGTTGTTGAAATTGTACAAGTTTAATAAAAGTCCTCAAAGGTTTGAAGCACAATCATTGTTTTCAGTAAGGAGACAAGGGACTACATGGAGCTCAAGGCTTTGACGGATGGCAGGAAGTCAACAAGTGATGTGTTTATCGCACGCACGCACACAAACACACACACACACACACACACACTATGACAGAGTAGAAATGGACCAGAGGGGAAACGCGGTCAACCGTGTGTCAAATCAGTCTCGACGTGGCCAAGCGTGGAAGAGACTCAGAGTCACATGATAAGAGCTGAGACAGTGGGGAAGCGGAGCAGACGATGCAACAAGATCACGGGGTGAACACACGGGGGGGGGGGGGGGGGGGGGGGGGAGTTAGGAGGGACGGAGAGATGAGAAACCTCTGCCTGGATACAGATGGGCAGAGCAGAGAGATCAGAATGAACTCAGTGAACCTCTCACACACACATGGAGGGGAAGGTGTTTAAAGAATATGTTTTTGAGCTGCAAGTGAGACGCAATTGGATAATTCTGTATTATGTCCTCATTAGTTTCATTGTCCGTGTGTAGGCTGAATATGCTTCATGAAAGGCAGGTTTTCCTATCAATAAAATCATTTCTGATCCTAAATATCTTGGTTTCTTCTTCTCTAAGGTCACATCTTACATAATACACTTCGGTAAACACCAGGATTAAGACTGGACTTTCTTTTTGCCACTGCTTTTAATTGAACTATTCATATCTCACACGGCATTGTAACTTTTATTCATGTATTTGATACCTGTGTTATTCCACACACACACACACACACACACACACACGTCACTCCACCGTGCAATATACAGTGTGAATGGAAGTCAACGCAGCTAAGTGAGGGTCTAAGGATAGAGGGTGTCGTTTTTTCTCATACTGATATTCTGAACAATCTGTGCTGTTGTTTTTAAAGTGTCTCTACTGTAGGCTATTTTTATTATGTGCAGCACTTTGGCTCGACCAAAAATCGTTTATAAATAAAACTTGATTTGATTTGACTAAGTGAAAAAGACGAAATGCTTTCTGATCCCTGAGGCTCGAAGGCATGCTGACAAGTCGGGCTTTCATCCAACAATCATCACAGAAACCTGAGGCATGCTGGGAGATAAATATATAGAAATCGGACCATGCAATACAACAACAAAGCCACTTAATTCTCATGTAAGAAGTAGAAAGTACAGGTATTTGGGTTCAACATGTAAGAAGTAGAAAGTACAGGTATTTGAGTTCAACATGTAAGAAGTAGAAAGTACAGGTATTTGAGTTCAACATGTAAGAAGTAGAAAGTACAGGTATTTGTGTTCAACATGTAAGAAGTAGAAAGTACAGGTATTTGTGTTCAACATGTGAGAAGTAGAAAGTACAGGTATTTGAGTTCAACATGTAAGAAGTAGAAAGTACAGGTATTTGAGTTCAACATGTAAGAAGTAGAAAGTACAGGTATTTGGGTTCAACATGTAAGAAGTAGAAAGTTCAGGTATTTGAGTTCAACATGTAAGAAGTAGAAAGTACAGGTATTTGTGTTCAACATGTAAGAAGTAGAAAGTACAGGTATTTGTGTTCAACATGTAAGAAGTAGAAAGGACAGGTATTTGTGTTCAACATGTGAGAAGTAGAAAGTACAGGTATTTGTGTTCAACATGTAAGAAGTAGAAAGTACAGGTATTTGTGTTCAACATGTAAGAAGTAGAAAGTACAGGTATTTGTGTTCAACATGTGAGAAGTAGAAAGTACAGGTATTTGAGTTCAACATGTAAGAAGTAGAAAGTACAGGTATTTGTGTTCAACATGTGAGAAGTAGAAAGTACAGGTATTTGAGTTCAACATGTAAGAAGTAGAAAGTACAGGTATTTGAGTTCAACATGTAAGAAGTAGAAAGTACAGGTATTTGTGTTCAACATGTGAGAAGTAGAAAGTACAGGTATTTGAGTTCAACATGTAAGAAGTAAAAGTAAAATGTCGTCAGAATGTAAGTAGTGGAGGAAACTACTTCCCACCTCTGATTATGTTCCCTGGTCCTCTCCGCCTGCTCACCAGGGTCTGATGCATAAAACATCTGAAGAGGGAGAAACGCTCTGAGCTGATGAGAGGTTGTGAGTAATTCATGGGGTTTTTCAGCCGTGAGAATCCTTAAAGGAGGGGAGATACTGAGCGGTAATGAAGACGACACGTGAGGGCGTTCACATGTTTGAAGATGTGTTTCAAATCGGTTAGCGGGTGATTAACCATAACCCTTACTGAATAAACACTCAATATTGAATGTAGTGTCGCTTTGTTATTGGATATGCTCCTTAATTCTAAAGGGGAATGACTTTATTTAGGGTTGAGGAAACTAGGACGCAAGGTTGAGCTTATTGAAAAGGAAAGATACTGTAATTTGTTATGTCTTCCACTTCTTGAGGACGCTATTCAACATTAATGAGGTTATTAGTACAATTACAGTATTAGAACGCTTTTATATACGCAGTAAGTGGTTTATGTAAAGTGGCATAACACACGATTTAACAAGAAAGAGTCAAAGGAAAGTTAAAATGGTGATTCTTATTATTGCCAACATTTGAATAAACTCGACATATTGAATGTAGTGCCGCTTTCTTATTGGATAAACACCTTAATCCTAGAGGGAAATTACTTCATTTAGGACAAAGAAAACATTTATTAAAGCTATTAAACTGCCAGGTTTAACTTCATTAAAGAAAAAATACTTGAATTTGTTCGATGTCTTCCACTAGTTAAGGATATTAGGCAGCTATTTAACATAAATGAGGTAATTAGTACAACTTAGAACGCTTTTAGGAATACAGTAAGTGATGAAACGTGCTTTTTAGGAGGTACACTATTCATCATCTTAGTATTAGCATGCAAACATTTGCTTAGTAGCATCAAATACAAAGTATAGCTGTGTTTAGGGGGAAGAGTCTTGCAGGTATTGGTCATAAATCAAATTGGGAGTTTGACCATGGCGCTTAGTTTCAAATACATAAAGGACGACCGCTCTGAAATGTCCCTATCTTTGAATTAGAGGGTCAGTGGCATCCTTATTATTTTTATTCAATCCTTTTTACCAAGTGCATGCAATCATTTCTTCAAAGTCAAGGCCAATTACTAGATTCTTCATGGAGGGGGTGGGACTGTAGATATGAAAATTGTTATATATTCAACAGCAGGTCACTTTCAGTCTTCAGCTGTTCTACACACACTGAATATTAATGTTTAACCCTCCTATTCTCTTTGTTCCCCCCCCCCTTACTTTGGTGTTCGCAAATGTGACCGGTCCTGTTTTAACTGCTATTACATTAAACCATTAATCATCACCAAATTTCATTTAACACCCTTTCAAACTGTAAATATTGTATCAGAGTACTGGTACACATGAACAACTGCAGTAAATATACAAAGAACAGACACCGAACATGTATTGGTGTGCCAGGTGTGATCCATGTGGGGGGAGGGGCACATAAGAGCGGGAAATGTGTCAAATTGTTCTGTGTGTGCATGTGTGTGTGTGTGTGTGTGTGCGTGTGCATGTGTGTGTGTCAGGTGTGATTGGGCACATAAGGGGGGGAACACATCTAGTGTGTGTGTGTGTGTGTGTGTGTGTGTGTGTGTGTGTGTGTGTGTGTGTGTGTGTGTGTGTGTGTGTGTTGTATCTGATCCAGATGGTTACTAATTCCTTTTCTTTATGGCGGGAACACCATGGGTGTTACAAAGTTGACTAAATCATCCAAAATTCAATGAAAGTGGAGATCAGCCATTTTATATGTTCAAATGTCTCCTGTGAAGGATACCATAAAGCCTGAATGCAATCGAATGAAAAACAAAAAAGTTCTGATTGATGAAAGTAGTAAATCGGTCAGATTTGACCCGAAGACAACAGGAGGGTTACACTCGGTACTATAAAACTCCTGGGTGTGATTTCTTTCCCCATTTATAAAAACCATATTTCTTAAAGTTTGCTGTAAAGCTGGAGGCAAAGAGCCGGAGGGAATCCTCGAAAGACAGCTGCTAATGCATTTACATTTCATTCAGCTTCTCAACAATGCTATCTGCAGAGTTCAACAGTAACTTAAATGTTGGAGAAGCCTCCCAAAATCAAAGGGGTCTGATAAAAGTGAGAATAGGAGTGTGTCCTCTGTTTATATTACCAGCGCCACATGGAAACAGATGAGTCACACGCAGCTGCTCCATCACAGGACAAAGGGAGGATGGAGGATGGAGGATGAAGTGGACGTGGAGCGATTCTTAAAGAGATGAGTTATCAACTGGAGCTGAACATAAGGAGCGACTGCCCGCGGCAAAAAGCTCAGAAGAAGAAGAATGAAACCCGGGTGGTGCGATGCTCCAGCTGCTGCCGGCGAGGAAAGGCGGTGTTTACGCTAACGGTTGGTTTAAAAAAAGGCCAAAAATGAACCTACATGTGAGGATGAAGGTCCCTCAGAGGCCGTACACAAAGAAGAGCCCACACCCGGTTATACTGTACTTATACTGATAGATATCTATGAGAAAAGTGTTTTTATTTACCCCCAAAAACCCACTTTCTCTCAACCTGCCTTTCTTTTTCAGTTAGTGGTGTTCTGCTTCTCTGAAAATGACGTCCGAGAAATCGTGCAAAACCAGAGACTGAATGAAGGAAGTGAGCGAAGTCACCTTGATTTATTTGGCCATTACTATCTTGGTTTTTTGACCCACACCATCTTATTTGTGACATGAGAATAAACAACTTAAATACAATTAAATTAAGTCAAAATAAACTAAATACAGCCTTTTTAAGTGACAATTCAACTTGACTTTTATAACCTGAAAACAATTTGTAAAATAATTTGATTTATAAAGACAATAAAAGTGGCGTACACCGTGATAGCGACCAGTCGATCCCTAAAACATACCATTATTTATCGTATATTTCTACCTAAATGACATCATAATTAACTAAATAAACAATATGGGGCATTGAACAATAATGGGAACTAGAGATTGACACCATAAAGTCATTGGGAAAATATATACTGAGGTTATATATCAAAGGAGACTTCTATACAATCAGACTTCCTTCAACAAACTAGTGAATTCATCCCCTGCTGGCCATATGAGAGAATGCACGTTGAAGACATTACAGCGGCAAAGATACAGTGCAGATAAAAAGGTAAATTATATACAGCTCTAGACTAGGGTGATCAGACGTCCCCGTTTGTATTGGCCTGTCCCCGGTTGAAACTGTCACCCGGAAATGTCCCCGTTTTTTTAATATACGTCAAAAACACATAGCAAGGTGAAATAAAACGTTTCATGTCAGGAAACACTGGGTAAACAGACTGTCGTCAAGCCAGCCCGCACGTTGTATTGCGGTGCGCGAATATCCTATGCATTACGGTGGAGGCATGTAAAAACTGCCTTCAAAATAAAAGCGTCAAATCAATGATATATTGACCGCAAAACTCAAAATGTCCCCGGTTTTAATTTTGAAAATCTGGTCACCTTAGTCTAGACTCTAGACTTATATATGAGATAACAGGAAAGCACACAGTTTTCAGACCCAGAGGTTATTATGGTGCAACGTTTGGATAAAAACATCAGCACCATTGTGTCTGTATGTTAAATATGAAGTAAGAGCAGTGAGAAATTTGCTTAAATTAGCATTAAAACAGGAAGTAGAGGGATACAATCTGCACATTCTACAGCCTGATTTTGTCTAAGGGAAATTCAACCGACTAAAACTTGTTCATAAACCTGTATTACATATTTGTTTATCAATACATAAACAGAAATGTAAAAATAAGTAGTGTTTTACAGGCTAGCTGTTTCCTGTCGTTGTGCTAAACTAATCCTCCTCTGGCTCTTGTTTACAGCACATATGTCGAGCATGCTTTTATGTCCAGTGTTGAGCTGTGTTTAAATTATTACATGCTTCTTTACAAGGCAGATTTGTGTAGAGAAATCAATGAGGTCCCTCTCAAACAAGACGGCAACATGTAAAACTGATCGAGCGTTTGCCGATTCGAGTGCATGCTGGGAAAGGGTCTATGCCTTCATCCATGATTTCTCTGCTTTCATGTGCAAATTACATGTTTTGCTGTGAAAATATTTGCTTTTTTATAGATCAATTGGTTAGATCCGTAACTCTTCATGTCAGCTTCATGTATTTTATGGGTTTTATGTGTGGTTTGTCTCTTTTTTAGTTTGTCAGAATCCAAAGTGGCTGCATTTCAGTGGTGCATTTTCAGCACTGTTCTTAAAAGGCTGTTGCGATCACTGGACTAAATAAATACGACTTTACTCCTGTGTTACATGTACAGCTGGAGCCTCTAATCACATCCTGATAACATGTGTGTACATTAAGTCAATTGCATGCTAAGAACATAGGCAGAAAATCGCTGCTTTTAGTGTGAGAGTGTGAAGGGGGGATTTTCTCACCAGAGTGCCGGCATGAACAGAATAAAAAATGACAACTAACATCTCAGCTTCTATAAATCACAACAATTAGACTGGATAATTTAAGGGAACACATTATTACTGCTCTGTTTGTAACACCATTATATTTACTGCTGCAGTGGGAGCCAAGCAGGACACAATCACAGGCAGATGGATAGAGAGTTGTATTTAGATGGACAAAAAACATCTAGCATATCCATATTTAACTGATTTAATCCAGGTGCCGCGTACAAGAATATGAAAGGATGATAAATGGATACATATAGCTGAAAAGCTGATCCCAATACGGTTAGAAAATAGACATTTTATGGATAATATCTAAGCTCTAAACTGCCATTTGTTTAGGACCCACAGTTTCTCAATGTCCGAAGCAGCTGCTATACTGGCTCCTTTTCTCTGAGGATAATTAAAGGACATTAATCAACATGTGTGATGTTCAAAACACACCTTTCTTCATCATTTTGAAGCCCCTTATGCAATTTCCCCTTGGATTGCCAGCAAATGCAGCTCCCATGTTTTCAAGGGTTCAAATGTACACGTTGTAAGTTGCTAAAATAACCTTGTTTCATGCCGCTGTGACACTTTGTAAACAAAAAAAATCATACTTCCCTCGATCTAATAGCGAAGACAGGAGTGAAGACCTAAGCTGCCGTATTTGACCAGTTGAGACGTGAGAATTGACTTTTTTATATCTATCCAGCTGTTAAACTTCCCTCATATAATATTTAACAGCACTAGAATTCGGTCCAGATCTAAACACACTTCCCTGCGGCAATAAACACCAAACTACGCACGTACGTACACACACACACACACACACACACACACACACACACACACACACACACACGGTTTCTCTTGCAGTAAATGTGTTACATCTGTGTGTCTCCTAATGTAAGATGCTGCTAGATGTCCTGGAGAGAAAAAACCTGGAGTGTGTGTGTGAACGTGCACAGCTGGAAACACACAACTGTCCACTTTATTCGGTCAGTTTGGCTTTTTGAATCATATTTCGTTCCAATATTCCATATCTTTAACTGGTCTTGGCAACGCTTTAATCAGAAACAGGCTTTAGAGTTTCCCCATGAATGTCCCCTGGTGGAAAAAGCTCCTGAAATAGCATTTAAATGATTTCGGGGATACTCAAACCCTCCATTACAACTGAATCCGTCACGTTACCAACAAAACCATCCTCTCCAGTAATTGAAGTGATGCTGGAACTGAAGCAGAGATGTTGGTGTGTGGAAAGCCTGCTGTTTGAATCAGCCTCTGCAACACTGGTTAAACTGCACCTTGCAGGCGTGTGAAGTGCGATAGAGAGGCTGTTGATTTAGAGGCATGACAATAAAAAACATGGAGCGCCACGCCATGTCTGTGTGTCCAAAACTGGATGTGTTGTCACTGCCCGCCAGAAAATATGTGCTCCGAGGATGTCAGACAGTGTAATGAAGATGTTTCTTAACACACCTCCGCCCCTCAAACACTGCAACCATTACTATTTAGCAATATGTAAAGCTATTTTACTTGCATAGTTTAGAATAGATAGAATTGGGAGGAATGAAACCCTCTTTAATGGTCACACACACAGGGTGCATCTCACTTCGGTTGAATGGATTCCTTGCGTCCTTCACTTGCGTCGTTTCCCTATGACTAGTCCCTCCCACCAGGGAAGCATGAGACGCAAGGAAACCACGAGAAGCAGGGAATTCAGTGAGCGATACAGAGTGAGGGGGCGGGGCGAGTGTCTGAGGATTTCACCGGAGGATGGTCTGGCAGTTCCTCGATTATCGCTCCTCCGTTATGACTCCTCGGTCCTCTGGCACAAATAAGGCCACTGGGACGCTGCTAGAAAAATAACCGAAGTGAGACACACCCACAGTGAAATGTGTTCTCTGCTTTTAACCCATCCTAGTACCAGGAGTCTAGCACCAGGAGCAGTGGGCAGCTATTGTACAGCGCCCGGGGAGCAATGGGAGTGGGGGGGAAGGGGGATGTCCGGTGCCTTGCTCAAGGGCACCACGGCAGGGCAGGAGGTGAACTGGGACCTCTCCAAGTAGAAGTTCTAATATTACAATTTGAGAGCATACACCGATAGCAGCGTCCCTAGCAACCACCTTGGTAACAATGAAAACGTTGTATGGACACAATTTCCTGAAGTACTCTTCGTAATAACTCGCAAACTAAAGATCATGTACATCCACTGCACACAAAATCTGAAATAACAACTCATATTTCTCGCATCAAATGACATCAAAACGCATTTTAATAGATTTTTTAAAAACGTAGGGATCTTACAATTTCAGAGGCGTTTTTGTAGAAATACTATCGTCCCAAGTTGTGGACCAACGTAGTTAGTACACGTTTTCTTGTGAGACTGGGTTGGTTTATGCTACAGCTAAGATACATATTGGGCGTCTGTGGCTGCGAGGGAGTGCGGTTGTCTTTCAACCAGAAGGTCGTGGGTTCGATCCCAGCCAACATGTCGATATATCCTTGGGCAAGATACTTAATCTTGAGTTGCTCAGGGTTTATTATTAAATAAACCTAGAGTAAGGTACACTGCTCTGTATGAATGGGTGAATGACATGTAAAGCACTTTGAGGGGTCGTAACGACTGGATAAAGCGTTATATAAGTACAGTCCATTTTGAGTTCAGTTCAGTAATATTATCTAAATAACACTTGTCCAGTAGGTGAGAACAACTTCCTGTGTGTGCTACAGAGGAAAGGGAAGATCTGTGCGGACCTGATTGTCCAAAAATAGCTCGGAGTTCAAATGAGGCTGCAGACCCTTTTTAATTATGCAGTCAGTTTTTTATTTATGAGAGAAACACTACATCTGGATCCCCACCAGCATTAAATCAATTGTTCTTTGGCAAACAGCTGAACTGTTCCCCGGTATGCATTTCATCAGTTTTGTAAATATCCTGCTGACAGACAAAGGAATACAAACAGAAGAGCATGAATATTAAGTGATGAAAATGTTTAACGTGCCAGACTCTGATGCTAGTAACAGAGGCTCCAGCACAAGACAGATTGAAGAACAAGAGTATGTACCCTCTGTTCTTAAGTAGAGCTGAGCTGTAACCCTTGATCCTCCATTATGTCTAGATGTGGCTCATTAAACATATTAATTACAGGATGATTAAATAAATGTTGCTGGCTTAAACCCGGATCGACTCAAACATAGCTTAATCTTGCGAGATAAGAGAGAGGGGTTTGTTTAACATTAGCTTTTTGGCCATTTGGGGACAGTAGAACAAGCTGGATATACATCGGAGGGACATATGGCTCTTAAGTTGCTAAATACTCTATACTTTATCTTAAGCTAGATGCTAATGTTGTTGTCCTTAACGGGTAGCATACAATGACTTTATCAGAGCACTTCTGCTGAGAATAGATATCTGTGGGAAGAGGCAATTGTTAATGTTGTTGTATTTTTAGCTTAACACTTTCACAGTTCAGGCTAAACACAGAAACATGCAGAAGGAGATGATGGCTCAAAGTACGGCTGCTCAATTAATCCTATTTTAAATCGCGATTACGATTATAGTTTGCAACGATTACGAAAACAACGTAATCGAAATAAAACGATAATTTTTTTATTATTTGTATTATTATTTTTTTATAATATAATTATTGACCCAAATAATCGAGATTATGATTTTTGCCATAATCGAGCAGCCCTAGCTCAAAGCAAATGAAATAAAGTCATATTCACAATATCTGTACCGTCTTCAATGGCGAATAAATCAATTGAAGCATTCCTATCTTGATCAATCAGCTAAATCTTTGCTTTGAGAGCAATTCAAGCAATTAAGTCATAAAGCTAATTAATCATACATAATGCAATTTAACATCATCTTGTTCTTGGCTCCCCCAGCGCCACAGAAACACCGTGCAGCTGTTTTCACACACTGAGTGGGACTCTTCCTGACTATAAAACTGAATTAAACAGAAGTAAAATAGAAGAAAATCTGAATGTCCCTTTGAGGTTTAAGGAATAATAGGTAGGATTAAGTTAATCTGACTATAGTAATCCTTTAACTGTCACAAAAGGGCTTGGATTTCTGTTGCTTCAGGTGCTCCGAGCAGCTTAGTTGTATTTTATGAGCTCATATTTTGCCTCATTTTAATCTGAACAAACACACGCCACTCAGATGCTTTTGACCTGATCCCTGAGGAGAGGAGCTTTGTTTTTTCAGACCTCCCACGGAGATTTAGAGCCTCGTAAAGTCAAAGCCCTCTGCAACGCGGGATGTCTTTGACAAAATCCCTACAGCAGCATATTAGACCTCATTGATTTGTAGCAGCGTAGCGGTGAGAAAGGTGGTTGTATTCAAATCCCAAGCATCTGAAACGTCTAAAAGCTGCTCTAATGGTAACTTTTTAATATGTTGGTTTGGTGTGATCAGAGGTGGGAAGTAGTGGAGTACAAATACTTTATTACTGTACTTAAGTACATGTTTCTGGTATCAGTACTTTACTCCGCTACTTATTTTTCTGACGACTTTCTACTTTTACTTCTTACTTGTTGAACCCAAATACCTGTACTTTCTACTTCTTACATGTTGAACACAAATACCTGTACTTTCTACTTCTTACATGTTGAACCCAAATACCTGTACTTTCTACTTCTTACATGTTGAACCCAAATACCTGTACTTTCTACTTCTCACATGTTGAACTCAAATACCTGTACTTTCTACTTCTTACATGTTGAACTCAAATACCTGTACTTTCTACTTCTTACATGTTGAACCCAAATACCTGTACTTTCTACTTCTCACATTTTGAACACAAATACCTGTACTTTCTACTTCTTACATGTTGAACACAAATACCTGTACTTTCTACTTCTCACATGTTGAACTCAAATACCTGTACTTTCTACTTCTTACATGTTGAACACAAATACCTGTACTTTCTACTTCTTACATGTTGAACCCAAATACCTGTACTTTCTACTTCTCACATGTTGAACTCAAATACCTGTACTTTCTACTTCTTACATGTTGAACCCAAATACCGGTACTTTCTATTTCTCTCATGTTGAACTCAAATACCTGTACTTTCTATTTCTCTCATGTTGAACTCAAATACCTGTACTTTCTACTTCTTACATGTTGAACACAAATACCTGTACTTTCTACTTCTTACATGTTGAACCCAAATACCTGTACTTTCTACTTCTTACATGTTGAACTCAAATACCTGTACTTTCTACTTCTCACATGTTGAACTCAAATACCTGTACTTTCTACTTCTTACATGTTGAACCCAAATACCTGTACTTTCTACTTCTTACATGTTGAACACAAATACCTGTACTTTCTACTTCTTACATGTTGAACACAAATACCTGTACTTTCTACTTCTTACATGTTGAACCCAAATACCTGTACTTTCTACTTCTTACATGTTGAACTCAAATACCTGTACTTTCTACTTCTTACATGTTGAACACAAATACCTGTACTTTCTACTTCTTACATGTTGAACCCAAATACCTGTACTTTCTACTTCTTACATGTTGAACTCAAATACCTGTACTTTCTACTTCTCACATGTTGAACTCAAATACCTGTACTTTCTACTTCTTACATGTTGAACCCAAATACCTGTACTTTCTACTTCTTACATGTTGAACACAAATAGCTGTACTTTCTACTTCTTACATGTTGAACCCAAATACCTGTACTTTCTACTTCTCACATGTTGAACTCAAATACCTGTACTTTCTACTTCTCACATGTTGAACCCAAATACCTGTACTTTCTATTTCTCTCATTTCCCAAACAGCTGGTTCCTTTAGTCTGAATGTGTGTTTGATGCGTGATCATTATTCTTTAGAGTCATTGCGTGCCTATTGATTTGAACACGATCCGTGTATCCATCATTTCCTGGTCTTCTCTAAAGAAGAGGGACCAATGGAAACGTTGTCATGTTGCCGTTGTTCAGCATGGAAACATTCATTAGCTAACAATGACATTATTGTTCTATTAATATAAAGGGAGGTCAGGTACTCTTTAAAACAGCTGCTAGTTATGGGTACTTTTTACTGAAGTACATTTCAAAGCCCTCTTTACTTTGACTTGAGTAAAGAAGTTTAGTCAGTACTTCTACTTCCACCAGAGTATTTTTAAACACAAGTATCTGTACTTCTACTTGAGTAAAGGATGTGTGTACTTTTGCCATCTCTGGGTGTGATCCATCAACGCCCAGCTTGATAAGAGGCTCATCTGGGACCATCTAATTTCCCATGGTAATGTATGGTGAGTAATAGCTTGAGAACGTCATTAACTTCATTCATACTTAACGCTGAGTCTTATATATTTTTTTGGATTCCTCCGTGTCGCGTAAACGGTATGATTAGTTCAGGATCAGGCTGAGTGAGTCTGCCCTTCAAGCATTGTGTCAGAAATTAAGTATTTGACTGATCTTGGCAGTGCCATATGTGCCACCCCACTGGGTTAACCTTGGTGAAACTTGGAATAAAGCCACAACTCAAAATGTCTCCTGCACTCAAATAGGAATTCGATACTTCCATTTTTCATCGTTTTAGACATATAATAACACCACTTTGCCTCACATTTTGCAAACTAAGAGGCTAAGGGACGGGACATCTCTAAGCGGTTGACCAATCATAACAGAGCCGGCCAGCTAACCAATCAGAGCAGACTAGGCTCTGGTTTCAGACAGAGGGTGAAAAGAGGTGCTGCAGCACAGACAGTATGAGAAAAATAAAGAGCTTTTAGAACATTAAAGGAGACATGTCCCAGTAGAGACACTACATACTGATATACACCTGAACATCAGCAGGAGAGGACTCTTTAAAGTAGAGACACTACATACTGATATACACCTGAACATCAGCAGGAGAGGACTCTTTAAAGTAGAGACACTACATACTGATATACACCTGAACATAAGCAGGAGAGGACTCTTTAAAGTAGAGACACTCCATACTGATAAACACCTGAACATCAGCAGGAGAGGACTCTTTAAAGTAGAGACACTACATACAGATATACACCTGAACATCAGCAGGAGAGGACTCTTTAAAGTAGAGACACTACATACTGATATACACCTGAACATCAGCAGGAGAGGACTCTTTAAAGTAGAGACACTACATACTGATATGGAAAAAAGCAGAGAGCTTGTTCTTCTTAATTGGGTTAACGCATGGACGTCAAAGCTGGGGCATACACACATTTAATGCAGCTTTCACTTTATTGACATTTTCATGGGAGCTTTGGCACTCCTGAATGCATTCACTGTAGCGTGAATACACACACTTTGCAGCCCAGCGAGCCGCACTATGAGCACTAGTCTTTCTCCATGCGTTCCCCAAATCTAAGTAATACGTGTTAAAATAACAACGTATTACTTGTTTTGCATGACATATTCAGTTTGAGGTATAATTTAGCTGTGTTTAAGTACAGATTGTGTCAATATTTGGGTGAAAATATTAGTTTTAGCCTTGTGTCCAAAAGAAGGTTTAAACATGTATTAATTAAATACAGTACACGCATGCAGAAGCGTAAACAAACTCGTGGCACGAGCTCCGTGTTTTCAAAGCTTTAAGCTCACCAAGCTCTCTTTGTGGAAGGCCTCTTTGGCTAACGTCACCCCGGTGTTAGCGTGCTGTTGACACAACACCTCGATATACTGTACGTCACTGAGTTACACTGAGCCTTTCAACAGGAGTGGGAAGGTGAGAGAGAGAGAGAGAGAGAGAGAGAGAGAGAAGCAAGAGTCAGCAGAAAAGATAGGTGTAAAGAACTGATGATATTCTGTGTGTGTGTGTGTGTGTGTGTGTGTGTGTGTGTGTGTGTGTGTGTGTGTGTGTGTGTGTGTGTGTGTGTGTGTGTGTGTGTGTGTGCGCGCAAAGTGTTGTTACATGTGTAATGTATATGTGTTTAAAGATTTCAAATTAGTGTGTGTGTCTTTGTTCAGGGGATATCTATGAAGAAATTACAAGGGGTAGTGTGTGTGTGCGTGTATGTATATGTGTGTGTGTGTGTGTGTGTGTGTGTGTGTGTGAAGGTGAAGGTGGTACCAGGCTGTATTTCTCCCTGTCAGAAGCCAATGTCGCTCCAATGCCAGCCGTTCAGGTGACGTATTGTCATTCTCTCACGCTGCAGTGCTCCTTTCTCCATGCCTCACTTGAAGAAGGTGTCTATCAAACAGTCCCTCACTGTCAGGCCTCTTTTATTGATTCCTTTAATTTATATCATTTCTGTGTTGGTGTAGAAATCTCTCTGATGTGCTCTTGGGAGAGTTTAACACCAGTAGGGTAAACATAGTCACTGTGTGTCTGTATACATCACTGTTGTTCTTACTATGTTTATCCCGTAGGATATAGACTTTAAAGACCCTGAAACTCTTAGTCAAAGTTTGGATGGATGAGGATTCCACAGTGAAGCCCAGTGTTGAGATAAAGCACTCTCATTGGCTGATGACATTAAGAAAATCAGTGCATGAGAAGTGAAATTAAAGCAAACGAGCGATTTAAAGAGGCCCTAATTTTTTTATTTTACTTCCCACCTACCTTAGACTCCTCCATTGGACTCCTTTGTTTACTTTACAAAAATAATGACTTCACTACGTAACATTCGTGCTTCTGTTGGCTAGCGCTCCAACACATTGTACGTGATTAAGGGGCGGGACATCTTAAAGCAGGTTGACCAATCACAACAGAGCCGGCCAGCTAACTAATCAGAGCAGACTGGGCTCTGGTTTCAGACAGAGGGTGAAGACCTGAGATCACATGAAATCACATGTTTTCAATCTGCTGTTGTTCATCAGATGGAGTAGAACATGTGGGGTAGAAAACATGATTTGCAGGTTAAAATTAAGTAAACTGAGACTAATAGTTCTGCCAGTTGCTTTACACAGATCACAATAAGAGGTGTATGCTGGATAAAGACAAGAGCACACACTTCATGCTATTCTTAGAGCTTTACCCTTCAAGTGGCTAAGATGTATAGATTTAGCTGAGGGTGCTACTTGAGGAAAAGCCACAAGGTCTGAGGTTTCTCTATAGCTTTCAAATGTGTCTTTCCAACGTAACTACTACAGTGATTGTGTGTTTGGCAGCTGAGGTCTGAAGCCAGTGGTTACTGGTGTGACCTTTGAGCTGTCATCTCAAAGGTCACCGAATGAAAGGCCTAATGTGAAATCGATCGGACATAGAAAGGCATGACAAGCAAGGTCAGTGGTTACAAGGTTCAACTTCTTCTACTTTTTTAATTTAAAGTCGCTGGAACACCTCCAACTAAGACACAGTGTTAGATTCTTGCTTGATAAAATTAGACCAATCATAACGGAAGATAAAGAAAGTACACATGAGATGAAACACATACAGCTCTTCCATGTCTGATTAGAAATGTGCACTGAATACGAGGAGTGAACGTAACCACCGTAATGTCACCCTTTGGTTCTTGAAGGTTTGATAGCCTACAGAGAGGCACAACTGACTTTAACGCATCCAAACTGTCGCAGTTAACTTTAATGTTAACACACTGAAAGGCTAAAAGACCACCATTATTAACACCATAAATACATTAGGGAAATGTTTCCTGATGCATTAAATCCAGCGATAAGAGGGGTCATTCTTTTATAGACATCTATACATTCAGACTTCTTTCTAAAACCAGTGCTTTTAGAAACATCTTAAAACTTCACTGCATTGAGATCCAGATGTTTCTGCGTGGTTAAAGGCCTTGGATGAGTCAAATATATCATGCCGTGATGAAGGTTAAAATGCAACACCTTACACTGTGGTATATATAGTATACAGTGGGGAAAAAAAGTATTTAGTCAGCCACCAATTGTGCAAGTTCTCCCACTTAAAAAGATGAGAGGCCTGTAATTTTCATCCTAGGTATACCTCAACTATGAGAGACAAAATGAGAAAGAAAAATCCAGAAAATCATTGTCTGATTTTTAAAGAATTTATTTGCAAATTATGGTGGAAAATAAGTATTTGGTCAATAACAAAAGTTCATCTCAATGCTTTGTTATATACCCTTTGTTGGCAATGACAGAGGTCAAACGTTTTCTGTAAGTCTTCACAAGGCTTTCACACACTGTTGCTGGTATTTTGGCCCATTCCTCCATGCAGAGCTCCTGTTTTGGGGCTGTCACTAGGCAACACGGACTTTCAACTCCCTCCAAAGATTGTCTATGAGGTTGAGATCTGGAGACTGGCTAGGCCACTCCAGGACCTTGAAATGCTTATTACGAAGCCACTCCTTCGTTGCCCGGGCGGTGTGTTTGGGATCATTGTCATGCTGAAAGACCCAGCCACGTTTCATCTTCAATGCCCTTGCTGATGGAAGGAGGTTGTCACTCAAAATCTCACGATGCATGGCCCCATTCATTCTTTCCTTTACACGGATCAGTCGTCCTGGTCCCTTTGCAGAAAAACAGCCCCAAAGCATGATGTTTCCACCCCCATGTTTCACAGTAGGTATGGTGTTCTTTGGATGCAACTCACCATTCTTTCTCCTCCAAACACGTCTAGTTGAGTTTTTACCAAAAAGTTCTATTTTGGTTTCATCTGACCATATGACATTCTCCCAATCCTCTTCTGGATCCTCTAAATGCTCTCTAGCAAACTTCAGACGGGCCTGGACATATACTGGCTTAAGCAGGGGGACACGTCTGGCACTGCAGGATTTGAGTCCCTGGCGGCGTAGTGTGTTACTGATGGTAGCCTTTGTTACTTTGGTCCCAGCTCTCTGCAGGTCATTGACTAGGTCCCCCCGTGTGGTTCTGGGATTTTTGCTCACCGTTCTTGTGATCATTTTGACCCCACGGGGTGAGATCTTGCGTGGAGCCCCAGAACGAGGGAGATTATCAGTGGTCTTGTATGTCTTCCATTTTCTAATAATTGCTCCCACAGTTGATTTCTTCACACCAAGCTGCTTACCTATTGCAGATTCAGTCTTCCCAGCCTGGTGCAGGTCTACCATTTTGTTTCTGGTGTCCTTTGACAGCTCTTTGGTCTTGGCCATAGTGGAGTTTGGAGTGTGACTGTTTGAGGTTGTGGACAGGTGTCTTTTATACTGATAACGAGTTCAAACAGGTGCCATTAATACAGTTAACGAGGGGAGGACAGAGGAGGCTCTTAAAGAAGAAGTTACAGGTCTGTGAGAGCCAGAAATCTGTTTGTTTGTAGGTGACCAAATACTTATTTTAACCGAGGAATTTACCAATTAATTCATTAAAAATCCTACAATGTGATTTCCTGGATTCTTTCCCCCCATTTTGTCTCTCATAGTTGAAGTGTACCTAGGATGAAAATTACAGGCCTCTCTTGCACAATTGGTGGCTGACTAAATACTTTTTTGCCCCACTGTATATTCTTTCAATCCTATGAGTTATTTTTGTTATAAAACATTGGATTTGTTTGATTCCCCTCAACCTGTCCCATCTGCTTTGGCTTCACTCCGTGGTTTCCTACACTACCCAGAATGCCTTTCATCAACCCACAGATTATAGGCCAGATGAAGGGATGTGTATGCACGATAAAAATAAAAAAAATCCACATAGAAACTGTTTTTAAAGATTGCCATGAGAATAAGAAACCCTTCCTTTTTTCACCAAATGCATTTCAGTTGCAGTTACATGTGGAAGCTTTCCCTCATCAAAGTTTTATATAATAACATTTATGTCCAAACAGGGTTGGGCGTATCAGCCTCTATTTATAGAGAGCGCACCCCTCATAGCAGGACTTTTATCCTTGAATCTACACACAGTTACACTTTAAGTACCATGACATGTAATCTGTTGAGCTGTGGGACAGATAGGCAGGTGGAGGGAGTGGCAGCGATGGCATCAAAAGACCAGAAAAGCACGTTTTCCAGTTAATGGAGTGGAAAAGTTATTTACCCAAAACACACATCTGGTGGTTCTGGTCTGTTTCCTGCTGCTGAGGCTGGAGAGTTGGGTCTCTGCCTCTTCTCTGATGGGTTTTTAACAGTATGATTGTTGACCGTTTCTGCAGTTAGCGCTCTAAATAGCAGCCTTAACTGATGCTGGCACCATCATTGGAGATATAATAAGAGATCCCCTTCAGAGCAATCACGCTTTGAGATTTTATAGCTCTATCATTTCAATCTGGCAAAAAGTTATTCCTGTAAATCATAATGACATTTCTTTCAGTTCATTTCGTCCCAAATAGCAAGTGTTAGCATGCTTTTAAAATAACATTAAGATGGTGAGCATGTTAGCATACTGATTTTAGCATTTTTTGTATTAAAGGTGGGTAGTTTGAGAAACCGGCTCGAGTGTGCTAGAATTTCAAAATCTTTGTCTAATCTTTGAGGAGGTGACACCGGGAAAATAAGTGGGAATAGCAGCAGTTAAATGTTGAGCCAATCTGTTTTGTCTGGATGCTGATGAATCAGGGGCTACGACACTCGACCTTAGAGGCATAATGTGGAAATGTTATTTGTCTGAAAGCTAGCTAGTAAACCTTCCTTTTTAGCAAGTAATACCTAATTGTAAACTGGCTGGTTGTAAAAGGTAATGTATCTAACTGTTCTCAGGAAAGAAAATCGGTATATTTCCCAAAATGAAAACTATTACTTCAAGCGATAAACCTCCACGTCTACTTCACTTAAAGGTGGGGTAGGTCATTTTGGAGAAACCAGCTCGAGTGCGCTAGAATTTGAAAATAAACAGCCGGAAGAAATCTGCCACTTCCTTATAGAGCCCCGCCTCCGACACACACGAACATGACCAATGAGGGCACGAGATAAGTTTGTGCCCAGATGGAAGGCTGACAGGCAGGTAGGCCATCCAGTTACTTTAGCCGGCTCAGATGATTGGTCGTGCTTTTTACAGTATCACGGCTTCACAGATGATATTTTTTAATGGATTTTTTGTCAAAGCATTTCAGATATTCATTGCGATCAGGATGTTAAGAGCATTCCATGGAATATAACAAAAACACACTTACCTACCCCACCTTTAAGGTACAGCCTCACAGCACAACTAAAAAAACGGAATCGTTGACTTTAATTAAATGTATTAAGTCAACAGATTTCACATAACTGTATTCGGTTAGTTGAAAGTCAACCTTTCAGTTTTTTCAGCGTGCTCTTGTCTCAAATGATCTAGCAATTCATGCATTAACTCAAAGTGATCATATGCTATGTGAATAACTCATTATTAGTGGCACAAAAAAGGCTAAGGATGATCGGGTTTCTTTCCTTCCTCTACTCTCCTTGTTGAATGAAAATGAGTTGTTCTGCTTTTCTCTCCACCTTTCAAACACTTCATGCAGCCTTGTCTTTCTCTTGTCTAGCATCTCTTCATGC